>CP094631.1:1154209-1754209 GCA_023657505.1 Camelina hispida
CTGGTTCTTGTGAAGGCATGAGAAGTACATCTTTTACTCTAGTCTCTGATGAAAAATTGGTATCTTGTCGAAAAGGCCGCACTAAAAAAGAGATAGCCATGCTTCGGCAAAAATCATGCGTGGAGAAGATTAGGACTTACAGCAAATGCAAGGCGGCAAAGTTTGCATCAGTTGGCAGCTTCCTTTTAGAGAAAAGAGTAAAATCATCTTCTGACTTTGTGGCTAGAAACTCTTCATCAAAGATGACAACAGAGATTGGAGTGAAAGTTTCATTAACTGAGGATGGCAGCTGTTTTGTAAGAAAGAGCAGTAAGTTGGATTCACCTGTGGTAATGGTAGATGCAAAGGGCTTTATAACTACCTTACCTGCTACTTCGGTTAAATCTGCTTCAAAAAAAAAGTCCGGTTCTGGGGCTGCAACTCTGATACCATCAGCTTCAGAAAAGAAGCCTGAATCTTTGGTACCATCGTCTTCAGAAAAAAAGTCTGGTTCTTCGGTACCATCAGCTTCAGAAAAGAAGCCTGGTTCGTCGGTACCATCAGCTTCAGAAAAGAAGTCTGGTTCTGAGTCTGAAGAAAAGGAATCTGTGTCTGCAAAACTAGCACCAGATTACTACGCTGGGATACCGTATGATGCATCTCTGGGTATATATGTTCCCCGGGATAAAAAAGATGAATTGGTTCTAAAGTTAGTTCCCCGACTGAATGATCTGCAGAATGAATTGCAGGTCTGGACTGACTGGGCTAATCAGAAAGTAAAGGAAGCAACTGGTAGACTTCTTAAGGACCAACCAGAGCTTAAGGCACTAAGGAAAGAGCGACAAGAGGCAGAACAGTATAAAAAAGAGAAGCAGTTATTGGAAGAAAACACTAGGAAAAGGCTGTCTGAGATGGATTTTGCGTTGAAGAATGCAACCAGCCAGTTGGAAAAAGCTCACAATACCGCTCGCAGACTCGAGCTGGAACAATCTTTACTGAAGAAAGAGATGGAAGCTGCTAAGACAAAAGCCGTCGAGTCTGCTGAGAGCTGTAGAGAAGCAAAAGAGAGAGGGCAAAAATCACTGAAGGTTACTAACTCGTGGGAAGGGCAAAAAATTATGTTGCAGGAAGAGCTTAAGGCTCAAAGGGACAAGGTGACAGTGCTACAGAAAGAAGTTACCAAAGCAAAAAATCGCCAGAATCAAATCGAGGTTAGCTACTTTTGTAGACATATGCTAGGTCGTCTTGTCTTTTTGATGTGTACCGTTAGCTACCAGCAATTCACCATATTTCTCATCTGCTAACGTCCCTCTCTTTTAGAATCGATTTTCTGGTAACGAGTTTATTATTTTGGCTACATATATTTGGCCTTTTAGATTGCTATAGCTAAGGAATGCGAGAGAGAAAAAAAAAAACTGTTTGCGTTGTTTTTAGCCTACTGCATCCTTCTGGTTTTAGTAATGAAGTGTAATAATAATGTCAAAGGTTTTGTTGACTGCAATTTGATGTTTCTTATCGATGATGTATGTAGCTTTGGTCGATGTTGCAAGTTTAGAAAGGGTTGTTTTTAGTTAAGAGGAGATGATGAAGAAGATATTTAACGAAAATTGTGACTGCAGGCTACTTTGAAGCGAGAAAGAACAGCAAAAGGGAAACTCAGTGCTCAGGCTTCATTGATAAAGAAAGAAACAAAAGAACTTGAAGCACTTGGGAAAATGGAAGAAGAGCGGATGAAAGCGAAAGCAGAAACTGATTTGAAATATCACGTAGAAAACATAAAGAGGCTCGAGAGAGAGATCGCAGAGCTGAAACTGAAATCAGAATACTCGAGAATAGTGGCACTGAAGAAAGGCAGCAGTGAGTCGAAGTCGAAGGCAGCAGCAGCAAAAAGAGAGAATATTGGGATGACGACGAAAGTGAAAAGAGAAAGAGAATGCGTCATGTGTTTGTCTGAAGAGATGAGTGTGATATTCTTGCCTTGTGCTCACCAAGTCCTGTGCTTGAAATGCAATCAGCTCCATGAGAAAGAAGGAATGATGGATTGTCCATCTTGTCGTGGGACAATCCAGAGGAGGATTCAAGCTCGCTTTGCTCGCGCCGGTTAAAATGCTTTTTTATTTACCACTTTAAACTTATAGAACAGTCAAGTCTCTCTTCTTCTCTCAATGAAGAACACAGCTTTTGGTTAAATAATCCCACCTTGGCTTTTGCCTTTTCTTACTATGAAAGATTCAAAGGTGAATGTTTTTAATTAAATACCAAGCCAGTTAGAGTATACGTATTTTTCTGTATTACTATTTCTGGCATAATACTTTCTTTTTAAAAAATTTGGTCCTAGGAATAATTTTTTTGTTTCTCTCGTAATTAAATTAACCGACGTAGAGAGTGAAATGTTTATGGTCGCAATGGAAAGACTCGATAATATAGGGGCGTAAATCAAAGATTTATAATTTATGAAGCGCGCCAATGCAATGTTAACCCAAAAAAAAAAAAAAAAATGTGAAAAAGTCAAAAAAAGACATTAACGTTGACCAAACAAAACAAAACCAAAGAAAAGAAAAAAAAAAAAGAAAGTTAGAAGACATAAACGAAGACTTGGTCATCGAGGACTTTGTGGAATTTATCGTTGTGTTTGTCAATAATGTAAAATGTCACCTCTTCCGATTTGAATCCCAATTAGGGTTTATATAATTTCCAAATGCCAAAATCCCCAATTTCATATTGTTTGTTGTTAATGATCATCAATTTGAAATAAAGTTCTCTCCCTCATCATCATCGTCTCCTCCGATTTTTGAATTTTTTTTTGTTTCTCCCGATTTGTCTCCATTGCTTGAGTTTATCTTTCACATTGAATCTATCTCTTCTGCGGGGGAGTTCATCATATAAGCGGCGAGATGAAGCTTCAGGTGCGAGTCGTGGAAGCGAGGAATCTACCGGCGATGGATCTCAATGGGTTTAGCGACCCTTACGTCAGATTGCAGCTAGGGAAACAGAGGTCACGTACCAAAGTAGTGAAGAAGAACTTGAACCCCAAATGGTCTGACGATTTCAGTTTCGGCGTCGACGATTTGAAAGACGAACTCGTCGTCTCTGTTCTTGACGAGGATAAATACTTCAATGACGACTTCGTTGGGCAAGTTCGAGTCCCCGTTTCTCTTGTCTTCGATGCTGAGAATCAATCTCTTGGCACTGTTTGGTATCCTCTTCATCCTAAGAAGAAATCTTCCAAAAAGGATTGTGGTAACGTCTTGAGATTGTGTTTCTTCCTTTATAGGTTTCTTTTTTTGGAAATTTTTCATCTTTTTTTTTTTTTTTTTGTTGTTGTTGTTGTCTCAGGTGAGATACTTTTGAAGATATGTTTCAGTCAGAAGAACTCGTCTCTTGATTTGAGTTCTCATGGTGGGGATCAAGCCTCTGTTGCTTCCAGGAGTCCTGACTTGAGACTAGAATCTTCTCTTGATCCTTCCACTTGTGCTTCTCCTTCTAGATCAGATGATGCTTCCTCTTCCAAGGACGATAAGTGTAACCCTCAGACTACCTTCGCTGGTCGAATCACTCAGATTTTTCAGAAGAATGCTAATGCCGCCACACCTACGCAGTCGGTTTGTAAGAGCATTGACGCATCAGACACATCTGAGACCTCTAAATCAGTCTTTGCACTTGACCTGTCTGAAGATGAGTCATCTTCTGTTTCCTTTGAGGAACTTATGAAGGCCATGGAGTCTAAAGATCAGGGAATTGAACCTCCTAGTAATCTACCTGGTGGGATCCTTGTTGACCAGCTGTTTATGATTACGCCATCAGATCTTAACGTTCTGCTTTTCTCGTCGGATTCGAGTTTCTATACATCGCTGTCTGAGTTGCAAGGGACCACGGAAGTTCAGGTAGGATCATGGAAAGCTGAAAATGAAGGCGAGAGCGTTAAGAGGGTTGTTAGTTACCTCAAGGCTCCAACCAAGCTTATTAAGGCTGTCAAAGGCACAGAGGAGCAGACATATCTCAAAGCGGACGGAGAGGTTTACGCGGTTTTAGCAAGTGTTGCCACTCCAGATGTCCCTTTCGGAAGTACCTTCAAGGTTGAAGTGCTTTACTGCATCTCTCCTGGCCCTGAGCTGCCATCTGGGGAGCAGTGTTCCCGTTTGGTTATTTCTTGGAGATTGAATTTTCTTCAGAGCACAATGATGAAAGGTATGATAGAGAATGGAGCCCGACAAGGTCTGAAAGACAGCTTTGATCAGTATGCTAATTTGTTGGCTCAAAGTGTAAAGCCTGTAGATTCCAAGGATATTGGGGTGAACAAGGAGCAAGCTCTCTCTTCCTTGCAAGCTGAGCCTCAATCAGACTGGAAATTGGCAGTACAGTATTTTGCCAATTTCACTGTCTTCTCCACTTTCTTGATTGGTATTTATGTATTTGTCCATATTGTGTTAGCCATTCCCAGTGCAATCCAAGGGCTTGAGTTTAATGGCCTTGATTTACCGGATTCAATTGGGGAATTTGTTGTTAGTGGGGTTCTAGTTCTTCAGTGCGAAAGAGTATTGCAATTGATTTCCCGTTTCTTGCAGGCAAGAAAACAGAAAGGTAATATTTATGAAGATACATTTCATATATTGTACGTTCTTGCAGGCTCTCATTGGTAGCCTAATTGTGTGCATCCGACTGATCCTTAACTGTCAAATCCAATTATAGGCAGTGATCATGGCATCAAAGCGCATGGAGATGGTTGGTTGCTAACTGTTGCTCTAATTGAGGGGGTTGATCTAGCATCTGTAGATCCAAGCGGGCATTGTGATCCGTATATAGTATTTACTTCCAATGGGAAGACAAGAACCAGCTCCATCAAGTTCCAGAAGTCTAATCCTCAGTGGAATGGTAAATGGTTGCTCTAAGGTTTAGTTTCTGTCTAGTTATCTTAGTGGTGGTAGCATAGGTCTAGTTATCCAATTGTTGCTTCAATTCTTGAATGTTTCAACTCTTTGGTTTGTCATCATAAGTTTTTTGAGGGTTGGATTCTTGTTTGTGCAGAAATATTTGAATTCGATGCGATGGCTGATCCTCCTTCTGTACTGAATGTTGAAGTTTTTGATTTCGATGGACCATTTGACGAGGCTGTTTCATTGGGGCATGCCGAGATCAACTTTGTGAGATCTAATATATCTGATCTAGCGGATGTTTGGGTTACTCTTCAAGGGAAGCTGGCTCAGGCTTGTCAATCCAAGCTGCACTTGAGGATTTTCTTGGATCATACAGGAGGTGGAGATGTTGTTAGAGACTATTTAAATAAGATGGAGAAAGAGGTGGGCAAGAAGGTATGTGGCTACTACTTTATTCCCTCAATTAACATTTAAACTGTTCGTGTTAGTGCGTGTAAGTATCTTATCTGCCGATTAAAAATTTCAGATTAATGTGCGGTCTCCTCAAACAAATTCAGCCTTTCAGAAGCTATTTGGTCTCCCACAGGAAGAATTTCTAATCAATGACTTTACATGTCACTTAAAGCGGAAAATGCCTTTGCAGGTGAAAAGATCTTGATACACATCACATGTTTTTAGTAGTCAACCGCATCCACTTTCCATCAGCTTTTTTTTTTCTTTTACTTTTGCAATGAAGAGAGTATAACTTATTGATATATTTTTGCTTCTGCAGGGTCGTCTTTTCCTATCTGCAAGAATTGTTGGCTTTTATGCAAGCCTTTTTGGTAACAAAACAAAATTCTTTTTCCTCTGGGAAGATATAGAGGAAATTCAAGTGCTTCCTCCCACTCTTGCCTCAATGGGGAGTCCCATTATCGTCATGACTCTAAGGCCAGGTAGAGGTAAGGAAGCAAGGATAGGGGCAAAGACACATGATGAAGAAGACAGACTTAAGTTCCATTTCCACTCATTCGTGTCTTTCAATGTTGCACAAAAGTAAGTGATGAGTCATCCTCTTTCCCCGGTGTTTTAAATTTTTTTTGCGTGCTTGCTTTTGTTACCGTCCTAAATTTTCTGTACCCCAATCAATATGCTTAGCATGACTTGGATATGCCCTGTTCCTCATCTGAATAAGACAATTTGTACATTCCTGTAGTATATCAACTGCTTTTGTTAGACGTGGAAGCCTATTGATTATCAAGAGCTATACGCCTATACTTGTAGTGGAAATAAACAACTATTATGATAAGATGTAGACTTTGAACTTATTTTTTTATTTATAGGACAATAATGGCTCTGTGGAAAGCAAAATCCTTGACTCCAGAGCAGAAAGTACAAGCTGTTGAAGAGGAATCAGAGCAGAAACTCCAAAGTGAAGAGAGTGGTTTGTTCTTGGGTATTGATGACGTGCGATTCACTGAGGTCTTCTCTTTGACTCTCCCAGTTCCGGTGAGTTCTTCTCTCTCTCTCTTTGTAAAGCAACTGTGGCTGGAAATGTAAATGAGTTTTGAAGGAGTCTTACGCATCATTCTGATAACTCCAGGTAAGTTTCTTTATGGAGTTGTTTGAAGGGGGTGAAATGGATCGTAAGGCTATGGACAGAGCAGGTTGCCAGAGCTATTCATGCAGCCCGTGGGAGTCAGAGAAGGATGATGTGTACGAGAGGCAGACATACTACAGAGATAAGAGGATATCACGTTACAGAGGAGAGGTAACAAGCACACAGCAAAAGTCGCTGGTGCCAGATAAGAATGGGTGGCTGGTGGAAGAGGTGATGACCCTGCATGGAGTACCACTGGGTGACTATTTCAATCTCCACCTTAGATACCAGATGGAAGAAGCCGTGCCAAAACCAAAGACAACAACATATGTGCGAGTATACTTTGGGATAGAATGGCTAAAGAGCACTAGACATCAGAAAAGGGTGACAAAGAACATCCTAGTAAATCTGCAGGATAGGCTGAAGATGACATTTGGATTCCTGGAGAAGGAATACAGCAGCAGACAACAGCAGCAGCAAGTAACAACATAATAATATAGATATGGAGAACTGGAAGTGAACTCCTCATTCCAGCTCGAAAATGTTGCCTGGGGGATGTCTGTTTATTTGTTATACACACACACACGCACGCACCAGCAGCAGCCAGAATGAAGCGAGAGAGTGTAAATGGAGGCGAAGATCTAAGATCCGCACAAGTGAAGTGAAACAATTGTTGATTTCATGTTTATTGTTTGATATTGTAATATGTATGTAGTGGAAAAGAAAGAGCAAAGAGTTTTTGTGATTATGTTGATACGCTCTCTGCCTAAGAAGACTCCGGTTGGAAGCTGATGATGATGATGATCTCTCTAGTCTAAAAAAGTTGCTAGATGATTGATACATATACACATCGGTTTCCGATGATAAGGAGAAACTTGTTGTTTTAGATTAAATAATAATTATAATAAATGTTTACTTATTCATCCTCCGTATTGTATAAATGTCGTATCTAAAAATTTGCTTTATGTGGAGAGCAATAAAGTATGGTAACCCAGATTTGACCATTACCTGCAACTTTTTTTTGTATTTTTGATATGGCTGTAGATTCTACAAATTAATCTAGGATTTTTTTTTTTTTTTTTTTTTGTGCGAGGTGAGATAATGAAAAATTCTAACTTAAAAAATCCGTTTGTTATTTTATTAAGAAAAATAAGTAAAAAAAACTGAAAAAGAGAAAACAAAAACAAAGGAATTTGGAAAGTCGAGCCGTATAAAATTGAAAAAAAAAAAACCGATGATTATCCAACCAAATATATATTAATATAAAATTAAATGATAACGCAGAGAGAGACTGTAAAAAAAATAAAAAATAAAAATAAAAAAGAAGGGGGTGAAAATCGCTTTCTCAGGAAAATCAAAACTTACTAGTAGACGAGAAGACAAACCTCCTTCCTTCTTAAGAGATTAAAATTATGATCAGCTTTTCATCCAAAGTCAAAAACACTTGTACTACTCCGACCCCTTTTTTTTCTTTATAATCGGTAGAGATAGAGAGATAGAGAGAGAGAGAGAGGGAGAGATCCATCTGATTTTTTTATAATCGGATGTTATATCTGTTCGTCGGTGGTTATCGGAGGACATGTTCCTTGATTGATTTTCTCGTGTTGGTTTCCGGTGGCGGTTGATGATCGAGATAGATTCATAGCGAGCCATGTTCGTTTTTTTTTCCCTTTTTTTTTTTTTTTTCCTTTGGTTGGTTTTGAGTTTGTTGCTCCTCGTCTCTTAGTAGGTGTGTGGTTTTAGTAGTAGTAGTAAGAGGAAGAATATGATGAAGAAGGGGAAAGGGAAGAACAGTGGTTTGTTACCCAATTCCTTTAAAATTATCTCTTCTTGCCTCAAAACTGTATCCGCCAACGCCTCCAACGTTGCTTCTTCTGTTCGCTCCGCCGGTGCCTCCGTCGCTGCTTCTATTTCCGCTTCTGAAGACGATAAAGATCAGGTCCCCCTCTTTAATTCGCACTTTCTGTTTTGGATACTTTGCTTGTTTTTTTTTCCTTCCTTTTTTGCTATTTTGTTATGTCATTTAAATTGCTAGGACGTAATTGGGGGATTCCTTCCAGTTTGGTAACATTTGAGTGAAATGATTGTGTGTTAGGTGTGTTTATTTCATGGATTGATGAGATACATAGGCTGCTGAGTAGCAAATTTACTAGTGCTTCTTTCTTACCTGAGATTATGTGTTAGGTTTGTTAGTTGTGGTTGGTTAAATTGCTTAATTAGGTGTCTTGTTCCTTTTTCCCCCTTTTTTGACCCTCATTTGAAATTGTGTGTTGTTATATTTTCAATTCTAGCCTTGAAAAAGTAGTTACCTGTAGTCACTTTCAATCTTCCGATTGAGAGTCAGCAACTCCTAATTTTCTTTGAGAGGGACTACTTTTGCACTCTTAACATCTGAAAATTTGCTTTCATGATTAGGTGACTTGGGCTGGCTTTGGCATTCTTGAACTTGGTCAGCATGTCACCAGACATGTTCTCTTACTCGGTTATCAGAATGGCTTTCAAGTCTTTGATGTTGAGGATGCCTCTAATTTTAATGAACTTGTTTCTAGACGAGGTGGTCCTGTTTCATTCTTACAGATGCAGCCTTTACCTGCAAGGTCTGGTGATCATGAGGGTTTTGGAAACTCACATCCACTTTTACTGGTTGTTGCTGGAGATGACGCAAATGGCACTGGTTTGGGCCACGGTTTTTCCCAGAATGGTTCATCTGCAAGAGATGGTAAATCAGACTCTAAAGCCGGTGATGCCATCAATTATCCAACCACTGTTCGCTTTTACTCCCTTAGGTCTCACAGTTATGTATATGTCCTGAGGTTTCGCTCATCTGTTTGCATGATTAGATGCAGCTCCCGAGTAGTCGCTGTTGGCCTTGCCAATCAAGTGAGTACTAGTGCGGTTCTAGATATTCAGATTCTTGTGATCAAATTCTTACATACCAGTACTACTTTATCTTATATGATTTGGCAAATTGGTGCTTGGTCTTCTGACCAAATTGAACCTTGCTTGTATTGAACGTAGTTTTTATATGCTGAGTGTAACAGATTTATATTTTCTTCTTATGTCGTAGACTGATGGTTTACATTTCGTTTGTGCAGATATATTGCTTTGACGCACTTACTCTGGAAAATAAGTTCAGTGTTCTCACCTATCCTGTTCCTCAGCCAGTGCGACAAGGGACAACCAGGGTGAATGTTGGCTATGGTCCGATGGCTGTAGGTCCAAGGTGGCTTGCATATGCGTCCAAAAGTTCCATGTCCATGAAAACAGGGCGCCTAAGCCCACAGAATTTTTCTTCTTCACCTAGTCTCAGCCCAAGTTCATCATCAGGTGGAAGTAGTTTCATGGCCCGTTATGCCATGGAGTCTAGCAAGCAGTTAGCCAATGGATTAATCAACCTGGGCGACATGGGATACAAAACATTGTCAAAATACTGCCAAGATATGCTCCCTGATGGATCTACTTCTCCAGCATCACCAAATTCAATCTGGAAAGTTGGTGGGGTCGCTGGATCAGATGCAGAAAATGCTGGCATGGTTAGTTTTATTATGGATCTGATCATTGTGAACAATTCTTTAGTCGTGCTATTCTCTTACACTATACTCGTCTAGCAGTGATTAATAAGGCATGGTAGATGTATTATTACAAAACACTAAATTTCACTCTATCCTGAATCAAAAATCTTAATCAGTAGTTACTTGCTTCGAGTTGCTAGTGTTGTTTTTTATTGCCAGATTGTGATATGATTTAAATGTTCGCCCAACAGGTTACTGTTAAAGATCTTGTTTCCGGAGCTGTAATATCACAGTTCAAGGCTCATACGAGTCCTATCTCAGCACTTTGTTTTGATCCTAGTGGAACTTTATTGGTTACTGCTTCAGTGTGTGGGAACAATATCAATGTCTTTCAGATCATGCCATCTCGTTCAAATAGTGCACTTGGTGACCTGAGTTATGAGTGGGAATCGTCTCATGTGCATCTCTACAAGCTGCATAGAGGGATCACTTCTGCTGTTAGTATACTTTTAGATTGACTTATGTCCTTTTCCTTTCAGTGTTCTCTTTTCTTGATTGGCTTTTTTCTTCTCTTTTTAACAGATCGTCCAGGACATTTGCTTTAGTCAGCACAGTCAATGGGTGGCTATTATTTCATCCAAGGGTACTTGCCATATTTTTGTTTTAAACCCGTCTGGCAGCGACGCAATGTTTCAACCTTGCGAGGGTGAGGAGCCTGCCCGACTTCCAGCTTCATCCTTGCCATGGTGGTTCACTCAATCGTTGTCAAATAATCAGCAGTCTTTACCGCCACCACCGGCTGTTACCCTTTCTGTTGTAAGCAGAATCAAGTATAGCAGTTTTGGGTGGCTTAACACAGTAAGCAATGCTGCTACCACTGCAGGTGGAAAAGTTTTTGTACCGTCGGGTGCTGTGGCTGCTGTTTTTCATAAATCCATCACTCATGACCTTCAACAGAACTCCCGGACTAACTCATTGGAGCATATCTTAGTCTATACTCCATCAGGCCATGTGGTGCAGCATGAACTTCTACCATCTGTTTACACAGAATCGCCTGAAAATAGTTCGAGAGTGCAAAGAACATCACATGTTCAAGTTCAGGAGGATGACTTGAGGGTCAAAGTTGAACCTATTCAGTGGTGGGATGTATGTAGAAGGTCTGACTGGCTGGAGACAGAGGAACGACTTCCCAAAAATATCGCTGAAAAGCAATATAATTTGGAGACAATGTCAAATAACTTGACAAGCCATGAGGATGCATGTGTTTCCGTCAACATCAACAGCCATTGTGGTGAAGATAACTATTTGAAAAGTTGTTCTGAGAATACCCCTGAAAGATCACATTGCTATCTTTCTAACTTTGAGGTAAAGGTTACCTCAGGGATGCTACCAGTGTGGCAAAATTCAAAGGTATTTTTTTTGTCAAAAAAATCTTCCTTTCTTTGATATAGCTGTACTTGTCTCTTGATTTTTACTTTCTTGATGTGTTGCTAGATTTCTTTTCATGTTATGGATTCTTCAAGAGATGGTAGTTCAACTGGTGGAGAGTTTGAGATAGAAAAGGTTCCGGCCCATGAACTTGAAATAAAACAGAAAAAGCTGCTGCCAGTTTTTGACCATTTCCACAGCACCAAAGCAACATTGGAAGACAGGTATCTTTGCTGTCTTCGTGGATTGTGCATTTCTTTATGAAAGTTTCTAGTTGGACAAGAAGTCTAATGTGTGATTATTTACAGCCTCTGTATTCTCTTTCCCAAATATCCTCCCAGAAGTTTGTTTTGATCTGCATATCTTATGCTTTGAATTGTGGAATGTTTGACTCAGGTTTTCTATGAAATGTTATCACATATCCCCATCGGGATCTCATCAAGTTAATGGAAAAATATGTCAAGATATTATCAACTGTCACTCTAAGCCAGGATCAGTTGAGTCCGCCGGAAGTTCTGAAGAGGGTAAATTATGAATTCTTATTCTTTCCCTAGTAATTAAGTATTCATCGGTTCTTAAGATAAAATATTCTGTGGGATATTAGAGCTAGGGTCGTTTCATTTCAAGGCTTTTGGAAGTAACAATTTGGTTTAATGGAAACAGGTTCTTCAAAACAAATGGAGAATCTCCATGATTCGGATCACATGACCTCCTCATTCAAGTCTTCTTTACCAACAGTAAATGGGATCTACAAGGAAATAGAGAAGAACAACACAAATGGGTGGATTGAGAAATCTGTAACAGCCAAACACCGTACACTCGGCGAAACCCAGATCATAAATGGTTTTACCACACCACCTATTCGCACCGATATTACTGTCAATGAACAGATGCTTGCTACAGGACAACCTCAACCTCCTATGGGCTTTGGTTTTTCTTTGCGCGAAGAGCACTGTAAAGCAATAGCAGATCCTGAAGAAGAACACCTGAAAAAGAAGTTAGATGAAGTTACTAATGGTCATCATCTAATTGTCAACAACAACACAGATAAACTACAAGAAGATGAAGTGGTATATGGTATGAATTCCTTGTGTAGGTGATTAAATCTCTCTCGGAACCACAATCACAGCCTCGAGTCTCAAGTCTTTCTACGGTGAATCCTCCAGACACTGTTATGATGAATTACTGTCTAAGTGAGAGTAATCAGAACCTGACCTCTTTGCTGTCTTCGTAATCTTTGTGTTTGAACAGGTAAATAGTTGTCAAAAGTCTTCTGGAGTTTGTTTGTATATATAGATTCCTCCGAGTTGGTGGTAATTTCTCTGTCCCTTTTCTTCTTTTATGTACATTGTTATAGATGGGAGTTGGTAAATATGGGTGTCGATGGGGCGTGGTTGAAACCTTGAACGGAAAAGAAAAAAGAAAGAAAAAATTTCGATTCTGGGGTTTCCATGTTGTTTTAAACCCTACTAGTGAGCCCTAATCTATGTACAGTTTGATCCATGTGGTCTGTGGAGATCAACACATCACCAATGTTTTTTCTTTTCTTTTTGGCATCTCCTGCTGTTTTTAGTGACTAAGATGAATTCAAATTCGTTCTCTGGTCACTTGTTCTGTGAGTTATTTTGCTTGGAGATGTGTTTTTGAATATTTATTGTTGGAATAAAAGCTACTGCTACTTGATTATAATCATGTGATAATATAATATGTGATTGACATATCAATATGAATATTGGTTCGTATCATTGACTTATTTGTGTACAATCATTTAAAGATAAAATCCGAGTGAAATTATGAACAGCAGAAGGAGGCAAGCAAAGGCAAACCACCATGCTTTGTTCATCATTAGCCGACTCAACTCCTCCTTGAGGCAACAACACACAAACCTGCGGTGTAGGCCTCAAGTCAATTGGTCCTGCATAAACAGGTTTACCCGATCCAAAATCCGCAGTCTCATACATTTCAAACCGGGTCCACTGCGTTATCGTTAGTTTCCCACCAAACTCTAACCTCTTTGGCCTATTTACCTCAACGTAATCCACCATCGACCGTAAGTAATCCTCTGAAACCCTAAGTCTCGCCTCCTGAACCAAACGTGTTGTCGTAGCTAAAGAATCGTTAATAAGACTGTCAACACTGCTCATAGCACAGGCCAAACATACAACATTGCCGTAAAACCCTTTTCTTAAGTTCAGTTTTTTGAGTCTTGTTCTTACGTTGACCGAAAACGTGAGCCTGAGATTGTAATCCAGTGGCTTCACATCAAGTGCTTTGACCCATGATCTCCATATGTGTGCAGCCATTGCATCAAACGTGCTGCATACTAAGCTCGAGTCTTGTGCTTGAGCAGCGCTTTTAACCCGACACTGAAACTGTTTGCTTAGCCTGTAACATTTCTGCAGTGGTTTCATATCCCACAAAGAGTTCGTCAAATTTGATCGTTCTTCAATTGGAAGATATTCATAATGTGGGTATTTCACCATTGGCGGGTTTCTTGGTTTGAAAGTCTCTCTATCCCAAACCGGTTCAGGATCTGTGATCAATTTACCGATTTTCGCAGTAGCTGCCCACGAGCCAAGAAACTGCATAGCTCCAAAACCATCGCAGATGCAATGGCAAAGTCTTATTCCAAGGCTAAATCCACCGCATGTGAAAAACGTTACTTGAGCTATAAGTAAAGGCATTTCGAGGATCTTGTAAGCTTCTTCTTCAGGATCTCGAAAGATTAATGGTAACCAGGCTGGATTTGGCACAGTGAGATCACCAAGATCAGCTAAAGCCATTGAAGAATTCGCAGACACCATTAACGCACCTTGATCTTCTCCAAAGAAAACTTCCAGTTTGCCATTTTCAACTTCCCTTAGCCTACCGGAGAGTGGATAATACGGAACTAAAACCTCACCGAGAGCATCTCGAAGCCGTTTCAGTACCAAAGATTCTCGAGTATTGGTTGATCGATAGAAATACACGGAGGGAGTGAAAACTCGTGCTCCGATTATATCATCTAGGTTTGATAGATAGAGACTATGGTGAGGAGATTGATTTGCAGGTGTTGGACTTGATGGATGTACAAGAAATTTCTGGTTGATGGTGACTGGGATATGGAGATGAGAGAAATGAAGTTCTTGGATGCACATATTGATCTATAAGATGAAAAAGGTTTTGGTTTTACACCAATACCCATGAGGAAAATGGGGAGAATATATGTAGCGAGAACTCAATTAGTTAAACCGGGAATGGTTTAGGTGAGAGATAGGTTGTAGGTGTTGTTCTTGCATATATAGATTGGTTATTTGTTTGATGTATCATCCAACAAGCATGGTGAAATGAAGAAGGTCCCTCTTATGTCTATTGGGAAACAAGATGTGCATGATTTTCCTGTTTGTTTGTTTTTTTTAGTAATTTGGTTTGGAAATCATAATTCTGTTCTCTGGATCGGTTGGGTTTATCAGATTTCTGGATTTAGGTAAAAAAAATAAAACTAAACATTTTAGAAAGTAAAAACATACTTTAATTTGAAAAAATGTAAAATTGGGTTTAACTGCAGTAGCATGCAATAAAAGTCGTGATATCCATACTATCTGTAACATATCTGGGTTCGGCCCATTTAGGATAAATTAAAGGCCCATAAACGAATTGTGAGATTTTAAATCCCAATCTAACAACAACATCGTCAGATATTCCAAAGTCAAAATCAGTCTAACAGGAACGTGAATTTTAATTCCCTTTTTTGTAGTCGACAGATCGGAGTTTGACGAGTCAGTCTCTTACTTACGAAGTTGGAAGTTCAGTTGATCTGTTCTGTAATCGATCGGAGTTGTGTGTTATCGACTGATCTTGAAAGCTAAATCTCTCGTTCGTCGAAGGTAAAAAAAACTTAGCTATGAACACCATCGTTGTTGCTCAGTTGCAGAGACAATTTCAAGACTACATCGTTTCTCTTTATCAACAGGTTTGTTTTCATTACAATTACCACCTCTTTTGTGATTCTCGCAAATAGTTAGGGTTCTTGTTCATGTCATATGGGTTAGATATAAGCTTAGTTAAGGTGTGTTGTGTGTGCACTTTGATGAAATTGAGGTGTATGATCTGGTATGTGTTTTTTGTGAGTGAAGGGATATCTTGATAATCAGTTCACTGAGTTGAGAAAATTGCAAGATGAAGGCAGCCCTGATTTTGTAGCTGAGGTTGTCTCTCTCTTCTTTGACGACTGTGCTAAGCTTATCAATGACATGTCTACATCACTGTATGTTCCCTTTCTCTTAACTAACTCTTATTATTGCCCTTCTCTGTTTTTATGTAATACACTTTTCTAGGTGTGTTTTCGTTGGACATGACAGCATTTTTATGAGTTTTATTATCGCATTAGGGAGCGGCCAGATCATGTGGATTTCAAACAGGTTGATTCAGGTGTGCATCAACTCAAGGGTAGTAGCTCCAGGTACATCAGTACTTCTTAATACTTATCTAGTCTTCTTAAGAGACCAAACCGCCACATTGATTTTTTTTTTAATGGCTCAGCCTCTGCTTTTGTTTTTTTTTGTACACCAGTGTCGGTGCAAGGAGGGTAAAAAATGTGTGTATAGCTTTCAAGGAATGTTGTGATGTTCAGAACCGTGAAGGGTGAGTGTTGTTTCCTTTAGCTTGTCCATACAAAACGTTATTGGATCTGTTTGATTTCTAAACTAGTCTTCTAATTAACACTGGTATAGGTGTTTAAGGTGTTTGCAGCAGGTGGATTATGAATATAAGATGTTGAAGACTAAACTTCATGATCTGTTTAATGTGAGTTTTATAAACTTCTGTGGAAACCTACTTGTTCTGCTCGTTTTCTTCTGCAATGTTTTTACTGAGCCATTTGCTACTTCTCATAGTTCTGCTTCTGTAATGTAATGTTGTTGCAGTTAGAGCAACAGATCCTCCAAGCTGGAGGTACAATTCCTCAAGTTAATATAAATTAGACCGATGCGTTTCTCGATTATGCAAATCTTCAAGGCTGAATACATGATGATGATGATACCGACACTCCTCTTTAGTATTTATATTGTTGTTGTTGTTGTGTTCTATATTGATTGATGAGGTTCAGAAACACTGTTCCTAGCCAAAGATCTTGTCTTGTTTAGACTCTTTGATCGATTTATAAGAGTAAAAATTGAATTTTGTAAGTTTATAAATAGACATGTCCATATGTATGTCTGTCTAGTTCTCTGTTTGGCCATGGTTTTGTTTTGTGACCAACCTGGTATGAATGGTAATGTTGATACTTGATACAATGATACTGGTGACTGTTTACGTTCTTTTGCATGAATTTGGTGATCCCTAATGACTCTGTGAGCCAAATTCAAGAACTCCTTTGTTGAATCTGACGCACATTTTGTAGATTATTAACATATTTCTCCTTGTAAGGGTTGATCCGTTGCTGGTTATGTGACTTCTTCTAAAGTTGGGATTCTCAGCATCATTGTGAATCTGATCTACTCTAGTGGCTTCATGATTTTGGTTTAAGCCGTACAGCAAAAGGGTATTAATTAGCATTTTCGTCGATTTGATTATGTGGGGAATGAACAATGATTTGTTTGAATTATGAATAATGTACATCGTCTCTTTTATCAACTTTATTGTCACAGGGCTTACAGGACATGATTGTGACAATAGATTGGGCATGTCTTGTTAGGTATGTATTTAATATAATGTCCGAACCTATAGAACTAGGAACTAAATGAAAAGAAGATGCAGAAGAATAATCATAGATTGTTTATAAGTGGTATCAAAATGTGAAGCCATGTGTTTAATGGTAAATCACTCGATGTGAAGATAGTGTGAAGTGAAAGAGACTAACGTAACATTAATTGAAGGCATGGAGGCGTGTAACAACAACAAGAACAAAGCTTTCCTCTCTTGCCATCATTTTATTTTATCCCTCTTCATCCATCATTCGAAGATTATTAATTTCTCTCACTCAACAAAGGTTTCTTAATCAATTTTTAGATATTTCTTATACATAACATGGTTGGTAATAGGGTTCTTAATTCATTAATCTGAAAGACTAAATCTGATTTAAAAGTCAAAGCGCAAATCTTCAGTCGGTTACTACTAGCTAGCTAGTGATCTCACCTTCCCTGATGAGATGATTCGACTACACACACCAAACAAACACAGAGTCCCAAACCGAATGTGTTAATTATCTCGTGGTGGGACCATCTTATTCTTCTAGGGGTTAAGACTTTTTCCGATTTTGTACATTGTGATTGGAACCTATTGCTTTGGCTTTCTTGCAAAGCCAAGTTTCTTTTCGTAAATCTAATTTTGGTCCACTACCTAGTCTCTTCGAGTGAGTAGCAAAACAATCATCTTTAATAAATTTATTTATACATGGTTTGGTATATGTGTTAATGAGTAGCAAAATCATTATTCGAAACGTATTATACAATTCACGGCTACGGATTTTTATTATTTTCAGAAAAGTGTAGTTACACTTATTATAACATCAAAAAGTAGAGATGAGAGGTGAGTTGGCAAATACCCAAATGGCAAAAGCTTATCGAGCTATCTTGTTGCTTGCGTATGTAGTGAAACAAATGTTAGAATTGGGTAAAGCGTTATAAATGTTGACCTTATGCATGTGTGTGTTGCTAAGACTTGTGGTCCAAGCTCCTATTCCATTTTCTTTTCTTTTGCATCGATTCATACAATGTTCTCATTTTATTGACAAACAACAAGTTTTGTAATATCCCCAAACGAGTAAAAACTAGAGAACTATAACATGTACTCTGTTATTTTTACCATATTCCCTTTTTTCCTTTGGTTTTTTTACTATTGGGGAAGAAATAATGCGAACTTTACGAGTTATATCTTTCTTTACGCCCACGGAATGGAAGGACAATTTTGCCAGCTACCTTTGTCAAAAATAATTATACAGTTGTTGGTACCCAATCTCACAAATCTTTCCTTTTTTCTTTTATCATGTTAAAATGTCATAGCTTTTTTTTTTTAATCTCTTTCTCATATTTATTTTTATACATTCGTAAATTATCAAAACTTTATTCATATAATATAATATAATAAGAAGTTATTCCATAAGAAAATAATTAAATCCTAGACGAGTGACAAACATTTTTTTGTTTTGTTTATTAACACATTTTCTTCTGTTTAAACTAGTTAAAACAAACGCTTTTTGTCGCAAGATTTGTTGGAAGTGGATATAGAAACAACACTTTTTTAAAAATGTTGAGGGAGAATTCGTTTTACCTTTTTGACTAAAGATTTCATCTGTTACATTGACCATATTGGTTAAATATAAAATAAAATATAAATAATTAATTAGAAAAAGAAAAAACAAAGGTGGTGGTGGTAGACTGGTGGTAGTACAAAGAAGAAAGTAATTATCGAACCAGAAAGCTGACGTGTCACGGAAGTCTCGCTCGTCCAAGCTGTCAACTCACTAAAACAGTGAAACTGACTGAAACGCACACAAAACTCACGTGACGACACTTTCTTTTAGCAAATTTAGTCCACCTCTCTTACCGAACCTAACCTGCTCATCTTAAGGTCCGAACCTACTACTACTACATATTGGCTCGGACAGCCGTTTTACCAAAATTTTTTTTACCTGTTCCCCATAAAAACCACTGATTAAAAAAATAAAAGGAGGCACCTTTTCTCATGTTTTCTCACTGACACAACCCAAATGTATAACCTTTCTTAATTTAGGCATTCTTATCAATTTTTTTTGTCCGACCTTCATTAATTGTTTTCCATACATCGTCTTCTTTCTATCACAAGCCACCAAAGAAAGTAAAATAAAATAATAATAAACGAAAAAACAAGAAACAAGTGATAATAGAATATGAAAGACAATACTATTAGAATTATCATTTTGTAATACCGTATAATTGTGTACTTACTACTTTTAGTATATTTGATTAGGTTTGATACCATGTTAATTTGGTCCACAAACCGTGTCCTCCTTCTCTGTGTATTGCATTATCAATAAATAGAGCTGCATTAGAAGTAAATTACACGGTATGAGAAGATAATAATTGTATTATGAACTACTCTTTTTTTTCCTCTACTAGCAAGAAGAAGCAGACGAAGAATATTCATTTCTTTGTCTTTGTGTGTTGTTTTTGGCTTCCTCCTCAAGCCATTTAGTTTTACTCTTTCTCTTCTCTCGAAAAAGCCTTTCTTTTTTTATCTTCTCTTCCGCCATTAAAGCTCTCACGGAAGCTCCCACGAGAACACCTTATCTCCACCACATCAACCAGACTTTTCCCATCTCACGAGATATCAGAATACCAAACCCGTTTTGCTCTGTGCTTTTTACAGCCAGCTTTGTCTCTCTTCTTCTCTTCTCTCTCTCTCTCTGTATATATATAGTCTCTGTTTCTTGAACCTTCTTCAACGGCTAATAAGCTTCAAGAACAAGAAGAAGAAGAAGAAGAAGAAGATGAGATTGACCAAGTTGGTTTGGTGTTTGATGTTTCTGGTTCGACTCGGGTTCTTAACCGAGGCCATTCTCGACCCGGTTGATTTCTTGGCTCTGCAAGCCATTCGTAAATCCCTCGATGATTTGCCCGGTTCCAACTTCTTCCAGTCCTGGGATTTCACCTCTGATCCATGCGGCTTCGCCGGCGTCTACTGCGACGCTGATAAAGTGACTTCTCTCAATCTCGGCGATCCTAGAGCCGGTTCACCCGGTTTATCCGGTCGGATCAACCCGGCTATCGGCAAACTCTCTTCTCTCACAGAGCTCTCCATTGTCCCCGGTCGAATCATGGGCGCTTTGCCGGCGACACTCTCGCAGCTCAAAGACCTTCGCTTTCTCGCTATCAGCCGGAATTATATCTCCGGCGAGATTCCGGCGAGTATCGGCGAGGTTCGCCGTCTCAGAACACTCGATTTGAGCTACAATCAGCTAACCGGAACCATCTCTCCGTCAATCGGATCCTTACCGGAGCTCTCCAGTTTAATTCTCTGCCACAATCACTTAACCGGATCAATCCCACCTTTTCTCTCACAAACCCTAACCCGAATCGATCTCAAACGCAACAGCCTCACCGGCTCAGTCTCTCCGGGGTCTCTCCCTCCGTCCCTGCAATACCTCTCACTCGCCTGGAACCAATTAACCGGACCTGTAGACCGGGTTTTAATCCGGTTAAACCAGCTTAATTACCTCGACCTCAGCTTAAACCGGTTCACCGGTACAATCCCCGGTCGGATCTTCGCCTTCCCCATCACAAACCTTCACCTACAGCGCAACTTCTTCTACGGTTTGATTCAGCCGGCGAGTCAAGTGACGATCTCGACCGTCGATCTCAGCTACAACCGATTCTCCGGCGGCATATCTCCGCTTCTCTCGAGCGTAGAGAATCTCTACTTGAACAGCAATCGGTTCACAGGCGAAGTTCCGGCGAGCTTCGTGGAGAAGTTGTTAGCGGCGAGTATACAGACGCTGTATCTGCAGCATAACTTTTTGACGGGGATACAGATTAGCCCGGCGGCGGAAATCCCGGTGAGCAGCTCGCTGTGTCTGCAGTATAACTGTATGGTACCGCCGTTACAAACGCCGTGTCCGCTTAAGGCCGGCCCACAAAAGACTAGGCCCAGTACACAATGCAACGAGTGGCGAGGGTAATCTCGTAAATTACGCTTTCTGATATATTATTGGGCTTTTTTTTCTTTCCTTTTTTTTGTCAAAATATATTTTGTTATAGATTTTGAGGGACACACACAGTCAGTCAGAGTGTTTCAATGTGTTAAAAAAAAAAACAACAAAGTCTTAAAGAGAAAAAAACGATTCGTTTATTCGTTAGGTGACTTGGGTCTGTAGAAGTGAATAAGGATTCTTCTATTTTGATGTGAGGATGAAGTGTACTAGTATTTTTTTGCGTATTAAAATTGGAAAATGACGGTTCTGTTTTATCGAAGAGTGTTGATAACATTTTCATGAATTATATATTGTTGACAAAATACATTAATCAGAAAATGACAACTTATAAGTTGTTTTTATTTAGGAAAAAGATGTGAAAATCTATTGTCAAACTATGCAATTCGCAAAGTTTTAATAAAATTTAAATGAAACAATTCTTATTTTCGGTTCAAAATTTGTTATACAAAAATAAGAACTATATATATATATATATGATTATGAACACAATTATAATACTAAAAGATGGAATATGGGAATATATGCTTTGAAGTTTCAAACCTCATAATAACCATTGATTTTTTAAAAGATAAATTTTAAAATCAGAAAAGTAGAAATGTAGAATAAATGAGGAAAAAATGAAAAATAAATAAATTAAAGAAGAAAAAAAGGGAAGATGAATGTGATGGTTTTGGCCTTTGTGGTCAGGTAGCTTCTTCAAGACTTTGAAGGGGACGAGGTTCTTTTGTTCTTTTAGGATAGATATTATTATAATGCTAACCAAATTCACATTTTCTTTTGTTTTTTTTTACTTTATAACTGAGTTCTTCAATGTTGATGTTAACAACTTAACACTCAACCAACAAAAAAAAAAATTGAAACAGAACAACAAAATGATGGTTGAGTTTCTTCAATTATGGATCAACTTTGATCATTAAACTACAATCCATCCATCCATCCAAGTCTGAATAATACCAAATTAAGAAAAGAAAAAAAAAAGGTTCGAAAAAAATAAGAAAGAGAAGGTACAACAACAATGATATATATAGATCAGTACTCTCCGGTACACTCAGGTCAGGTGTTCAGCTTGCAAATGAAACACTTTCATCGCTTTCATCAACCGCAAGCTTCTCTTCTCTTCTCTACACCAAATAATCGCTGCCTTTATGCAGCTGTATCCGACGACTCCCCTCGAGGCGGAGTAGGCGGCATCTCCTCGTTCAGCTCCTGAGAGTTCAACACGAAATAAACACTACTACTTAAAACTCAGTTACAAACTACAACATGTTTCATATCATATGCTCTACAAGGTTAATACACAGGAAGTTTACCTCCATCCAATCTTTTTCTGGACAGTTTTCGGAAGAAGAGATTGAGGGAGGTGTAGGCAGGATCAACTTTGGATAAATGACCAAGTCTCTACCGATTACCAATATTGCTCCCGCATTGTTTACAGTTCCTGTTCATTTCATCACATTGTTTTTCATTCACATGCCGAACTATATATATATATATATATATGAAAATTAAGTTTTATAAAGCAAAAAAAAAAATAGAAACGTACCGCAGTAGTTTGTAGCGGAAAAGACTGTTATAAGCCGTCCTTCTGCAAACCGTTCGAAGCCATCAGAAACACACTCGTGTGCTCGTATGATCATTTGGATTTTATTTCGTTCACAAAACCCGTTGACGATATCAGGCTGCATATACATAACGACAATGCACGACTATGTTCTTTAGTGATCGAGCTTTATATCTTATATAATAAAGAGAAGAAAATATATACAAGGCCTGACCCCGAACGTGACAACACCTGCTCCTCTACCATTTGATTGTATACCCATAACAGAATCATTTGCGGTTGGATCAGACCTATATTTTTAAACAAAAACAACAACAACAAAAATGTTATTATTACAGTACTTTCCAAAATAAGTAAGAAATATATAGTTGATGAGACATATATATATATGTTTACCATAATGTGTCTTTCAACACAATTGATCCAATTTCCGGGAATGCGGGTCGCTGGATACTTGCTATTTCGTCGAGCCAAAGTGTCCTCCCTATTCCTCCGTGAACACATAAAATTTTATCTTCAATCACCGCACCAAGTGGAAGATAGTTAAAAAGCTTATTAATCCTATACCATGCTTTGATCCCATCGGCCTGTCCCTGGTATGGTACAGAAGAAGATTATTACTTCATTAGCCAAGGACAAGGAGCAAACTATTATATTATATATATACGAACATATTTACGCACCATTTTTTTTTTGCATTCTGCAAAGAAACCAAAAACTTTATTCGTTGCACTAGACTCGTGATTTCCACGAATCAAGTGGATGTTCTTGGGGTATTCAATCTGCATATGAGACAGATGTTAAAAGATAGAACAGTAAAGATCAAAAACTAATCAATAACAGAAGAAATAAGCTATAGTAACATATAGGTGATATTGTCAAATCAGAAAAATATCTTGCCTTCAAAGCAAGCAGCAACATGATGGTCTCCAAGCTGTGACTTCCTCGGTCGACATAATCTCCCAAAAACAAATAGTCAATATGCCTGAAGACATGTATATTTATATAGATACAATTGGTTCAGTGACTATTCGTGAGCAAAACTGATCACAACCAGTATAAAGACAGTTATAAGGAAGACATCTCTTTCTTGAACTTACGTGATATCTCCTTCCAGTGAAGGAGATCCATATTCATGAAACAAACGCATCAAATCCCCGAACTGACCATGGATATCGCCGAAGACTTTGATAGGTACTTTGAGCTGAAGAAGCGTTGGTTCTTGCTCAAATGTATGTTCCACAGCATTGCAAATATTCATAACTTCCGAAAGATTCAAGAAAAAAGTTCCTTCCGCAGGAACGTCTGACCAGTCTTTAGGTTTCAAGAGTGTCGAGATGATCTGCTAACGTAACGTACGTGTGTAAGTGCAGGGAGATGGGAAAATATATATGCTGAAAAGAAAGATCATACCCTTTGATGCAACAGAGCTTGATTAGAAGAATTTGGTTCAATGAACTGTGGCACTAGCTGCTGATCCTCGACGTTCACAGTTCTCTCTTTATGATCAACTAAAAAATATCCTTCACTTGCACTATCATAGAAAGCATTTTCTACAGTAGGTAAGTTATATAGCTCTGCGATTATCTCCGGTGAACTCTCGCTTGCACTGATATATCATCATGGAAGAAAGAAAGGGGTTAAACAACTTAGATAGGCTAATGAATTGCGTACATTACAAAAGAGTGTAAAGAAGTGGGATAGAGTAATGACCTCGTCCTCGTAATAGATGGGACTTTTGGTTCAGAACTTGAAGGGTTAGATATTTCAGGTACTAGATAATCGTCGATCATCATATCTACACGAGAATGACATTAATTAGAGCAATTATTGCCAAAATTTTTTTTTTTTTAAAAATGTTACTTTTAACTCAAGGAAGAAATCTGCAACCTTTGTAAAATTCAAATTGACTAGTGCTTAGATATGCAAAATCCATAGGACTAATATAAGAAAAGAAAAAATAATATATCTAATTAATTTCATCCGAGACTAATGTTGGTAACTTACAATTTTCAGGATTATCTTCTTCTTCAGGACTCAATGGCTGGGGTGTTTCAGCCACTAGGCAATGGGAGAGCAATAAATCTACACGAGAATAAAATCAATGCAATTGTCACAAAGATTGTTACTTTAATTTCCCTTAACACAAAGAAGATGAAATATAGAAGAAGATGAAATCTAGAAACTTCATAGAAGTCATAATTGACAAGTGCAATGATATGAAAAATCCATATAAAAAGTACGTGAAAAGCAAAAAAAAAATAATATTATTTCCTTTGATTCTAATTAATGCATGTCAGTATTTTGAAATTTTTTTAAGGATTACCTTTTTTAATCCCACCATGCACATATATGCAGTTCCCAACCGATGCAGCAGCATGGTGACAACGTTGCATAAGCTGATACTGATTTCGTCTTTTGCTGCCACTCGCAGAGGTCTCTGGTGGGGTTACATCTAACCACTCACCAGTATCAGTATCAAGCACTGCAAACAAAAAGATTCCTTAAATGAAGGAGAAATCCACCCTGTGACTATATATTGGCTAAAGCACATAAAAAGGATTGGGAAACAAAAGCACAAAAAGCAGAAAAGATAAGAGAGTCACATGGAAATATTAAAGGAAGTACTTACCTGCAACAATAGGTTCACCATCGATTAGGCTATCCTCGTTCAGGACACCCCCAAAGACATGCATTTTTTTACCTTCAAAAACCTAATAAGAAAGAGTATACGAACAAGCTGTTTAGGAAGTTTTTATTGCAAAGGATAAGATTAGAAACAGTGAATTTGAAGCCAATCTCGTGTATATCACAAGTGTGGTAAGGCAAGATACCGCTGTGTGTTGATATCTTGGGGAAGGAGCTACGCCTGGAACAACAGTCCAACCACACTGATCAATGCTCTCCATTTCCAGCGCGTAAGTATCTCCCAGTGACTGCATTAGAGTGTACATATATGCCAGATCATTCATTCAAAGGCTATTGTAGTAAACAAGAGAAAAGTTCTTGCGTTCGACTTTTTCAAACTAAACTTCCATTCTCCTATTTAATTATAGAAGGGAAGTTAATAGATAGATGTCTTAAATACACGGAAGAAAATATTATACCGTCCCTGAGGAGTCTCTTCCGCCACAAAGCCAAAAAACACCATCTTCTCGAGCAGTAGCAGAAGCATACCTAAAACAAAAATATTAAACAACGAAAAGAGTTAACTCAAACCAAAAATGTTTTATATATACACTAGCCTTAGTTACTTAAAAACAACAAAATTACTAACATTCTCCCACTTGGATGATTGCCATATGGGTTCAATCTGTCCCACGCAGATGGTTCCCGCGTGTCCAGCGCCCACGTATCAGAGAGAACTTCATCTCCTACTCCACATACAAAAATAACAAACTTGTTTTTAGGATGTTTAATCAGACTTTTTTTTATATACAAAATTAAATAGAATAATGTTAGTTAAGCAAAAAAGTTCCTTTTCGTAGAAACAAATAGAGGAATTCGTACCAGCATTCTTCCCACCGAATATGACGATCCACCTGTGAGCAGCTAAATCCATAGCATGGCCATAGCGAGGGCCTGGAGTCGCCCCTCGAGCCATCAACCTGAACAAAGATTATATCAAATGCGTAACATTAATATTCATTTAATGAAATAGATCTAGAGCAAAGATAAAATTCATAAATGAACTCTCACCTATGCCACTTGAGGTCATTTCTAGTCAAGTCAAGCATGTAGACATCTCCATCAGAAGGCCCTGATGGACCAATCCCACCCTGCCAACGAAACAACATAGTCATGTGTCAGATCTGGCCTGGTATAGAGTACTGTAGCAACCAAAGTGTTTCTCTTTACAAGTAAACTATATATTTACTACTTGAACCGAACAAACAGGAAAGATATATATGCTATGACAATCAAATTCAAACAAAGTCTTTCCAGATCTATATATATGCTCTTACACAACCACGACGAGTAATCTTATTATTATGGTCATTACAATCACCTGAATAATGAGCAAAGTGCCAAGTGAAGTGGCAGCATGACAAGCCCTGGGAGACGGAAGGTCACCATCCGTGTTAATCCTACACAAGTACGAGATATTACAAAAGAGTTCCACCACACGTACTAAACCAACTGAAATCATCAATATAACAAAACCCAAATAAACAAACATCAACGTATGAACACCAAAGATAAAATCTTCAAATCACCTTGTCCACCTCCTGGTCATAACGTCAAAAGAGTGCACCGAATTGGTAACGCCGCCTAAACCTAGAAGAAGAAGAAAACAATCAAAGACAAGAAAAAAAAAATTAAGCCATCACAAGAGAAGATCTCAAAAAACCCTAAAAAAAATTTCGAAAACTCAAATCTTACTGATAGCGGGTAAGGAGGAATTATCGGTGGTGACGGCAGCAGTACTACCGCCGAAGAGGACAAGCTGATGGGAATCGTTGGCGAAAATCGCCGTGAGAGTATGACCGCATCTAGGTCCAGGCCAGTCTTCATCGTTGTCGGAGAAGACCTGTAGGTAATCATACGAAGTAGAGTATGGATACGAGTGAGAAGCCATGACAACGAAACACAGGTTTTGGAGATTGAGAGAGATTTGGAGATTAGGATTCTGTGGTGGTGAGAATCTCTAAGCCTTCATTTTATAACCCAAAATTTTTCCACGAGAGCAATTCCTTTTATGTAAGCCAATAATCAAAAAGTGTTTTTTTTTTTTTACAATCCCACGAATTTTGTTGTATGGCGATGGAAGTAGTGTGTCTCAACAACGGCTAAGCCTAAGCGATAAAGAGACTAAATGACGAAACTACCCATGCTCTTTGTCTTTGAATGGCTCGTTGCCACGTTTGCTGGTCTTCGTTCAACTATTTTTTCCGCAGGGTAAAATAGTAAAAATAGCCTATATGAGAAGCGTTTTAAAAATATGCGCGGCATACACTTCCTTTGTTCTATTGATATACCTAATTTCTATCGACCGGACAAGAATATTGTTTTTGTAAGAAAACTGATGCAATTGTTGTTATACATTACATTTTAAGTCATCAATAATTTTTATTTAGTGGCCTATGTTTCATTTGTTTTGAATTAACCATATTTGTTTTGCTTGTTATTTTTATTGTTTTAGGGTTTAAATGTTTATATATGTATATATAAACCTAGATACAATAGACTAGATTTCGTTCCAAATGTCTGGATTTCTTTTTTCTTTTAACAACATGCACATGTAGCTTTGCGTTCGGCCGGTAACATATCAATACCACTACCAACAAACACTGGGCTACATGTTCTATGGTTTTAGCAAAATTCTTCAATATACTGTATCTCTAATTTTCCAAAATGACTAGATTTCTTTCCAAAAAATCAATTTATTTTATTAACTAAAAATGTATATATATATCTTAATTTATTTAAGAAGATAATAACAGGGAGTAAAAGTAATGAAAATATAATTATTTGAACCTCTTATATTTAGAATACAAAATGGTGGACCTCCCACTGAATTAATTTCTTGATTTATTAAAATTAATAATAAGTAATATATATAGTCATTACTATTAATTGTGGACCTTTTAATTAGTAATCATCAAATAATAATAATAATTAATTTTAATTGCCAAATTATGAAATGTGGAGTGTGGATCCTTTATTAGGACTATATAAAAATTAAAATGAAATGTGGACCTTTAACTTTTTAATTATAAAATAACAACATGTGAGCTGTTTATTGAGATTTTAATATAAAACTTAATTTATTACGAAATAATGAAATCTGAACCTTTTAAAATTATAGCATGCACCTGTTTTTGCAATGCATTGGTATTTACGAAAGAACACTACAATCTTATTATATAAAGTTCAATGACAAAATTTCTTATTAACGAGATCATGACACATGTTAAAAATATTGATAAGATGTTGACACGTGTCAAAAATAAAAATAGAAACAAATTTAATTATTACTATTTTACTAATCTACATGAATTAGAAACAAATTTGAGATCGTGACATGTGTCAATTGTATCATTCAGATGTTAACACGTGACAATTCTAAATTTATTAAAAATTTTAAAAATAAAAATATAAAAATTCAAAACTTACCATAAAAAGATTTTATATATATAAGTAAAATAGAGAAAAGAAAATCTAATAAATAATAATTCGAAATTCGAAATTATAATATTGTTTACTGATTTTAATTTTAAGTTGCTAATTTTACAAGAAAAATGATTACTTTTTTATAAGATAAATAAATGATTGTGAAAATTATACACTTAATTACTGTTTAAAAAAATATAAATACTCACTTTTACAAAAAGAAAAAGATTGTTGAAGTTGAAAATCAAAATTACTCATTAACAAGATCGTGACATGTGTGAGTTGTATCATTCAGATGTTAACACATGTCAATTCTAAATTTATTAAAAAATTTAAAAATAAAAATTTAAAAATTCAAAACCTACCATAAATTTTTTTTATATAAAAGTAAAATAGGGAAAAGAAAACCTAATAAATAGAAATTCAAAATTTGAAATTATAATATTGTTTACTTATTTTAATTTTAAGTTGCTAATTATACAAGAAAAATGATTACTTTTGTTTTATAAGATAAATAAATGATTATGAAAATTATACAATTAATTACTGTTTAGAAAATGTAAATACTCACCTTTACAAAAAGAAAAAGATTGTTGAAATAGAAGAAATAATAATAAATCGTCTCATATTTTTTTCACCAATCAAATAATTTATTCAAAAAGACTGTTATTGTAATATATATATATATAAGATATGAGTATGTAAGATTAACGTATGTGTTTTTGTAACTATGAAAATATTAAAGTAAAGAGATATATAATAGGTTATTAATGTGTTCATAAATAAAATTTGTTGGTTGTAGTAAAGACTAAAGAGTATATTTTACAAGTAAAATATTTGTGTGTGTACAAATACATTTTTAGTGGTAATTTAGATAGTATATTTGTAAATGGATATACATTAGTGTATTATAACAAAAAATACAATTATTTTCTATAACTAAAAGTTTATATCTATACTTTTATACATTGTTTTTACTTACGAAAAGAATTGAATATATATTCTTTGCTAAATTTCATTTTATTTTAATAACTTTGAACTCATCTACAACTACTTTCTTTAACTAAAAGTGTATCTATTTACTTTTTTTTTCAACCAAACAATAAATTAAAAGGAAATTCCTGGGTTAGTTGCCCAAGCCGGAGGGAAGGGGTTTACAAAAGAAACTTCAGAGATAAGAGAACGCGAAGCACATGCAACATACTCCGCCTTTGTATTTGCCGTACGCAGGGTCCAAGAGATGAAGAATAGTTGGAAGGGCGAGTTAAACTCATCGAGCAGGTTGGAGAAAGACGGGCATTCTTGGATTGCACCATAGTGAGTAACTCAGCACAATCAGTCTCAAAATGTTGACAAGTGATTCCTACAGCACGTATCCGCTCCATGACCCACAACAACTCTTCTAACTCCAAATGCAGGGGGAAAAGAGGCTCCATCTTAGATACGAAGTGAAAAACATGGACATTCGAAGATGGAGATGGAGCTTACATGACCACCGTAAAAGAGAGCGCCTCTTCCCAGACTAACTTATCGCCCAAAGCCTTAGCAAATATATCATTTGCCTCAATCTATAAACCTTGAAAAACTTTTTTGTTTATGGTTTTCCAGATTGCCCATAAAATTCATGGTAATTAAAAAAGTTGATCAGGATCACCCTTTTGAGAGGCATCCTTCCAGAAAACAAAATCCAAATTCGATTACACCGACTCATATGTAAAACTCTCTGACCAGACCAGAATCGGAGATAAATTCCAAACTTCACACGACCAACAACATTCAAAGAAAACATGATTAATAGTCTCAACCGCAGAGTCACACTTTTTACATTAAATGTCACATTGGATACCTCGGTGTATCTATTTACTTTTATAGATAGTTTACTAAAATATTTACTTTATATTCTTTTAAATTTTATTTTATTTTAAAAAACTAAACCCGCACATCGGGCGGGTCCTAATCTAGTATATATATATAGTCTTGAACATTTCGTTTTCTTTAACATTGTTACCGTGTCATAAATCATAATCTATGCTACAAAATTGTAATCCTTCTAAACTTTTACTTAATTCAAATATTTTTGTTTAAATAAATGAATATAAAATGGTTAATAGTCTTAACATTTTATACATGGAATTTTCAATGATACATAAATTACAAATTGTAATGAAGCAAACTTTAGAGAAAAAAAAAAAAAAAAAGTGAGCGTGGAGGAGAATCCTTTTGCAGGAAGATACAGCTTTTCTGAGTGATCGGAGAATAATTCCTGAACCATATGAGACTTGGATTTTGTCAAATGTTAATAACGGCCAACAATGTTTTTACTTGAGTTCCCATCCACCACCCCCATCAGGATCCATCTTAATGTCTAAACCGGATTGATTTGCCGTTAACCGCTCCGCAAACTCTTAACGATGAAGAGAGGTCAGTGGTTTTTTTACGAGTTTAATAAACCGTTTAATAACGGTTTGTTACTCTGTTGTTGCTGCTGCTGCTCTCTCTTAAGCTGGACTTTCAATTTCTTACCGCTTAATTGGCGACCGTTCATTGTGTTAATAGCGTTCTGAGCAGCCTCTTGTGAGTCATAACTAATGAATCCTGCCGCAAGAAAAAGAATGCATAACCGTTAACTAGAGTCTTGGATGGAAAACATGTATGATGATAGATGACGAAAAGCAAGAGCGAGCTTACCGAAACATTTGCTTATACCAGTGACCTTGTCTACAAACACCTTGGCGCTTAGAACCTTACCGAAAGATTGAAACGCAACCGCGAGTTCTTGGTCCCCGAATTCCCGAGGTATGTTATAAATAAACAGATTTGCACCTGCTGGTCCTGTGAACATCAAAGAAATTGTTTTAGATATGAGTCACATAACGACTAGAGTGTACACTTATAATCAAATTCATATTTGTTCTTGTTTAGGACTAAGCGCACCTTCCGTTTGTAGCGAGGAAGGTATTGATGTGCCGTTCTTAGAAAATCCAGGTGAAACTGTGGTTAGAGGAAGGCGAGGAGGTATCATCCCTCTAGGAAATGCCATAGGATACTGTAGACCATTGTAACCATAGTTTCCGAGAGCCGTTGGGAAGTTTCTACGGGGGGCTAAACGTGGTGGTACAGACTCGGTCAAAGCGGTTCCCTGCAATGCGTTTCCTCCGTTACCTTGGTTCGGTGAAATTACATTGTGAAATGCATGTTGACTCTGGATAGGTGGTAGCATGTACCCATAAGTTCCAGGTACCTGTTATTTATCATTTTGAGGATAGTATCAAAAATCTAAGCAACCAATATACAACAGTATCAATAACATGCATTTCTGCATTTATATGTATATGATATATGTATCACGATATTTTATTACTGAGTTGAAAAAAGTAAAGTCCAGAACTTAGATGAGAGAACAAGAGCTTACATGATAGCCGTATCCATTGTAAGGAGGAACATAACTCATAGGTAATGCTCCAAACATGGAGGGGTTTTGCGGATCCAGTCTGGAGATGTGAGATTGAACTCTTTGAAGTCTTCGGGATTGTCTTTCCCTTTCTGTGTCTGCCCATTTGACAATCAAAGGAACATTTGTACCCTACAAAAAGACACAAAGTATATGTCATATTGCACACTCTCCATAGAAGTCTTTATAAAGTACTAATAAGAATGTTCGGAAAAGTTGTAATAAGTACACACACCTCCATTATATGTCTTCCGTTGAGGGCTTCCATAGCTGCGACCGCTTGTTGTTTAGACTCATACTTTAGAAACAGACATCCTAAAATGAACCCAAAGGTCAGTCAAAACTTTGGTATAGACATCTAAAGATGCATTAAGAAGATGGAAATCAAGTGATGGGACATACCCTTGCTAGTTTGTATAGAACCTCTTAGAATCTGTAGATCCTTAATGGTTCCGTATACAGAGAATAAGGATAGGACTTCAGCTTCAGATACATTCTTTGGAAGCATACCGACAAAAAGTTTGTGCTCTGGATTGCAAGAAAAAGTCAAGAACACTCTTCAAATTGATGGTATACACAAACAAGAAAATTAGGTACATATATCACTCGGAAGCATTTTGCGTACCTAGTCTTTCCAACTCACCATCTGCATATTTGACTTGTAACGGGCTAGAAGCCTGCACATAACATGAAAAGGAGAGTGAATGTTGGATACAATGATTCAGAAACAAGCCACAGTAAAATCAAAAGAACAAATGATATGTATACACCACATTTTTTGTGTAGCTTTAACCATGTATCCTAAGTTAATCAAGTTCTCTCCATAAAGGGCTCAACATATTCTATAGTAGCTATCAATCAACAATAAGTCAACAAACTGAAACAATAGTTTTATATTCGTATCGATCTTCTCAGTCCATACATGGCATCTATAGTGAATCTATGTGCTTTCTTGGGTTTGAAGAAATCAAACTATAGAGGATTCGAAACTAGTGTCATCAGATTCCAACAAGCAATGAGGCAGATATTCTGATAAGCAATATCAGATTTATTGCTATACACCTCGATGGACACATGAGTTTAATGTATAACAACAACATGCAAAACTCTCAAAATAACAAAGTCTAGAGAATTAACAAGGTACAAAAAGCAAGCACAATGCAGATCGAGACGGATAAAAAGCAATCTCGAGATATCAACCAACTTGAAAACTGTGCAAGTAAGATCAATTAGTATTTAAGGTACAGAAACATCACATTCAAGTATCAGAAAATCCCAGAAGATTAAGCAAAACAGCTTCAAGAAATGGAAAGAATGGTAAGAAAAAAAAGACTGACCCCAGGCAATGTCTTCTTGTTATGAAAACCATTGACCACCTTGTCTGCTTCTTCCCTTGAAGGACATGTCAGAAAACAGCATCCTAAAAATTCCAGGTGAAATTAGGGTTTTCAGAGTTCACAAATTAATTAAAGATAGTAAAAAAAAAAAAAAAATAACAGGGGAAACGAGGACAATGGAGAAAACAGGGGAGGCATATAGAAATTTAGGGTTTTTAGAATCCAAAAAAATCAAAACGAAATCACACAAATCAGAGTATTCTCAAAACAGAGAAAACTTCTTTAAAAGAAAAAAAAAAAATTAAAGCAGAGGAAGATGGAGAAAGCAGAGGAAAAAAAGAAAAGAAAAAAAACCTCGGGAAGCTTGTGTAGTCTTCTCCTTAATGATGTTGACTTCATCAACGATAGAGAATTCCCGAAACAATGTGAGGAGCTGAGCCTCCGTCATATGCTTCGGAACTTGTCCGACGAACAGCTTCACCCTCTCTTCGTTCTCCATCGTCTCCTCCGCCATTCTTTCTCTCTCTCTCTCTCTATTGACTTCTTCGTCTTCTTCTTTTCTTCTTCTTCTTCTCTCTCTACACAGGCTTTTTTTTCTTCTTCCTGAATATTTTTTATTTATTTACTTCTTTTTTCTTCTGGGGAAAAAAACATAAATATATATGAAGAACAAAAAAAAATGGAAGAACTTATTATTATGGATGACAAAGAGAGTTGTTAAATTAAAAAACGGACTAAATCTGGGCTCGTTGTTATGACTAAATTACGGGGAATGCCATTAAAACAGCTGTGGGATGCCAGGGAACACTTCGGATTGTTTTGTCTGATTAGGAGGTTTTAAGCTACATTTACGATATTATCCTTCTTCTTACCCGCGTTTTCTTTATTAATTATTATTTTAATACAATATTGTAGTGTGTGTGAAATAAATAAGCTGGCATTTTGTTTCATGTTTTAAATAGCTGTCAATTCTTTCCAGTCTTCTGCATTTAAAATTCAAATTTAGACGATTTTTGTTTTCTCCATTAGATTAAAGAAAAAAATGAGTATAGTTATATGATCATAATATCCTTTGATAGCCTAATCTTACATTCTTTACCTGATATTAATACGTAGCTAACGACTAAACAATGATTGAAATGCCAATTCTATATATTGGGTTCGTTTAGAGGTCCAAATCATCAGACATACAGAAGTTACAAAGAAAATTCTTCTATATTTGAGCAGTTGACATTAGACAATTATATACTTGGACACGGTTGTTTTATGTGAATGATGTATATATGTTAGTTTTAGACAAAAGTATGCATATTGCACAGTTGAAAAGAAGGGTTGGACATTTTCAATCGAACTAAACCAACTCCAATGCAAACTAAAACTGTTTTTTTTTTGTTTAAAAAAAAAAAACTAAAACTAAATAGAAACATCTAAATCTAATCGTTATCCTTCCACAACAAAACAAACAACTAAATTCGGTTGGATACAAACCAAGTCCCACATCTGAAGTTTAAAGAGACTATCATTAATATATAAAGAGTTATGGTCCATCTATTAATTGTCAATTGGTTTTTAGTTAGAAGTTCAAAATAAGCCCAAATTTAACATGGTATGTGAAAAAATTCTGGTAGACCTAGAAAAGTGGATACGGACATGCCTCTTATTAACCTGAGTAACGGAGGCCCAAAAAGGGGTTTATTATCGATCCAAGTGGGATCAGTTCGAGATGGAGTTATCATCTCGAGGAAGCGTGTCAAAATCTCATATATGTGGTCCTTGGTTTGAAGGGAAGATTGTTAAGATACAAACCAAGTCCCACATCTGAAGTTTAAAAAAACTATTATTAATATATAAAGGATTATAGTCAATCTACTAATTACCGATTGGTTTTTAGTTAGAAGTCCAAAATAAGCTCAAATTTAACGAATTCAAAATTAACCCAACCTATTCATAACAAGTAAATACAGATATTTGTTCTAACCATATTAAATTAGTTTGATTCTTTATATTTTATGTTTTGGAACGGAGAATCCAATGAACCAACTCTATTTTTCAACAATTTTTTTTTTTTTTAAAAAGGAAGTAAATCGAGAAAAATACTTGATAGAAAAAAAAAAAAAAAAAACGAGTATACTAGTTGACCGTGGAATTTATATCCATAATAACGAGAGGGGGTCATTGTCAGTGACAACGAGAAGTGGACACGCCAAGTGTTAAAGGGCAAAACGGGTAACCGTCATAACTTAATATAAAGGCCATTGAGTCGTAATAAATACTTTAATGTGAAAAATATAAAGATGACAGACTGTCTTCTTGCCATTCACCAAAGCCCTACAACGGCTACACACACACACAAATAAAAAAAACATAGACCGCTGAGTTTAGTCACCTTTTACGTTTTGACCCCTCATGTTTTTTTAAATTTATCCTTTATTTTATCTGCATGTTTGTGAATTTAGCTAGCATTGATAACACTTGCCGCTCAGTTTAGTTTAGTATTTTATTTTTTTTATGCGGATTCGTTTGAATTGGTCAATTAAAAGAAGAAGTACATTGAGTAGCTAAGAAGAGAAAGACAAAAACCATTGCTGCATAAGTACGTATGAAATCGTCTTATTAAAAGAATCTCCACTAGAAAGTAGATGATAGTAATATCATATCTTTCATTGAATTCTTCGTGAAGAAGTCAATTATGAAATTGAAGAAGTCAATTATGAAATTGTTTTTGATATTATCAATCGAGTTTAATTACATTATTGTACTAAAATACATATTGTTAGATCAATCTATATCCAATTTAGATAACGTGCTTGTATTAAAAACAAAGATAGATTCTACATTTCGCAGGGTCTATGGCATTTCAATATTACTATTTTTATTTTATAAAATCATTTTGTTAACTGTGAACGTAAAAGCTGCTGTTTAATACGGTCGAACGAAACGACAAAATTGCGTATACAATATTTTTAACTATAATGGTTTGTAGTAGTAGTATTGTATTGTGTCACCATCTATGAAAACATAGCATATTATTACCAATTAAAACAGTTTCTACTGTTACATAGTTTTTTTTTTTTTTTTTACAATCACTGTTACATAGTTTATACCCGGCGACAAACATCTTAAATTGATAGGAACAAAAATAACATCTTAAAAATCCTCATCTGCACCGTTTAAAAACAAAAAAGAGTCAAAATGTCCGAAGTTGTGAGTTGGCGGTCATGTCTGTTGACAGGTGAAAACGGCTCTTTTATGTGATCTTATCATATTGCTCGTTTTTTTGGGGTTCTTCATAGTCAAAATACTTATCATATACTATATTCTACAAGACTGAATTCACATAAAAGATACTAGAAGCAAAAATAATTGTCAATACTTGTAACAACAACTTATTACAACCATCAATAGTACACAAAAAAAGAACTTACAGATATTAAAGAACAAAAAAATTGATTTGGAAAACCAACTATAGATAATGTAACACAAACCTTCATGGACATAGCTATAACTGTAATCCTATGAAATCTTACACTAACTACTACTTGAGTATACCCTAACCCCTTTCACAGAGTACAAACATGTTTAAACTTTCAAGAAATTTCCTCAGTTTCTGTTCTTGATCACACACACATACAGACCTCTCTGTCTAAAGAGTCATGAGCTCTCTGGCAGTAGAATCTGTGTTTCGAAGGACCCAGTTTCCTACTACTTTCCCCCACAACCCTGCAAATGGCTTCCACATTTGTTGCTTCCTCTGAGAACAACTATCACCTTCCTTATTCTTTGCAGAAACAACAGTACAAACACGTTTCTTGAGCTCTGAGTTCTCTTCTTTAAGCATTTGTATTGCTAAACTCATCTGCCTTATCGCTTCTCTCTTCTCTTCATCTTTCTCCATCACCATTCCCCTGTAAACCTTATTCTCCTCTCTCAGCCTCTCTATCTCTTCCTTCATCATCTCATAATCTCCATTACCTTCACCAAAATCGACTTGCGATGAATCCATCTCCTCGACAATACCATCGATCTCACCTTCATCATCAACCCATTTCCTTTCACCGTCATCTACTTCAGACTCTGCGTACTCGTCATGAGTCTCGCAAACCTCAGACCAAGAAGACACATCATCACAAGTTGATGATGACTTGTCATGACAATCTGATGAGCCATGTTTGTGCACAGAAGAAGGTCTCAACAAGTCGTACCTCTCGGCCAAGGAGCGATGTGAACGGTAGAATTCTTCCACCATGGCTACAAGCTCAGGGCGCTTCTTATAATACATCTCAGCTCTTGCGGCGAAAGAATCAGCATCCTCATCAATCACTCTCAGCATTTGCTTTGTCTTTTCATCCAATTCTACAATTACCAAAATCAGATTTTCCATGTCAAACTCTCAATAAAGTTCAACACTTTTTATCACTACTACTATCTCTAGTCTAAGAAAGTCATAACCAAATATAAGATACCAAAAGCAGAGTCATCTTCTCCAACAAACCTTAACGTATTCTATACCAATTTCAACAAGAGAACAAAAAAAAAAGGTAATACCTTTGAGAGAAAAACTAAAGACCTATTATAAACCACAGAGACCATAGATCAAAATTAACAATTGGATGGAGACATTATTAGCAGAACCAAACTTAACCATGTCAAAAATCTCAATGAAATTAAACACCTTTTTATCACAACTCAATTGTCACAGAACATCATAACAAAAAACCTTTGAATTCAACAAACACACACACATATACCAAAATCAAAACTAAGAACCAAATCAGAAATAGAGAGAAAAGAGATAAATACCAGAGAGAGTAGAATGAAGCCAAGGAGAGAAATTAGTAGTGTTGTGATTTCCAATCCACCACCATTTTGATGACTCCATCACTCTTTCTCCTCCACTTCAATTTACAAAACAGCAAAAAAAAAAAAAAGGATCTTCAATTACTTCTAGATAAAAAGTAAACCAAAAGACTCAGTCTTTGAATATATGAGAACAGAGACAGAGAAGAACAGCAAAATAGAAAAGAACAGAGACTCAGAAATTACCAACCTCAATGACGAATTCAGTTTTCACGGCGCCGTTCCTCTCTCTCTCTCTCTCTACTTCTTCTTCTTCTTCGTTGTAGTAGTAGAGCTTTTTTCTTCAGACTTCAAGACTTCAGAGAGTGAAGGACAATGGCATCATTTACCACTGTTTATCTCCTTTTAAATGACGTTTTCACCCTTCTTTTTTTGGTAGGTTTCCTTAGTCAAAACAAATTAGTATTTGTTTCTCAAAATAAGGATTATTTATTTAAAATTTCCATAAAACAAAAGTAGAGAGGATTTTGTGCTCTAATTTCCAGTCTAAAACAAGATTTTGTTTTTAATGTTTAGCAGACTCAGTGTAGTCAAAGGATTTATATATATGGAGAAATATATATATGATGGAGCTAAGAACAGGGGTAGTTTGGGAATTACGTTCAGCTGATAGATACGAGGGAGAGGGTTATCTAAATGGGCCCCACGAGGCCATGTGGGCCGTGGCGAGCGTAACACGCAAAAGGCGTTTTTGTGCAACGGTCGATTAAACTCTTTACATGCTTTTTAGTGTGTATAGATAGAATAAGACCAAAAAGAACAACAACAAATAAAGTAACAAAACAGATATGAGCTTGAGCTTGAGCCTGTTGTATTCCACTATTTTAATTTTTTGGGGCGTTTCATTATTATAGCTCTTTTTACAATAAGACAAGTGAATCTCTTTATCCTTCTATTATTTAAGGATGTGAAATGGTGACTGTTGTTGGCTTCGAGCCTGCGAATGGTTTTACAATTTTGCACTATTTATAGATTAAAAGACTTTTTTAAAGCAGTGTGAAATTCTAAATTAAATAATGCTACTATTGTTAACGTTATAAATACCATTAGCTTAAAAGTATATGTATGTTTTAATCACTATTAACGTGTCATAACTTTGACAAACAAAGTTGGAAACAGAGATTTCTAGACTAAACTATATATATAGCGAAGGTGTTTTTATTCTTAATCGTTTAGACTGGACCAAGCTGTACTGCATCTGCAATTTCTCTTAAGCCAAAAGCTCAATTTTGAAATCTTTCTGCTATTATTTTTGTTTTTTAAACTTGGATTGGATTGGATTTTGTGAAAATTTATGCATTTGTAAAGTTGATAAACATTGCTTTAAGTTTTGCCTTCATTGCCACTGCAAAGAAAAGACACTGTTGCAAATTTATGTACTAGTAACATACAAAAGGCTTGTAACACGAACAAATAAAAACCCTAAATAATAATATCTGCTTTTTTTTATTCACTCGTATATTAAAAATATGTTTTGCAAATTTATGTACTAGTAACATACAAGGCTTGTATTGTAACACAAACAAAGAAAGTCCCTAAATCAAGGGAACTGAAACTACAAGTGATTTTCAGGTCACATCTGGAATCGAAGCAACGTAAAAGTTTTGAGTTGTCCAATCTCTCTCGTTGGGAGAAGCAGAGATACGGTCTCTTATTTGCCGTTTAATCTTGGTTTTTTTTCTTTTGGGTTTAATCTACAGTAATCAATTTTTGAATTTCTAGTTACACAGCAAACAACGCAAGTCCCATCAAATAAATTGTTAGGCAGTAATGGGTTAACTGTAACGGTAACTTTATAATTTTGATTTCGGTTTTTTTTGTTTTGATAAAAAAGGAAACATTCCTATTTTCTGAAAACCTAACCTTTCCCTTTCTTTTTTTTTGTTGGAAACCTTTTTTCTATGTAAACTCGAAGCTAAGCTAGCACAGTCATCGTTAAGAAACCATGATTTTCCGAAAGCAAAACAACCACCACCCTCCCTTGTACTTCCTTTTCTTTCTAGTCTCTCTGTTCTTATTGAGGCAAGCTCTGCTAATCTCTCTTCTCCGATCTCTTACAGACCGTCAAACTCGATCGATGATCACCCGCATCATCGCCCGATCACCCTCGTAACTGTAACTCGTGTTTGATCACACGATCAACAATCTCTTCGTCATCGTTTGCATTCTGTCTCTCTGATTTTTTGCGTTTCACGATCTCTGGCTCATGGAGATTGGAGAATCTCACCCGCAGTACTGTACCGATTCCGAGGTGGTGACGCAAACCATGGATGCATTAAGCAGCATCATATGCACCGTTGTCACGACATTAGCCAGGTTTGTTGCTTCTTCAAACTATTCGCCACAATTCCTTTTTTTTTTACCTCGCAACTTTGGATTTTATAATTGAAGCATAACTTGCTTTGAATACTAGAATAGTCTCTTTGATTTGAGGTCTCCAATCTTTGTTTTTCTGAACGCAAATATATTCTTGGATGCAATATTTGGCTGGCTCATTCATATATTTTTAAGAAATTGATCTGACTGTTATCACTTTGTTTCCTAATTGAGCTTTTAGTTTTTCGTAGGGTTCCTCAACTTCCTCTGTTCTTTCTTAATTCGCCAAGTTATCCGGTGGGTGCAGCACAAGACTATTAGGTTTCGTGGGATGATTGGAAAGACTTGGTAAAACCAATTCTATTTTCTGCTTTTCTTTTACTAATTTAAATTAATCTAAAAGATATAGTATTATTGATAATAAATTGATACGCTAGTAAAGAGTTTTTTCACATCATTATATAGTATTATTACATTTTTTAAACTGTTTAACTTTTTTTTTTATAAAAACTTTTGATTTGTTTTTGAGTGGTATTAAAAATGATTTTTTTTTTAATTGGTATTTAAGATTTTTTTTTGTTGTAATAATGCTATATTTATAAAATAATGCGAGAACTAAACGGATTTTAGATCCCATCATTTGACTTAGTCATTGATCGTTAGAGATTCCACAAATTCAACTTGTTTTTACATCATTTTGTAGATTTAGTATTATTACATTTTTAAACTTTTTGTTTTTAAAAAATTTGATTTGTTTTTGACTGGTATTAAAATTATTTTTTCTCATCATTTTAACATTTTTTTTCCTTTTTGTAATAATGCTATATTTATAAAATGATGCGAGAACTAAACAGATTTTGGATCCCGTCATTTGACTTAGTCATTTGATCGTTAGAGATTCCACAAATTCAACTTGTTTTCACATCATTGTGTAGATATATAGTATTATTACTAAATTTTTAATTTAAAAAACTTTTTGTCTTCTCATGGATTTTTTTTTTTAAATGATGCTAGAACTAATCTAATTTTGGATCTCGTTATATGATCTAAAAGAATTTTGATGACTTCAATATAAATCATAGAAAGTGAACAAGTGAAAGATTTAAAAAGAATTTAAAAAGATTCAATATTGGATTTTGATGATATAATCTTATTGATTTGTTTTTCTGTAATATTGTAAAGTCTCTCTCTCAAACAATCTCAATATTTTAATCATACTTTCCATGATTTATTTTGTGAAGAAAAGTGCATAAAATTATAAACCAATAACACAAAAATTGAATTCATTATTCTTTTAAATTTTAATGATTTTATATAATTCTTAATCCAATAACACCATATTCATTAAGATTTTAAATGACTTATTACAAATCACAAACTAATAACACCAAACTTAGTCAAATCCTGATTGAATAACAACATATTCTACATAAAATTTAAAAGTCATTAAAACTATTTAAATCACAAACCAATAAGGCAATAACACTCTCTAATCAACAAAACTATAGAATGACTCTCTACCAATCTTTAAAAATCTTTCATTTATTCACTTTTGTTGAAATCTTTTCAATATTCTTTTATATATTCTAGATTCTAATATATATTCTTTATAAACTCTTTAGTCATTGATTCTTGTTTTCACATCAGTATGTAAATTTAGTATTAATAATATTAACTTTTTTACTTGTTAAAATTGTTTTAATAACTTTTGATTCTTCTTTTCTATGGTTTTAAAATTTTATTTTCTCACAGATTTTATTTTGAAACTTTTCAATAATTTAATATTTATAAAATAAAAAAACTAACCTGATTTTGGATCCGGTCAAAAATTCCACAAATCCATCTTGTTTTCACATTATTTGTTAGTATTGCTATTTTTTTACCTTTTCAAATTTTTACTCTTTTAAAATTTCGAATTTTTCAGTTTTAAAATTTTATTTTCTCCCAGATTTTATTTTAAAACTTCTTAGCACCTTATTTAAGTGTTTGTCTTCATCGCCACTGCAAATAAACGAAACGAAGCGACTGTTTCAGACGCAAGTTAACACATACATAGCACCTTACTCTCTCTTTCCCTTCTCCTCTTCAGTAATCTAATCCTCTAAAGTTGCTCAAAACTTACAAGAAACAATGGAAATAAACTCACTCTTCTCAAACAATGAAACACAGCCTAGAATCTAGATCCACTCCTTCGGGTTGATACAAGCATCCAATAGCTTCCACTCTTCGGTGCCCTCTTCCGGTTTCTGCACTCACAATCACCATTACCACATTGTGATTGGTATCCTACTAATAAATTAAAAATTGGTGTCTCTCACATTCATGGGAAAAGGAACTTACATGATCATATTCCCATCTTGCTGAAAGCGGAAGAGAGACGAGAATGCTCTCTATTCGTCCTCCTGTCTTCAGACCAAATGTCGTTCCACGATCATATACCTTTCCACCATCACCACACATACATTAACGATCAAGGATCACAGCAAAGATAAGAGGACGAAAACAGAGAAAAAGCTAGTGTCTGACTATATTATATACCAAGTTGAATTCAACATATCGCCCTCTTCGCAACTGTTGCCATGCTTTGTGCTGCTCTGTGAATTCCATGTCTTTCCTTTTCTCTACTATAGGTATATAAGCCGGAACCACTGAGTTTGCACATTCTGTGAATCCCAATGACAACATTAGTCTACCAAGAAACTACTAACCTGATCCGTTTGTTGAAACATTAAGGATTGATATAGTTAGTCCATTTACCAGTGGAAAATGAGAGAAGCATTTCCTGATCATAGTCATTAAGATCATCAAAAAATATCCCTCCAAGTCCTCGTCTCTCATCACGGTGCTGCAAGCAAAGATCAAAGAGTCTCCATAACATCTTTCAAAGGCCTCACAAAAACAATAGGGGCGCTTATCAAAAGTCTCTGAGCTGTTCCTAAACTTTCCGATTTTTTAATAACATCCCTAAACACAAACTTCAGAACTAAGGCCTTTAAACTTAAGATGTCACAAAACACAACACACACCTTGATGTAAAAGTAGTCATCACACCACTTCTTGAATCGGGGATAGAAGGAAGGGTCGAATTTGTCACAGGCTTGCTTTTGAATCTACAACAAGAAAGACAAATTTATATATACATATAAGCAACTCCATGATCAATCACAAAGCTCATCATATCTTTAGAACAAAGGAATAAAGCTTAGTACCGAATGGAAATGCTTGACATCTTCTTCAAAGATATAAGCAGGTGTGAAATCAGTGCCACCACCAAACCACCATTGCCTCGGAGCTCCAGGAACATCTGAGCATTGAAAAAACTGACGTTGTCCAAACAAAAAAGATGACAACTTTACAAAAATCTCACTTAGAAATTAGCTTATATACCCTTTGGAGCATCTGTCTCGAAATAGCGATAATTGAAATGCAGAGTTGGGGCAAAAGGGTTCTTGGGATGCAAAACCTATAAATCACACAGAGACATTGTAATGATAAAGAAAACCTCAAAATCGTAAAATTGAAGGGAGAGGAATCATTACAGAGCTAACTCCAGCGGCGAAGAAGGGAACAGGACCAGGTTTCTGATCAGAAGCTGAGCCCTTTGCAGCTCTATAAGCTTCAGGAGGCATAACACCATAAACGACAGAGACATTAACACCAGCTTTCTCAAAGACATTACCATCCTGCAAAACACGACTGATCCCACCTCCTCCACCAGGTCGAGACCAAACATCTTCTTTAAACTTAGGACCGCCTTCAATAGCTTCAATGGCCTCACAAACACTGTCTTGAGCAGACCTAATCATAGTCTCGAAACGAGCCCTGACGGAAGAAGTAGAAGAAGATTGAGCGGAGGAGTCATCAGAATCCCTAAGGAAAGTAAAGGGTCGTTCAGTTTCGGGGACTTCTTTCTCAATCGAGACTGAACATCGCAAGGCGAGATTTGGTTTGTTGCTCTTGATTGGATTGGAGAAGCGGAGAGTAGAGAGATTGGGAGAATGATGGGGACGAGGAGATGAGAAAGGAGCGAAGGTAGGAGAAGAGAGGAGCGTCGAAGAGTGAGAAGCCATGACTTTGATCCCAATTTGGATTTTTTTGATGTTGAAGAATTGAAGATGATGATGATGGAGACGATGATGTTTAATGATGATAAGAAGTCGTCGTCGTCCACTGATTTTGACTTTTAACCGCTCTCTCTCTCTCTCTCTCTCTAGTAAAAATAAAATCAAACCAGACACGAAATTAAAATTGGCAGTTTAGTTTGGTTGAACCGAAGATTTTGGATTTTGTATTTTGAAAAGTCAAAGAGAGCAATAGAATTAAAATTAGGTTTTCTTTCTCGTCGGGCTTATAGCCCAAATAGTATAACCCAAATTAGGCCCAAAGCGGCTAGCGTCCTCCAACAAAAATATTGGTTACTATTTGTAGCCGATAATGTCAAATGTTCGTTATTTAGGTAATAATGTGTACTCAACTACTCATGTAGATTAATTCATTCAAAAAATGTTAATAAAACAACTAATTATACAGAAGAAAAACATAAAAAAAAAAACATTGTATTACCCTTTTACAATCTAAATAAAGAAAGTTGTTCTACGACAACAATTCAAAACGATTTATTCTACGAACAGGATTACGAGATCTAAGATACTCACGTTTTAGAGTGAACACTTTTTCTGTTTTTTCCTGCATCTCAAGTTCAAATAGCCTCTTACGAGTGGCTTCGGCCTTCATAGCTTCCATGTACTCTGACTTAGGTTCTAAGCAATCAAAAGAACAAAAGTGATCCTCGGAAACTTTATAAATAAAAGGAACAAGGCAACGAATCCCACAATAGTCGCAATGTGGTCGTGTGACACTCTTGTTGCGAATCACTCCACTTTTTTCCCCGCACAAGAGTTCAACAGGTTTGACATTTGCAAAGTCTCCAAGAACGCACCGAATATGACAAACGATCCCACAGTTTTCACATTCATAAAACCATTCTTTTGGATAAAATTTTGTTTCGCATACCGTACACCAGTATTCCCCATGCTGCTCCTTATCGCCAAAACTCAACACCAGAGGGTGGTCATCGCACCTGTGCATTATCTTCTTTGGATAAGTAGCACACTTGTAACACAAGTTATACTTACAATCAACACAACGCAACACATAATCCTTGTTGTTGCCACAAGCTCCACAAGTGTCCTTGGCTAAGTTTGTGAGAAATAAGGTATGGGGATGGCTCTCATGGTCACACGACCAGTCAACTGCGGCACATCTCAGATCTAGTTCCAATATGGTTCCATATGGGAACACAGGCCTGTAGCCTGTTGACAATTGATCATCTGCGTCACATCTCGAATTTAGTCCCAATTCGTTTCCATCCCTAAATACATACCTGTAGCCTGTTGACAGTTGTTTACAGGCTCGACACTTAAAGTACTGACCATCATCAGGCCCCTTTTTAAGTGAAATGCGAGACCTACTCAGACCATGTCGTTTCTTATAAGGAAGATGAGCGCATGTTTCATGAAGAACGTAGTCACATTCCATGCAGCTATATAACTTGGCAGAATAAACGGAACCGTCACATAGTTGACATCTTACACCATCGTCACGAACAACACCATCTGCAGTGAGTCTTAGATTATGAGAGGGATGCATCTGATGATTAATCACATCCTCTTCAATCACTTTGAACATTGGCTCATCTTCCTCCTCTTCAGGTACTCCTTGGAGTTCCTTACCATCCCATACTTCTTGGCTTGTTGCGCATTTAGAATGTACCACAAACTCAGGACATCTTGAGCAAGAATAAGCTCCATACATCCAATCAATATCCAGACGACAAACTCTACATATCATATTCCCAAAACAAAGAGAATAAGTATGGGAAATGCGATGATCATGACGATTGATGTTTATGACGTGGGGTCTATCCATACAATCTTCATGGACCATGAAAGAGCAGGCAGTACATACATAAGGGTTACGCTCACCATGCGTACCACAAACATTGCATAAGAAAGAAACTTGTCTCGCCATGAGGGTGAGTGGATGGCTGTGGCACTTGGATTCATCAATCGTAACTTGCTTTGGAGATATCGCACATCTCAGATCCAGAGTGAAATTGCACGTAAAACAATGATATACAACTTTTTTAAGATCTTGTCGACAGAAATGACATTTACCGTCGGTGTAAGCAGGTGCCCCGTCTATGAGAAGCTTGAGCGCATGGTTTGGGTGACATGGGTGGTTGATCTCTGGTGCTGTTGGCATGCATTCTGTGTGCCACCCCTCCTTACAAATCTTGCAATAGTAACCATTTAACGCAACTATATCGTCACCGCACTCAAAACAAGCTGTTTCGGAAAATATTGCTCTAGTGAGTAGAAGATGATGGTGCCCGGGAAGCTTCACCATCATCTCATTCATGATGAATAGAGTTTGCAGATAAATTAAAGAAGATGATTAATAAGGGTCCTCCAGTATATAAAGAGATTGTGTTAATCAAACAAAGGTTTATTTATTATCTTGAGTAGATCACATAACGAAAATAGAGACACTTTCTCTCTCAAAAGACGAAAGTGGTGTCTTTCACAGCTAACCTCCGGCGTCTCCAACGGCGCCGGCACCTCCTCTCTTCGGAGGCGTTGAGCTCTCCCCTGCCCATGGGAAAGCAAAAGCGTCTTAAAGGTTCAAATAGCTCTCCAAGTGCGAAACCCCCAAAAAATGACTCTCCGTCATCCTCTTCCGAATCAAGTTCAGCGGCGAAGCTCTCTTCCCCAACCCCGGTGTCCGTCAATTCCATCCCCATTCCAATTGACCAAGCTCTCATCCTTTCTTCAGGATTGGCAAATATCCCCCCTCCAGATCTGATCTCTCACCCAGATCCAGTCTCCCCAGGCGTGCCTGATGTGATGAAAGCGGCTACAGAGGTACCTGCTTTAGCTCCATCTATTTCTACGCCCACCCCAGTGATACCCGATCCATCTACGCAAGCTGCACCCGTCAAGGTTGTTGCGGCAAGCCTAGAAGATATCCCCCAGAGCTCCACCGTTGGTGCCGACACCTGGTGTGACCTCTTCAAAGTCACCTCTAAAAGGTTGCAGAAGAAAGGCAACGCTTTTACCCTTCCCACCGGCGAGCCGTGTGTAAAAATCCCAGATTCAGTGATTGCTAAACACAAGAAGTCATGGGAATCGTTCATTATAGGACAGTTCTACTCAGACCCGCCGGCTCAAGGTATCATACATACCATTGTCAACGGGATTTGGAGTAAGCAATTTCGTGACATTACAGTTTCCAAATTGGAGGGCCACGCTTTCTTATTCCGGATTCCAAATGTCCAGACTCGAACTCGAGTCCTCAACCAGAGACTTTGGCAGATCGAAGGGCAAACGATGTTTGTTGCTAAGTGGGAACCAGGAGTGATTCCAGTAAAGCCGGAACTCACTACAGCCCCGATTTGGCTTGAACTCCGCCATGTCCCCTTCCAATTCTTCAACGAAGACGGACTTGAACACATTGCCAGCTTGGTAGGCGATCCTAAATTCCTGCATCCCAACACGGCAAACAAAACAAACTTGGAGGTTGCAAAAGTTTTTACAATCATCGACCCTCGCAAGCCGCTACCGGAGGCCGTCAACGTTCAATTTGAATCATGCGATATTAGGCGTATCGAGGTTTCTAGCCCATGGATGCCACCGGTGTGCGCTCACTGTCGTGAAGTTGGCCATAGTCTGAGAAAATGTCGTGCAGCCCCAATCCTGTGCAAGGGTTGCAACTCCACAATCCATACAGACGAGAATTGCCCAAGAAGCAAACCGCTAGTTGAGAAGAAGAAGCAAAGGCGGAGAAGATCGAAAACTCCCAAACCAGTGACTAAGGAGGGCGACTGGGAGAGGGTTAACAGATCCACTGGTCCAGCTAAATACCTAGTCTCCAATCCCACCCCAGTTTTACCCATCAAGCCAACAATTCTTGCAGAGGGTGCGAGTACTAGTAAAGCTGTGCTTCTCCCAACTTCTCCTACTAGTAAGAACGGTAAAAGCACCAAAATAACAGCAAATACGCCTACATCAGACGAAGAAGACGACTCTTCTGATGTGCCCTCTTCACATTCAGCAGAAGAGGATTTTGACCTGGAGGATGAAGCAAATTTCACTGAAGTGTTGTCGCAGAGGCAACAACGAAGTGCGAGGGGCAAAGGCCCCAAATACCTATAATACCTATGTCGATAAATAATTCTATGTCGATTGACATTTTTTGTTGGAACGTCAGGGGACTAAATATATCCTCACATAGACGCGGATTTAAGAAATGGCTTAGAAGCCATCAACCTCTTTTTGGTAGTCTCGTGGAGACACACGTAAAGCAACCTAAGCAACAAAAATTCATCAATGCAATGTTGCCAGGTTGGCTCTACGATAATAACTATGGCTTCTCAGACCTTGGGAAGATTTGGGTTCTTTGGCATCCTAGTGTCAAAGTTTTGGTCATCAGTAAATCTTTACAAATGGTAAGTTGTGAAGTTCAGTTCCCGGGGAGTCCGGAGGTTTTTGTGGTCTCTTTTGTGTACGCAGCAAACGATGATGCAACACGGCAAACTCTTTGGGACGAGCTGATCACTTTGTCTTCCAATGCACGAGTGAGTGGTAAGGCCTGGGCTGTTCTTGGTGACTTCAACCAAATTCTGCACCCAGAGGAGCACTCACTTCATGACGGATCACCTGCAGACAGGCCCACCAGAACTTTCAGGGAAGCCCTATTAAACACTTCTCTCACCGATCTCAACTATAGAGGACCAACCTTCACTTGGTGGAATAAGAGAAAAAGAGCTCCGGTCGCAAAGAAATTGGATCGTATTCTAGCTAATGATGAGTGGAACACGACCTTTCCGGTCTCACTTGGTCTATTTGGGGAACCGGCGTTTTCTGATCATGTTTCATGTGGGATAAGGCTCCACTCTGCAACTCCCAGGACAAAGAAACCGTTCAGATTTTACAATTATCTGCTGCAGGATCAAGATTTCCTTCCCCTGATCTGCCTTGAATGGTTCTCCCTCAACGTCACTGGTTCCGCAATGTTCAGAGTCTCTCAGAAGTTAAAGGCCCTGAAGAGGATCATTCGGGAATTCAGCAAACTGAACTACTCTGACCTTGAGAAAAGAACAGAAGAAGCTCTTGCAAACCTGCTCTCGGCTCAGAGCAGCATGCTCCTAAATCCCAGTGTTGTGAATGCGGAGAATGAACTAGAGATGCACCAGAAATGGCTTATCCTCTCACGTGCAGAGGAAAATTTCTTCTTACAGCGTTCACGAGTGACATGGTTAAGAGAGGGAGACATGAACACTTCTTATTTCCACAAAATGGCATCGTCCCGTCAAGCCCTGAACCACATACATTTTCTCCTTGATGGCTCTGGTAACAGATTCGACACTCAACAAGAGATTCAAAGCCACTGTGTGACATATTTCAGTAATACGCTAGGCGGAGAGCATGACCATCCCCTGTTTCTTCAAGATGACATCACTAATATCCTAAACTTCACATGTTCCTCAGCTCAACAGCTAGTTCTGGATGCTCCCTTCTCAGCGGAAGAGGTTAAAGCAGCTTTTCTCTCACTACCAAGAAACAAAGCAAGTGGACCTGACGGATACTCCTCCGAGTTTTTTGTTGGTTGCTGGTCTTTCATAGGCGGGGAGGTCACTGAAGCTGTTCTCGAATTCTTCAACTCGGGTCAACTGCTCAAACAATGGAATGCAACTAATTTGGTGCTTATCCCAAAAATCCCCAACGCTGCTGCAGTCACTGACTTTCGCCCCATCTCTTGTCTAAACACCGTGTATAAGGTCATATCCAAGCTTTTAGCAGGGAGACTCAAGGCTATCCTACCCTCGGTCATCAGTCATGCTCAATCCGCTTTTATGCCAGGTCGTCTATTGCTCGAGAACGTTTTACTCGCCACAGAGATTGTGCAAGGCTACAACAAGAAAACGATCCCTCCTAGTGCAATGCTTAAGGTTGATTTGAGAAAGGCCTTCGACTCCATTCGATGGGATTTTATCATTGCAACCCTCAGAGCTATCAACCTTCCCGAGAAGTTCATTGGATGGATTCGGGAATGCTTGACCACTGCCAGTTTTTCGGTCACAGTGAATGGTCACACAGGGGGTTTTTTCAAAAGCACCAGGGGGCTCAGGCAAGGGGACGCAATGTCACCATACTTGTTTGTCTTAGCCATGGAGGTCTTCTCGGGTCTTCTCCGCTCAAGATATACATCAGGCTACATCTCTTACCACCCTAGAACCTCCGAAGTGGAAATTTCCCATCTGATGTTTGCAGATGACGTGATGATCTTCTTTGATGGAAGTAGCTCGTCGTTACACGGTATTTATGAGACCCTAGAGGACTTCGCAGGATGGTCTGGTCTGCACATGAACAGAGCAAAAACTCAGCTTTTTCATGCGGGCCTGACCCAAGCTGAATCAAATGCTCTAACAAGTTATGGCTTCACGCCGGGATCCTTGCCTATACGCTACCTAGGGTTGCCTCTGATGAGCAGGAAGCTAAAAGTCTCAGAATACGCGCCGCTTATAGAGAAAATCACATCTCGCTTCAACTCTTGGGCTACAAAGTCTCTCTCCTTTGCTGGAAGGGTGCAATTAATTGCCTCTGAAATCTCAGGAATTGTCAACTTCTGGATCTCCACTTTCATCCTACCACTGGGTTGCATCAGGAAAATTGAATCACTGTGTTCTCGTTTCTTATGGTCAGGGCAGATTGACAAGATTGGAATAGCAAAGTTATCTTGGTCTCAAGTCTGTCTCCCTCGGGCTGAAGGAGGCCTCGGATTAAGAAGATTTGCCACTTGGAATAGAGCTCTGTGCTTGCGCATGATTTGGCTTCTCTTCTCGGAGAGTGGCTCAATGTGGGTTGCCTGGCATAAATATCACAACTGCAGCAATGTCACGAGTTTCTGGGATCAACCGGAAAGAGCCTCTGACTCTTGGAACTGGAGATGCCTGCTTAGACTGAGACCCTTGGCGGAAAGATTCATCAACTGCACCATTGGCAATGGAAGAAAGGCAAGTTTCTGGTATGACAATTGGACCCCTTTCGGACCACTCATTAAGTTCATCGGGAACCAAGGGCCGAGAGAGCTACGAGTTCCCTTACCCGCAAAAGTAGCGGATACCTGTGACTCCCAAGGCTGGAAACTTGCCGACCCCCGATCAGAGCAGTCAGTTCAACTTCACGTCCACCTCACCACCATCAGCAACCCTCACACATCACAAAGTCCTGACTCTTACGACTGGGTAGTGGAGAATAAGAAGTGCTCTGGTTTCTCCTCTTCAAAAACATGGGCAGTCCTTCGACCAAGAGCGGACGTGGTCCCTTGGCACAACACAATTTGGTTTAAGGGTGCGACCCCTAAGCATGCTTTCATTCTATGGATAGCAAATCAAGACCGCCTCCCTACAAGAACAAGGTTGGCCAGGTGGGGAATGAACGTTAACACCACATGTGACCTCTGCTCCCACCTCCCAGAATCGAGAGATCATTTATTTTTATCCTGTGGTTTTGCCGCCTCTATTTGGAATGCAGTATGCAGGAAATTGGAACAACCGATGTCAAGTTTCAGCTCTTGGACGCACCTAATAGCTTGGATGAGTAGCGGAACAGAGCGAGCACCAACGACACTTCGCAAACTCGTTGGCCAGTCAGTCATTTATGCCATCTGGAGACAGCGAAACAATCTCTACCATAACCAGACGATTGTGCCGCCTGCAGTAATCTTCAAAGACATAGACCGCGAGATCAAAAACTCAATCAATGCACGACAGCTTCACAAACGCTTTAAAAAGCTTATGCAAATCTGGCTGCTTTGACTTTGTTTCCTTAAAATTGATGTAATTTGCCGTTTTTCTTGCCTATGGTTCTCTTGTTTTCCATTTTTTTTGCCAAGAAACCAATCTTCTGGTTGACGCTTTTGTAAACCAAACCCCTTCATTTATAATGATATTTGCAATTTAGCAAAAAAAAAAAACAAAGGTTTATTATATATATTGACATTTAAAGTTTTTGTTTGTTTGCAAACAAAATAATATGAAGGCTGCGTCAGGGAAACTTCCGAATATTTTTTTATAACTTGATTAACAATAATGAACGTAAATGCGTCACATGGTTGGTGTTGGGTTATAATAGCCAAGTTGATTATTAAAAAAAATGGTACAGTTACAAAATTGTCAATGATATAAGCTCGAATTTCAGATCTTGCCGAAAAACCATGTGATAGAACTTACAGTATATAAAATTATTTGTGTTTTTTTTTTCCTCTTAAATCGAAATATATAAGTTTGTATGGGATGTATCTGTCGATCCAGTAATCAAATGGATCTGAATAGTCTGTCACATATGAAGAATTCTATGGGCTGATCCGCTGATGTATATAAACTGTTGTATTCGGATTAGGTCCACTTTTGATCCTTGAATTTAAAATCTATTTTTATAGATGTAGAAAAATAAAGATACGCCTACGCCCGGAGCATGGTCAATGACTCACTGTACAGCTTTACCTGATTTGTAGTCTCCACTTGTCACCCATCTCCACATTATCAAAAACCCATAATACTTTGAAGCAAGCTTTCGAAAGGCTCATCAATGGCGTCCTCTACCACCCTCTAACGGGTTCTTTATTCTTTGGTGTTTTTGCAACGTAACGATCATATAATAATCTGACCCTATCGGTTGTAAAGTCGCCATCCTTCTTCTGTACATTGAGTAGAAGAGTGTGAGCACTCAGGAATCATCTGTCAGACGACGGATAAAGCTCCTTGGTGGTCTTGATATCATAAACATCTCGAAAATTACATTTTTTTATTTCTTCATTTCTTATTAGTTCTGTTTCTAATAATAGTTTTGGTGGCTACTCATGGATTTGCCTCCATATATGTATATGAATATAACAAATTAACAATGTTCATTCTGTTTCCTAGTTTTATAAAATGTATGTTCCTTTATAGCCCAACTGTTCATCAACCTCCCCCCTAGACCATCGGGCCGGGACCTGCTGTTTTCGTTATATAGTGAACTAGACAGGGACCAAAAAAAAAACAAAAAACAGAGCTTGCGTTGCGTGTAATGTATAACAAAATTAATAATTACTTTTTTTAGAAAATAGTCTAAGAATTTTTTAAGAAAAGGAAAAGAAGCCAAGATTTCGTTTCACTAACTTAATCCTTGTGTCAATCAGAATATGTTTTAGTTATATATAACAAATTTTAATGATATTAATATAAGATAACAAATGCATAAAATAGTTGCTAGTAGATACGTACGTCTAGAATCTATTCCGAGTTCCTAGTAACCCTTTGGGCCTCGTACGCGCGTGTATATTATTTGTTCTAAGCCCTATCCCTCTTCATGCATGCATGTATCTCATATCTTCTTTTTTTAGTTTCCTTTTTATCGACTTTAATCCTGATATCTTCTAGATTCTAACTTTATCTATGTACATATCTCAATTCTCAAATAATCAGATAATATCATTACAATGTTTGATTAATTCCACTAATTAATCACCGACGAAAAGAATTTCCATATAAGGCCCATAATGTGGTCTATATATATATATATATATATATATATATATATATATATATATATATATATATATATATATATATAGCAGCATCCTCCTACTTCAAAACTCGTTACAACACAAGATTTGAGAGAGAAAGAGAGAAAGAGAAAGAAAAACTAACCTAGGAATTTATATACCTTATTAGGTCTATTTCGAATCCACGATATGGGGAAACCGTATCATCATGTGGTTGGATCACGTTTTGTTCCCAATGATCTAGGGCTGGTGAGGTATCACCTTCGCAGCATGGTAGAGAGGAAGCAGAGCAGTGTCGGCATAACAACTATGGACGTCTACCAAGCCGAGCCGTGGCTTCTTCCTCACGTAAGCAATCCTCTTTTCAAGAAGAAGGAATGGTACTACGTTTTTCCGAAGACTAAGAAACCGAGCCGAAGTGTACTAGGAAGTGGAGGAAGCAAAGTTGGCTGTTGGAGAAGCGGCGTCAAGAAAATAGATATCAAGGACGGAAATAAAATCATTGGTTACAAGAAGCCTCTTACGTACCACACCATAGTGCATGGAGAAAAGAAGAAGACCGATTGGCTCATGACCGAGTATTCTCTTCACAAAGTTGGCGACGGCTTCCAAGATTTGGTCTTGTGTCTGATCCGAGACAAGACAAAGACGAAAGTGGACAAACGCATTAACCATGTTCCTCAAACTCAAACTCAGCCTCGGCCTCATTCGCAATATCAACTTCAGCCTCAGCCTCAGCCTCAGGTGGCGGCGGAGAACACCAACAACATCCTACCGAACCAATTAGTGCATAAAGAGGCTGATTTTACCGGGTTTGCTGAGGAGCTTGAGACGATAATGCTAGAGGGACAAGAAGAACGTGACGCTACTCAACAACAGCAAGAAGAAGAGATACCGCAGATCCACGACAACAACAACAACGTCATGATGTCGAATCAACAAGTGCAAAAAGAAGCTGATTTAACCGGTTTTGCTGATGAACTTGAGACGATAATGCTAGATGGACATGAAGATCGTGACATTACTGAAAAACAACAAGAAGAAGAGATACCGATGATTCCTCTGGGGCAGATCCATGACAAAAACAAGAACGTCATGATGTCGAATCAACAAGTGCAAGAAGAGGCGGCTGATCTAACCGGTTTTGCTGATGAGCTTGATACGATAATGCTAGAGGGAGATGGTGACGCTACTGAACAAGTGCAAGAAGACGCTGGTTTAGCCGGTCTTGCAAATGAGCTTGATATGCTGATGCAGATGCGAGAGGGAGAGAAAGATCGTGTTATGCAACTGCAACAACAACAGTTATACGAAGAGACGCAGAGCGGCAGCAATGAAGTGATACCGACTCCTCTCCCGATGCACAACAACAACAACAACAACAACAACAAAAAAAAACAACTAGAAGAAGTGTTACCGATTCCTCCTCCGATGCACAACAACAACAACGACGACGACATGATGAAGTGGAGGCAAGAATTTTTTGACATAGAGGAATTCCTGATGAAAGATAACGAAGGTGAAGACGTCACCGAACAAGAACAGCGATTTCAACTGCTGGTGCAACCGATTTATCAAGCTCAAGAATGGAGTCAACTCGTGGGTGATCAAGAAGATGATACGATAATGATGATAGACAATCCTAACAATGCTCAAGCGTTGGGGAATTATGAGTTTAAATCTAGCAACTAGGGGTTAGTATATCCTGTAAACATAGAAATAATAGCATTTTCTAAATTAAAGAAATTGTAATACTTTTTTTTTATTATAGTTGAAGGTTGGTAATAATAAATATTTTGTATCTTTAATATATTCATATTTAATTATAGATCTTATATAATTTAATTTACATATTTTTTATTTTTTGACGTATTATGTCAAAAAAAATTAGAAATGACTTTTTTACAAAAGAAGAATTGAGATACAAATGACTTGTACAATTTATTATGTAACTCGGGTGAAGGAGAAGGAATAATAAATATGCATATCTATATATACATTTTTGGAGACATTTAGTAAATAAATTTTGAAGTTGAAACCTATTTACAAGCATGCCACTGACATTAAATAATTAATTTAATAAACAAATTAATTATACATATATTCAAATTTTTTTTATAGAAACTAAGTGTTTTAAAAGGTAACAAACATAATTTCAAATATATTCAGATTTTAATTTCTTATTTTATAACGAGGTGAATGATTTGATAAAAAGTTATTTTTAGTCTTACATACTATATTTTATTTTTACGGGTTTTGTATGATGAGATTTGCGGATTAGAAATCTTTGAACATGTTGCGTAATCTGCCTAGCATGGTGGGTTTGAACTATAGAACCAATACTAAAATTATTAGTTTATTTCATATACTATAGATTTGTAGTCATAATTTGAAAATTTAACTTATAAATTATTTAGTATATGAATTACAAAATATTACACATACTACAACACATTCTTAATATTCCAAAATAAATAATTATTTAGTATATGAATTACAAAATATTACACATACTACAACACATTCTTAATATTCCAAAATAAATAAATAGAGATATATAAATATATGTATGTTAGTGTATAATGTTATGTGTATACAATTTTTTTTTTTTGTATAATGGCCTCAACAACGTATCATCTGTTGATCATTTCACCTTTTTAGTTCATCTTTTGCTAATTTCAATATATACTCATGGCAATATATAGCATATCTAAAGACAAAATGAAGACAAATGATCGATGTCCGTAATAATTCGTTCCACAAATGAAAACATCATAATGTTTTTTTTTGTTTACTTTGAAAATTTTGAATTGTTGAGCAAGTCAATATATCTTTGAGCAATCTGGTCGGGTGTATAGTCCGTATAATACCCTTTTCCCACAAGCAGACCTTCCTCTCTGCCAAGCCTCTCAATCAGTCCCTGTACTTCATCTCCTCCCACTTGACTTGGATTCAACAAGTTACAGGCGACCTCTATAACTCCTTCCCCATGCACAAGCGCCATTGTCTGCACTGAAGCCAAGCCCCCTCCTCTCTCGCTCGTCTTCCTTGATATTCTCCTCACTGCCTTGAGATTGTTTGACATGACTGGTACGTTATAGTTACTCACCCACCCGCACGCCCCAACCGCTACAACCCCTTTGGCTTTGCTCACCTCTTGTGGCCCTGCGTCTGGCTTCACTGGCACCATCTCCAGCTCCAACCCACCTGCCCATTCATGTCCCTCCCTGTTTGCCTTGAAGTATCCCAGCTTCCTTCTGATCGAATCCAGCGTGCACTGCTCCTTGTCTGCTGCTCCATATAGATATGTAGGAACTGCACCAGGGAGGGTCGGGTATCTCATTCCACATACCAATATAGAGAATGATACAAAGACTTTCATGTTCTATGGCCTAGAAGATGATGAAGCCATAAACAAGACAGGACATAACTCTGGTGGCTATCACAAAGTACACATCAACTACAGCCGACAAAACTACAAACAATGCTCTGCTAAGGCCTAAGAACAACAGAGTATTACTACAAAGACTTCCACGTTCTACGGCCTAGAGTTGATGAGATAACAAAGACAGGACACCACTCTGCCTATCACAAACATCAACTACAACATACAAACAATGATCTGCTAAGAGCAGAGTGTTACTACAAAGACTTCCACGTTCTATGGCCTATAGAGATAATAAAGACAGGACACCACTCTGCCTATCTCAAACATTAACTACAGCATACAAACAACGCTCTGCTTAGAGCAGAGTGTTAATACAAAGACTTCCATGTTCTATGGCCTAATAAAGATGATGAGATAATAAAGACAGAACAACACTCAGCCTATCACAAACATCAACTACAGCATACAAACAATGCTCTGCTAAGAGCAGAGTATTACTTCAAAGACTTCCATATTCTATGGCCTAATAAAGATGATGAGATAATGAAAGACAGGACATCACTCAACCTATCACCAAGTACACATCAACTGCAGCATACAAACAATGTTCTGTTCTTAGCTTAATAAAAATGGAGGAATTCACAGGTTAGTTGCTAGTGAGGTGTTCTATTAAGTTACTGACCTCGAAGAGTGGAGCCGATGTCCATTGCTAGGGAATTGGCAACGGAAGAAACTTGTTCTATAGAGTTTTGAGACAAGGGGTGAAAGCATATGTGGTCGACCACTCCAAGGCGGGGATGGGATCCAGAGTGCAACTCAAGATTGATGGTGTCGAGAGCAGTCTTAACCATTGCAAACACTGCATTCTTCAGGGATGAAGATGATGACCCAGTAGCAAGCGAGGATACAACAGTATAACCGACCCTGCCATAAGCCGCATCTTCAAACTTGTTGACGATTGCAGCTGGTGGAAAAGGCTTTACAGCTCTCTCAATGGCTTCGAGGGCCGTCTTGTTCCGCGCTTCAGATATGTATACCTTGCAGCAACCAAGCATTTCTCTCAACATCTCCTCGGACCACCTATAGATATATGTTACAGATGTGAGTACGTTTGTTCGTTATAAGGCCAAAAAAAAAAAAAGCTCGGACAGTATCCACCACAATTAGATATGTGGTCAGCAGTCACATGTCGCAGAAAAAAGGAAAAGCCAATTAAAAAAAAACAGAGATTGACGTCGACACACACGCCTCTTGAGAAAGCCATACATACAAATACAAGAGAGTGCTCGTATGGAGGAGGGAGGTCCTAGAAGTCGAGATTGGAGGAAGGATTTGGGTATCCTTTGAACTCCAACTGTTTCTTGGAAACGCCGAGAGATGCGCAAACGATGTTGAATTTGACTCGGAGCTGATCCTTGATCCGGTCTTTGGCTTCGTCCTCGGGATCCAAAAGAGGGAACTTAACGAGCAAGACATGGAAATCATTGAGATGCTTGTGGAGCTGAGGGGAGAAACGAGTGGGATCAAGACGGAGAGCTGAATTCCAAAGAAAAGAGCAGCCTTTGTAGAACCCGATGAGCTCGCCTGTCTCGAACCCGAGTTTCAAACCCAGATGACGAGCGTCTTCCCGACCCGACACAAGACCCTTTTCGTAACCCTCGTCGAAGCCTTGTTGAATGTGCGTCTCCTCTAAACGCACGATACAATCGAGGAAATCTTCCTTCAGATCGGAACTCATAGAAACTTGTTTTGTTTGATTGAATGTGTTGTTCACAAACCTAAATCGGATTGAAAAGAGGATCGATCTCTGATATGCTAACGAGGACATCTATACTAAATATATATATAATAGCAAACCCACTTTTTGTGTCAACTTTTAATCCAACGGATGAGATTGGTTCCAGTTTTAATTCAACGTTTTAAAATTATTAATCGTGTCTTTTCGTAGCACCTCCATCTTTCAAAAATCACACATCTTAGTCTTTGCATCTCTTAGTTGTACCTCCTGGTTTCAAAAATCACATACATTCATTTTTACACCTTTTAAATCACACTTCTTAGATCTTTGTTGTACCTCCCGGTTTCAAAATCACATCCATTAATTTTTACACTTTTAATTTCACACCTCTATGTGTTACACCTCTTTGTTGTACCTCTATGTCTTACACCTCTTTGTTGTACCTATTATTCATGTCTTTTCATTACACCCCTATCTTTTAAAAATCACACCTCTTAATTTTAATCTATATATAATAGAAACCCACTTTTTGTGTCAACTTTTAATCCAACGGATGAGATTGGTTCCAGTTTTAATCCAACGGTTTAAAATTATTAATCGTGTCTTTTCGTCGCACCTCCATCTTTCAAAATCACACCTCTTGTCCAGATCTCTTTGTTGTACCTCCCGGTTTCAAAATCACATCCATTCATTTTTACACCTTTTAAATCACACCCCTTAGTCTTTGATCTTTTGTTGTTTCAAAAATCACATCCATTAATTTTTACACCTTTTAATTTCAAACCTCTATGTGTTACACCTCTTTGTTGTACTCTACCTTACACCTCTTTGTTGTACCTATTATTCATGTCTTTTCATTACACCCCATCTTTTAAAAATCATACCTCTTAATTTTAATCTATATATAATAGAAACCCACTTTTTGTGTCAACTTTTAATCCAACGGATGAGATTGGTTCCAGTTTTAATTCAACGGTTTAAAATTATTAATCGTGTCTTTCGTCGCACCTCCATCTTTCAAAAATCACACATCTTAGTCTTTGATCTCTTTGTTGTACCGGTTTCAAAATCACATCCATTCATTTTTACACATTTTAAATCACACCTCTTAGTCTTTGATCTCTTTGTTGTACCTCCCGGTTTCAAAATCACATCCATTAATTTTTACACCTTTTAATTTCACACCTCTATGTGTTATACCTCTTTGTTGTACCTCTATGTCTTACACCTCTTTATTGTACCTATAATTCATGTTTTTTCATTACACCCTCATCTTTTAAAAATCACACCTCTTAATTTTAACACTTTTTATTTCATACCTCTATGTCTTACACCTCTTTGTTGTATCTCCATGTTTCTCATCTATTAATTTTAACACCTTTTTCACACATCTATGTCTTACACCTCTTTGTTTATTATATATTAAATTTTTTGGACAACATAAGTTTCAAAAATTGTTTTCTGAGTACTAAAAGATTGTTTAATTGAAGTGTTTTTTAACTAACAAGCATCAATCTCTAATTACAAGTTAATAAATAAAACTAAAGAATTATTTTATTGAAGTGTTTTTTTTAAATATAATAGCAAACCCACTTTTTTGTGTCAACTTTATTCCAATGGATGAGATTAATTCCAATTTTCTATCTAACGGTTTAAAATTATTAATGATTCCAACAGTTACAAATTATTAATCGTGTCTTTTTGTCGTACCCCCATCTTTCAAAAATCACACCTCTTAATTTTTGCATCTCTTTGTTGTGCCTCAATGTTTCAAAAATCACATCTATTTATTTTTACTTTTTTTTTTTATATCACACATTTATGTTTACACCTCTTTGTTGTATCTTCATGTTTCAAAGATCACATCTATTAATTTTTACACCTTTTTATTTCACACATTTATGTCTCACACCTCTTTGTTTATTATATAGAAACTTTTCTGGACAACATAAATAAGTTTCGAAAAATTGTTTACTGAGTATTTTCAAAATTTACAAATTAATAAGTAAAATTAAAGAATTGTTTTATTGAAGTGTTTTTTAATTTTTTTTTTAAATATATAATAGCAACCCCACTTTTTTGTGTCAGCTTTAATCCAATGGATGAGATTAGTTCCACTTTTCCATCTAACGGTTTAAAATTATTAATGATCCCAACAGTTGCATATTACTAATCGTGTCTTTTCGTCGTGTCCCCATCTTTCAAAAATCACACCTCTTAAGTTTTGCATCTCTTTGTTGTACCTCCATGTTTCAAAAATCACATCTATTTATTTTTACACCTTTTTTATTTCATACCTCTATGTTTACACCTCTTTGTTGTACCTCAATGTTTTAAAGATCATCACATCTATTAATTTTTACACCTTTTTATTTCACATCTTTTTGTTTTTATTACTCTTTATTTATATAAAGTTGCAATGTTTTGATCCAACAAATGTTTTGTTTCGTTTTTACTCAAAATGTAAAATTAACAATGTTAATCATTTCAAGTTTTTACTTTCCCGTGCGGCAACGCACGGGCCGACATCCTAGTAAAAATAAAATATAACCTCTTAATATTATCCACCTATAATTTTAAACAACCAATATGGATTAAACATGTCACTAATTAATATTTTTTAAAATTTTCAGAATTTTATATAAAACAACTCAACAATTAACTATTTTGAAATTATATTAAAATACTTATAAATAAGTGTATTTACAACATCCCACATCAGCTAGAAAAATTTAAACAATAGTTAAAAACCATTATAAATAAAACGAATATTCTCTAAGAATGAGCAGTAAGCTTGAAAGTTTAAAATATTATAATTATTGAAACTTTTAAAAAGTTCAAATATTATAAACTTTAAACTTTATAGGATGTTTAAAAATATTTTAAATACCTCCTTAGAAAATTTTAAAATAATATAAATATTTAAACTCTATAACAAGTTAAAGTATTATTAATATTTAACTCTAAAAACTTTTAAAAGGTTCAAATATTATAAATATTTAAACTTTATGAGATGTTTAAAAATATTATAAATAGCTCTATAATCGAGATTCGACATATCATTCATTAACATTTTTTAAGTTACTAGAATTTTTTATATTATGATTTTTTTAAACGGCCAATTGAGGTCAAACAACTCAATGTTTAACATTTTTGAAATTATGTTAAATTTCTATACTTAGTTTACAACTTTCCACATCAGCTAGAAAATTTTAGACAATAGCTGATAACCATTTATAAATAAGACTAATATGTTTTCAACTATGAATGAGACTAATATGCTTCCAACTATGAATGAGCAGAAATCTTGATTTATCAGGCATTCTAAATTTAAAAAAATTTAAAGTCTAAAATATTAGAATTATTAAAACATTGAAAAAGTTCAAATATTATAAATATTTAAGTTTTATAGGATGTTTAAAAATATTATAAATACCTCCATATAAAGTTTAAAATATTATAAGTATTTAAACTCTATAAGAAATTTAAGTGTTATTAATATCTAACTCTCAAAAAATTTAAACATTTTTTTATGTATGACTTAATAGATGATTTATTACTGTTTCTGCAAAATTATTTTTGGGTCGAAAGAAAAAGGATTGACGTCGTAAGATCTTGATTTGTTGTTGTTTAAGTTAGTTTATGAGGTTTAAAGAAAAATGATCAATGACAAGCACATATTTTTTATTAGCTATACATGTGTTCATATTAGTTTCTCTACAAGTAATTTACAATTTTGTACTATTAAGGATTTTGGTTTGAAAAGTTTCAATATGTTGGATCTAAAACCGAGTAAGTATACAGGTGAAAGTATTAATAATTGGATGAATGTAGTGACTAAGCTGGTCTGTGAATTGCAAAAATTTTACGAGACAAGAAGCAATAATTTTGGATCATATCAAACGATATCAAAATATACCACTTATATAAAAAAAATTTTTAATGATAAAAATAAAAATTTACTATAAAATATTTAATAATTAAATTCCAATCTTTTTTAGTATCAATTAAATATATTTCTTAGAAAATTATATGAAATGCAATAAAAATTCCCAAATATTAATTTAATTTTTAGTCTCTTTTATATTCACCTTCATTTTAATCTATATTACTAGGTTAAATTCTAATGATTTCTTTTTGTAGGAAAATTTCGCAAATAGAATATCAAATTATCTTTTATATAATAAGTCATTAAATTACAAAATTTTGAATTAAATAATATTATAATGATCTTTATATAATTATATTTTGGATCACAAGAAATATATATATTGATGATAATTTCCCGCTATATTGCATGCAATTATATATATTTTCAATTTTCATCATATAGAGTTTTTTATTCTTACAATTCAACTGTACTTTATATATCTGGAAAAACAAATAAAAAACTGTACTTTGCGAAAAGAAATTTTAGTTGTGTACATGATTTTGTTTTTTCAAGGTAATAAGAGAAATACTGAACAATTAAAGGTCCAATAAAAAACATCATAAAGGCCCAATAAAATGTTTTTTTATCAAACATAATGGTGGTTGACTGGTTGTGGAGGTTGGGCACATGAGAGAGAGAGCGTCTGATCAAATTAAACACTTCAGGTTTGTATGTAGTTTCTTCACTTGCCCGGTGGGTTCAAGACAACACAACACGTTCCTTTATAAAACAAAGCAACTCATTTCCTCAAAGCTCAATCACATAACACCATGGCTCATCTTCAACCTCCAAACATCATCGAGACCACTCACATCTCTCCGCCAAAAGGCACCGTTCCATCCACCACTCTTCCTCTCACCTTCTTCGATGCCCCATGGCTCAATCTATCACTCTCCGAGTTTCTCTTCTTCTTCTCTTACCAAAACTCAACTGACTGTTTCCTCAGAGACTTTTTACCTAACCTCAAAGAATCACTCTCCATTACTCTCCAACATTTCTTCCCTTACGCCGGTAAACTAATCATCCCGCCTCGTCCCGACCCTCCCTACTTACGCTACAACGATGGTGAAGACTCTCTTTTTCTCATTGTTGCAGAGTCCACCGGAACAGCTGATTTCAATGACTTGAAAGCCGATTCTGCTAAAGATATCAGAGTGTTGCATGGCGTCATGCCAAAGTTACCTCCTCCTCATGTCTCTCCCGAAGGAATTCTAATGCGACCAACAAGGGTGATGCAAATCACCATCTTCCCTGGAGCCGGAATCTGTATAGGCAACTCAGCTACTCATGTTGTAGCAGATGGAGTAACCTTCAGTCATTTCATGAAGTATTGGATGACATTGACCAAATCCAAGGGCAAAGATCCAGCTGCCACGCTTCTTCTACCCTCTCCGCCTGATCACAGCTGCAGAAACATGATCAAGGACCCAGGCGAGGTAGCTAACGGACACTTTGAGAGGTTTTGGAGCCAAAACTCTGGAAAACACAGCTCACATGCCACGCCTGAGAACATGGTCAGAGCTACTTTTACATTGAGCCGTAAACAGATAGAAAATCTCAAGCATTGGGTTACAACAGAGCAGTCTGAGAATCAGTCTCCTGTTTCTACCTTCGTGGTGTATCTAGCGTTCACTTGGGTGAGCTTGATAAGGACGCTTATTGAAGAAAGTGGCAAGGAGGGAGACAAAGACGAAGTCTTTCACTTGATGATTAATGTGGATTGCAGGAATCGTCTCAAGTATGGAGAAACAGAACCAATACCACAAACATACTTTGGCAACTGCATAGCTCCTGGTATCGTATCAGTCAAGAAACGAGATTTGCTAGGACAGAAAGGCGTTTTGGCTGCTTCGGATGCACTGACAGCGAGAATCAGTGATATGTTATCAAGTGATCTACTGAAAACAGCCCCAAGTTGGGGACAAGGAGTACGCAAATGGGCAATGTCACGTTTTCCAACATCAATAGCAGGAGCTCCAAAGCTGAGAATGTATGATCTGGATTTCGGGTTAGGAAAGCCCTGCAAAATGGATATAGCTCACATAGAAACAGGAGGCTCAATTGCATTCGCAGAGTCCAGAGACGGCAGTAATGGAGTTGAGATAGGAATAGCACTGGAGAAGAAAACAATGGATGCCTTTGCTATGATTCTACAAGAGGGGATCAAGAAATTTGAAACATAGAACAATTCCCATTCTTCTCCAACAACTTGTTCACCAATCTTACTTTCCCTTAAATCATAATATATCATTGCCAACCTTTCTCATTAAAAGAACTTGTAACGGCCAAATAATTCAACTTCTATAGGTCTCTCATGAGATATCCATTCCACAAAAGTCGTTCGTTAAACATGTCATTTATTTCCAATCTCATGAATAAAGGCAGCATCATACTCGGACACAGCAAAACAAAAACACGGGTTTATTTAGGAAGAAGATGATAATGTAGTGAACTTGTTTAACTCCTAGTCTCATGGTTATAAAGATGAGACGAAGCTGATGAGAACACTGAGGATATATGAGTTTTTTCAGACTACAGGCACTAAGAAACAAGTGCAAGTGTATAGTTTAAACTCATATGGATTTCATAACTAATGAAAACCAAAACGATAAAGTGAAGTCTCAGTAAAACCCAAAGAAATCAAAGAAAATGCAGCTTCTGCCAAGGGGTTCTCCCTGAAAAACAGGGTCTCAGCTCCACTGCACCTCGTAAAGATTGGATTATATCATCATCGACAATTCAAACAATTCGAAAACAAAAACACTTTGTAAAAAGATACACTAATAAAGGCTCAGATAAGAATACAGCTTTTTCAATCAAGAATTCTCTGAAGCAGAACTGGCGTATCAAGCTGTTACGATTAAACATCACTGCCCAAAACAAAACTTTGAAGACAAGGAAACAAGAGAACTCTACTAAGGCTCATATTAAGAAATTCAACCATGTATTATACCTTATATGCTTCATTGATCTAAAAAAGCATCTCAGAAGCGCGGGTAAGTTTATAATCATCGCCCATTAACAAAAAAAAAACACTAAACAACAACATTGCTACCATTAAACAGATATAGCCGCTTTTTTGACACAGAAGAGCCTAAGGAATAAGGCGAATCTGCAACACAAACGGCCACAAACAAATCTCGCAGGAGCTTTGGGGCTTACTTCCTCATCTCTTTGTAATCAGATTAGCCCGGGAGGCTCCTGCTAACCATACTCTATATACTGTACATATAAAACCCTACGCTATTGAAAAAGAAGAAGTAGACATATCTAAAGATCGATGAACTGTAAGAAACAGAGCAAGGAAGAAGATGATGTTATATAGCTCGCGGCTCGTCAAAACCCTAGCCTCTATCAGTCTATCTCTATGCCAAAAAGTCAAAATTGCCCTTTTGCAGTTAAAATTTTAACCGGCCCAGTTGGTTTAAACTTAAAATCTTCGGTTTGAGAAATGTGTGATTAGAGCTCAATTTTGGCTGGCATCTATCTATACATTTTTGGAGTACAAATTTGTGCTCCTTTTTTTTACATCCGGGTCGGGTATTTTTAAACAATTTAAACCGACTCATTTAATTGGATATTTCCTTATCTTAGTACACGGGCCGGGTTATTAATCAAACAATTTATCCGATTCTGCTAATCGGATCTTCCCTAAAATTTTGCTTATCACCAATTACCAACATACCTTAAATATCGATCCTACACAACCAACTTAGTAACCTATATTAATCACTGAATTAATCACTGAATCGTCCGGGATATCCCTAAAATTTTGCTTATCACCAATTACCAACATACCTTAAATATCGTCCGGGATATATTCCTAATTATTTGATTAATGAAATCAAATCCTAACTATACTCAAAATAACAATTTTCATCACCATTATTCCCTAAATCATAACAAACAAAATCGCTTCAATATTCTCTAAACTTGCGAATCAAACTTACATCCCAAGATTAATGAGAAACCCTACCTACACCCTTCGAAACTATATATATCTCACATTCTCTACCCAATAGAAAAACCACCACATCCAAAAGAAAACTTCATTAGCTAAAAATTCCCACATCTACTATACTTACTAATGGCTGCCTCATTCGCCTACTTGAGAGACATACGTCCATATAAAACTTCTTGGAGAATTCAGGTGAAAGTGCTCCATTCATGGCGCCCGACTACTAGCGAGAATCTTGAATGTATTTTCGCCGACGAAAAGGTTAATATCACCTACAAATTTGAGTATGGTTAATATTATTTTCATTATTATGGAAATGATTTATTTTTTCTATATTTACAGAATGTTAAGATCCATGCTACGCTAAAAAAAGACTTGGTGAACCGCTATGCCAGCAAACTTACTGTTGGTGACTGGAAGTTCATTGAGCATTTTCAGCTCACTAATGCTTATGGTCAGTTCCGACCAACAAACCATCTGTATAAGATGGCATTCATTAATGGAACGGTTGTAACTCCCAGTGACTCTGTCTCTGATTCAAGCTATTTATCCTTGGTTGATTTCCACAAAATTTTGAGCGGTGAACAAAAAGACCACATGTTGATAGGTAATTACATTCCTAACCAAGTCCAAATCAATAATAGATAGATGTATATATCTCTAATAAATATCTATTTCCTATAGATGTCATGGGTCAGATTGTAAACATTGGGGAGATTGAAACTGTGGAGGCTAACAACAAGCCAACTACGAAGCTGGATTTTGAGATGAGAGATCAAAGGTGAACAATTTTAAAGTTATAAAGTATGCTAACTATTACATAACACTAACCTCCACTATTAATATGAATCAGTGATGAGAGATTGCCATGTACCTTGTGGGGAGAATTTGCAGAACAAGTTTACAGAGCTTGTGCTGAGGCTGATGGCATCATGGTTATTTGTGTAATCCGTTTTGCGAAAATCAAGTCTTACAATGGTAATAATAGTAAACTCCTCCTGCAATTAAACATATAGAATATAACTCCCCATGCGATGCATTAGATCTCTAAACATTATAAATTTTAAAAAAACAACTGCAACTCTCTTGTGCGTTCAATTAACAGGTACAAGAAGTGTTGGCAATGCATTCAATGCTTCACAAGTATATGTCAATCCGCCATTTCCAGAAGTAGATGTCTTTACCGCATCGTGAGTATCCTACCACATAACTATTTCAATATCTCTAAAATATAACTTACATCAAATACTGGTGTGTGTTTTGTTTGTTTGTTCATAGTCTTCCTAAAGATGGTCTCACACTTACTATTCGTTCGAATCCTCCACGTCTCGCACTTGTGAATTCGATAAATGATGATAAGTGTCTCGACCACCCCAGAATGACCATCTCTGAACTTTTAGCTACTTTCGAGGTATGTGCTTACTTATAAATAATTTTAGTTAAAGCCTAGAAGTCATTAGTTAAATAGTAACATAAATATGTTTCGTTTACTCGACTTTAGGTAGGTAAAGTTAGACTTCACTGCACAATCTATGCAATAGATACAGATTGGGCCTGGTACTATATCGCCTGTCGTAACTGCAACAAGAAAGTGACTCCACTAAATGCCGGAGACAATACTATGAGCCAAAAGGGGACTAAACCGAAATTTTGGTGTGCTACATGCAAGTCTCCAGTCAGTAGTGTTGTTCCAAAGTAAGTAGTGTTCTCTCAATTCTCTTTTCATTGAAAAAAAAAAGATAATCAGTGCTTATGATTAATTGTTATAAACATGTGGACAGATATGGGCTCTACGCGAAGGTATTGGACAGCACAGGAGAAACTAAATGTCTACTGTTTGATAGTGTTGCTCAAGATATCATTGGTGAACCCGCCACATCTGTTCTTGGTGGCTGTCTTAAAGAGGTATCTTTATTGGTGTAATATCACTGTGAATGTTTCCGCAGTTATGGATGTTTCTTTACTGATTATATTGAACTAATTGTAGATTGAGGACCCAGAAAATATCCCTCCACCAATCGAGGCTTTGGTTGGGAAAACTTTTGTCTTCCTCATTGCTGTAACTGCAGAAAACATTTTCGATGGGAAGGATTCGTATAGAGTCTCAAAAGTGCTGGAAAAGAATGGTCTATTAACTGAAGATGCTCCTGAAGATTCTTTGGAAATGGTAACCCAGGGTACAATCGAATCTGGCGATCAGGTATTATGTTTATATACTAGACTTAAATACATCTAACTTTTGCTGATTGGTGGATTCTTATATGTTCTTCTATATATGTTTTCAACAGCTTATGTTGACTTACAGTCAAGACACAACCGACTCCACAACACCTTCATCAAAGCGGTTATATGCGCCTAATGTTGAGTTTTCATAAACTGTGTTTCGCATAACTTTTTTATTTCCAATTACCCAACAGAAATTTTTTCAATCAATCAAGAAAAACAGTAGATACAAACAAGATGAACTCAAAATTACCTTTATCTCGGTTGTTTTAATAAGACAATTGAGAAGTTTGCTCGAATTATAACCCGTGATGATGATAAGTATAGAATCACGAAGATCTTCTCTATTTCCTGAAATCAGAAGACCTACGGTTTTATTGAAGACTGTCTATATGGATCTGAGAAGTTATGTACTCGAATACTAAAATATTATGGATTCCAAAAAGAAATTAAGAACCGATCATACCTGGGTAAATAGATCGAGTTGCCAACCTTCATTAAATCTCCCACAGACCACGATTGGTTTCAACAAGTAGCCAAATCAAATCTCTTATCTATCTTAACAAGAATTAGAAGAAGAGAGACGAAATCTTGAAGCGATTTTGTGTAATTCAATCGCTTTTCAAAGAAGACGAATAGCTGATAAGTAAAGTTCTTTTCGCAGATCTAAACTCCAGAAAATATGATTTCTCTATTTTTTTAACGGTACCATTTTATATTTCTATATCTTACTCTTTTATTTTTCTTCTTCTTTAATCGACCATTCATTTTAATAAAACGAAGCCCATAAACAGAACAATTACAAGAGATGTGTACAAAGCCTTTTAAAGCCCAAAAACTAGATGAACTCTACTATAAAGATGACACTTATCTGAATCTTATTATAATAAATGTTAACATATTATAATTTACCTGTGGTAAACTATGGTGTGAGAGTCTTTAATTAATTATCTGCAACATATTTGCTTTAAATTACTTTCTCCATTCCAAAAATCATATTAAGCAAATTTACATTAAAAAAATATAAGGATACTTAATGTGTATATGGTTCAGTAAATTCATAAATATATATATAATTAGTTATATTTAAAATCCTAAACACATATAATGTATATATATCCAAGTTACATATGTAATTATTTTCAAACTACAACATAACTTTACCAATTGTATGAAAACAAATCGTGGAAGACAAAATTAGAAAAAAAACAATTGCCCCGTGGTGTACCACGGGGTAGATCCTAGTTACAAATTCAACTTCCATCATACATTCTACGCTACTCTTAACTTGTTACAAGATCACAAATTACATACTTCTTTTGGATAATACTTTTGCATATTATTTCCTTTAAATTTAAGAATATCAGTTAAATTGTACAATCTTGATTTCAAAATGTGTGTATGAATGAGCTTACAACAATTTCCTGAGGTAATAAAAATGTCAACACCAACTACTACCAGGTGAAACCTTCACTCCTCTCTCCTTCATCTTCAATCTAAGTCTCTCTGCCTCTTCTTGTCTTCCAACACTCATATATATCTTCCCCAACAACACATAATTCGCCGGATTCTCTGGCTCTACCTTCCACAATTCCATTGCAGCAATCTCCGCAAGCTCAACCTCACCGTAGTTCCTACAAGCTCCAAGCAAAGCCCCCCATGTCTTAGCCGTTGGCTTCTCAGGCATAGCTTGGATCACTTTGTAAGCCTCTTCAAACCTCCCTACTCTACTTAACACATCCACCAAACACGAGTAATGGTCCTTACTTGCACGCAAACCGTAATCAGCCTGCATTCTCTTGAAGTAAACAAGAGCCTCATCAGCTAAACCAGCGTGACTGCAAGCCTTTAAAACGTTCAGAAACGCTATGTCATCAGGTTGTACTTTATCCGATTCCATTTCTTGAAATGTTCTGAGAGCAGATTCAGCGTCACCATGAAATGCATAAGCTGATATCAAGCTACTCCAAGCAACCACATCTCTATCAATCATACCTTCAAAAACCAATTTTACATAAACAATGCATCCGCACCTCCCATATGCTTCTACTAACCCACTTTTCAATTGAGGGTGCGGCTCAATCAGATTCCTAAAAGCATATGAATGAATCTCTTTTACCAAACGAAAAGCACCAATGGCTGAGCAAGCAGACACTAACGCAAGAAGAGTGATCAAATTAGGCTTGAATCTAAACTCAATCATCTTCCTATAGAACTCAATTGCTTTATAAGACCCATCTTCTGTGCCCACTAAACCCTTTATGATGGCATTAAAAGAAGACTCATTTGGCAAAACATCCATAGCTTCATACAACTCAACCGCTTCCCTAATCTTACCACAATGCGTGTAATGCGAAATCATAGCGTTCCACACAACAGCATTCCTCTGAGGCATTTCGTCGAACAGTTTACGAGCGTGAGTAACAGACAAGCATTTACCGTACATATCGAGTAACGCGCATCCCACAAAAGGGTTGGCTAGGAAATTGGATTTGTAAGAGTGGGCATGGACTGATTCGCCTAGAACAGGACGGAAAGCTGCGGCGCACGATTTGAGAGCGAGTGAGAAGACGTGTGCGTCGAGTGGTAAGGCGAAAGAAGAATGCATTTGGCGAAAGAGATTGAGAGCTTGTTCATGGTGTCCTTGGTTCGCGTATGAGCTCAATTTTTTGGTCAGAGAGATCAATTTAGTGCAGTTCGACGAGGACATTGAAATTGAGCTTTCGGTGTTGGCGGCAACAAACGCGACTAAGAACAACAACGCAAGCAGGGGTAAGTGGTAGAGATACCAAGTCATCTTTATTAGCCATTTGTGTACTGCGATAGACAACAAGGTCGTTGTAGTATAGTGGTAAGTATTCCCGCCTGTCACGCGGGTGACCCGGGTTCGATCCCCGGCAACGGCGATTTTTTTTTCTTTCTGTAAAAGCTATTTGGGCTTATTCTTGTCCCCCATATCATGCCACTTCACGCTATATTTGGCCCATAAAAAGCCCACCTCACTTGTTTCTTTGTTGACTTTATTGTCCTAGTTCCACCCTACTCTCTGAGTTCTACACTTTCACTTTCTTGATTCATGTGTTTGTAGGAAATTTCTAAGACCAAAACTTATAATCAAACAAAACAATATACAACGTTATATTTAGCGTGATCACTAGATAGATAACTTCAAGAACACTGTTTTCTCCTATATTCATCAGAAGAAAGTGTCTGAACAAGCTCCTGCAACCTCTCAGAACCAGGTCCAGGTTTCAACACAGAGTCGTCGCCTTGCACAGAGCACGGATCATTGCCATTAGCTGAACTCCCAACACACCATCCTCCAGGTGCAAACCGGTGTGTCCGTCCCAATAGCTCTCTATCGATCTTGTCTAACGTAGGATCGTTCTTGTGGAACTTACGCGCAAAGGGAGCTTTGCTCTTGACCATATTGTCAAAATCCTTCAAGGAGAGAGATCTCGGGTGTTGCTTTGGAGGACTGTCCCAAGCAATGTAGTGTAGATCATGCCCAATAGCAGTGTTGACAAACTCTTTGCTGTTGCAGATCACTGTGTGGAAGTATCCTTCAGGAGAAGATATAAAATTTGTGTAGTACATTAGTATTGTTCTTGGGAAATTATCCCATCCCCAAATGCAGTACTCGAGGAAAGACCGAGTCAACATTATCCAAGCTGAGCCTGCAGAATTAAGATATAGATCTCATCTTCAGAACGTTCCATAATCGATACTCACAGAAATGAAAATGTGAGATTAAAGAAGCTAACCGGTGAATAGCTTGAAAGAAGTTGGAAGTGATCGTCGTTGAGTAGTCCAATCAATGTCAGATTTCTTTGATAGGTATAGGCCAGGATCAACAATGATTGATTTAGCCCTCTGATTCCTGCCAAAAAAGTCCAAGTAAGTACACGCATGCTTTGAGTTTCCAGTGTGACTAGCATGGTTTCTACTTACAGTTTCCATCCGGTGAGCTGCATATTCTCGATGAAATTGACATTCCGAGAGAGGTTTGAGAAGACATGTAGCAAATCTGCAAGAAAAGCCACATACACTTATATAAATCACAGCTAAATATGAAGCTGAAAAGGATGAGTAGTCCACCACAAGGAACCAAAACTGCAAACGAAACAGATCAGAGACTACTACTAAAGCATTATAAAGAGAGTATTTCATTTACTAACCATCTTGTGTTACTAGAGGATAATCAGAGGCGCTAAGATTAAGAAACCAATCCCAATGTAAGCTTTCTCGCAGCAAAATGGCGACGGCTTGAAGAGTAGAAGCAATCATTGTAGGGCCTTTATAAGTAACAAGATTAGACTGAGCCATGACGCGAACATTGTCTAATTCACGGAAAGTAGGATCATTCTTAACGGACATGGACAGGTCCATCCGTTCCCGAGGTGGAGCCTCGAGATCCAAATGCAGAACATACTGGTTTCTAGGATGGTAGACAGCTTGTAAAGTCCTCATCATCCTATGACTATCGCCTTTGGTTCCTGATATCAAATAAGCTAACCTTGGAGGAGGAGTAGGAGGCTCTGGATGTACAACATGCGTTGCTGGAGATTTTACGAAACCTGATTCTACAAAGTAGTCATTAGACTCTGCCTCAACAACATCTAAATCTAATGGTGGTAATTGAGTTTCTTCCGCATTGAAGCCGCCCTCGAATTGGCCAGAAATAAACAACGACAGGAGTGTAATAGACATGATCAAGCTTGCTAGAAAAGGGAACATCCAGTTTCTGTCTCTGAACCCTGCTGAATGTGAAGTAACATGTCTCTTCACCCTAGCAAATGGGTCTCTGAGCTTCCTATACAATTTTCTCATTCCCTCCTAACCACTCTTAATACTATCCCACCCAGTTCAGATACCTAGACGTTGGAGAATTTGTCTGTAGAGTACCAAATACTATAAGGGTGGTTGATACGATTACCAAAAAAACAACCCGAAACCAAGAAGAGAGATTTCCAATTGCAACAAAGTTTCAGAATTGGGCAAGTTCAGCAAAATCATCCGATGCGGCAACCGAAAGCAATTGCCTTTTTTTTGGCATGCAGCCAATGGAAAGAGAAAAAGGTTTTGTCTTCCTGAGTTCCACCAAAGCTGCTGAGTCAGATCTAATCTCAATTTTGATTTCGACCCAAAAAAGGAAAAAAATAAAATAAGCAGACAGGAGAAGAAGAAGACGATACTTCAAGTTTTAAGTCTTGAATTACCTTAAAATTAGAGACAGTCTTCACGCCAGCTGAAAGAGACAGAAGCTAAAAGGGCAGCAGAAACGAAGAGACAGAAGACAAGTGAATTCAGAAGTGGGCAAAGAAAAGGAAAATATGAAATTCCAATCTTCTCTCTCCGCAGAAGAAGAAACTTGGGGAGATATGAAACTGTCAACTGATTAATTCAAAGCTTTCTTAAAAAGAGAATGTCAAGTCAGACGCGGGGAAGAAGAGAGAGAGAGAGACAGAGAGACATGTCAGTTAATAATTACGAGACACATTTTCGTGGCGTTAATTTAAGCTGCCCCTTTAATTGTTGGCAAAATCAAAAAAAGATCAGTACTACTAAGACATAATTTTAATGATCATGTACCTTAACGAGCGATGAAGTCCATGTGGCATTATCAACGGATATGAATGCGTTAGATTTGTAACGAAATTAACGGCGACAATTAACTGTTCTTTTGCTCTGGTTTGAAAAGAAAATTTTGGTAGAAGAAGAAATATCATCATAGCTTTGTTTTTTTTGAGTCAGAAAACTGGCATACAAAACTAGATAAAGCCTATTTTTGACACACATCAAAAACGCTTCACAAAAAACAGTTTCATCCCGACTGTTGCCTACCTCGACCACGTCCAAATCGACCCCTACCCCGACCCCGACCCCGACCTCTACCACGACCACGGAACCCCCTTCCCCGTTCAGAAGACTGCTCGCTGCTAAACCCTTGAGACTGTGTTTGCACTGGGGAATGCGAGTTAGTTGGTGACTGCGGGTTTTGTCGCATATCAGATTGTGGTTGCCTTTGGAACTGCGGGTTCATTGTAGACTGTGGTGGGTGCATCATTTGGTGCTGCGGGTTCATTGGAGATCGCGGGTGGCTTTGGAACTGTGGTTGCATTTGGAACTGCGGTGGCCCCTGCATCTGAGACTGTGGCCCCTGCATCTGAAGACCTTGAGAAAACATATTAAAACTCAGCTCATTCGGTAATGGCTGCTGCTGAATACCGCGACCCATCCCAAAGGGTTGGTTGAAACAGTTCTGACCAACCATTGCAGGCCATGGCGCTGAAGCCTGCCCTGGAAAGAAGTTTAAGCCTCCAGGTCCACCTGGCATTGGCATTGGCATCTGACCACCATTGAATTGTGGTTGGAACATCATTTGATTTTGATTCTGCATAGCCATCAAAGGTATCTGCATTGGGGCTAGATTGTGCATTCCCATCTGATTAGGTATAGGAGGAAACTGATATGGATGCTGCTGATTACTTTGGGGCCTCCATACTGCATTGTTTGGAGGGAAACCGTCCATTTGAGGACGCGGATGAAGAGTTGGAACCGGACCACCCATCTGAGGATCAGAACGGCTTGAGCTTAGAGAACTAGATCCGAAACCGTCCATTTGAGGACGCGGATGGAGAGTTGGAACCGGACCACCCATCTGAGGATCAGAACGGCTTGAGCTTAGAGAACTAGATCCCTGGTTCTCTGTCCATTCTCTTGAGTAGTTGCTTGTAGGCCTTTCGAGATCTCGGTTTTTCTTCTTCTTGTTTCTTGTATTACCAGGTTTTTGGTCATTCATCATCCCTCTCTTCTCCATCTTCTGCATTCTTTTGTATTCAGCTTCTTTTTCATCATCTGAGAACTCTAGCTCGTCTGGTATCTCCTCGTCGTTATCCCCAGATGCATCGTAGCCTTTCTTCTGCAGTTCCTTGATATTAAGGATATGTTGAGCGAAATCTGCGACAAAAGAGACAGGTGTTCCTTGACCAATCCCCTCTGGCACTTCGCTCTCTGAATTGAACCTCACAATATAGTAAGGGCATTTTACGGGTCCAAAGATCTCATCCACCAGTCCCAATGGGGATCTTTTTTCAGTTAACCACAGGATAGAACCTTCAGTCAAAGGACTATGCTCTTCCATTCCCTCAACTATTACTTGTGTGCTCATTATCTGTAAACACACAAATCACACGGGTATACTTTTAGCAGTGTATTGTCAAGACACTAAACAAAGCAATTGCAAATAAGTACAGGTAGTGTTTATAATACCGAAAGAACAACTCCAACAGGAAGTGTGGCATGATGCGGTTCCAGAGTGACATTCACAGCTGGAACTGGAGGAAGCTCCTGCAGAAGTTATCAAGGGAAACAAACTTTCATAATTTACTCAGCAAAAAGAAGGCTTCTATGCCTAAAGAGTAATGCCAAATAGCTTAAGGACGGTACATAGGTTTCTTGTTGCAACTTTTAATGGATTGTAATTCTTTCAAGTACTCTACAAACATAATGGATTGTACTCAGTACTCTAGTTCTAATTCTTTCAAGTACTCAATACTCTATAAAAATCTTCTTACTCTACAAAGATAATGGATTCTAATTCTTTTAAGTAAACAACGCTTCAGCACTGGAGCCAGCAACATATATACCTAGGGCTAAGAGACAAAAAAATATCAACCACTAATTGCTACGAGATGTCAAAAGCTGAAGCATAGGTACCTTGAGCTCATTCTTTGACCTTATAGGTTCTTTTGTTTGCAAACCGAAGTCATCATCCTCATCATTGCTCCAAGCAATCATCTCATTCACTTCATCATCGTCATCATCAGCATCATGATGATCATCATCATCATCATCATCAACAAGCTCAATTTCGTCATCCCCATACTCCTCATCTAAATTCTCTATCTCACCCTCTTCAAGTTCCCCTGCTATATCATCCTCTTTCCCCAAGACCATGTGATCTTCAAACTTCTTTTCCTTGTTATTTTCCTCTTGGTCGCTCTCATCTTCATCACTCTCCTCTTCCTCACTGCTACTACTAGCACTACTGCTTGAAGAAGAGCTTGAGGTATCGCTCTCAGAATCAGAAGAATCCGTTTTCCCCTTAGCATCATCAATCTTGTCATCATCATCCATCGCCAAACTTACCTTCTTCAAACCTACTTCAATAGAACAAGCCAAACCCTCATCTGTTTTCTTCGACCCTGACTCATCCAAATCCATGGTGGGGCAAGCAACATATGCATCAGATACAACAACTGGCTCAGTCTCACCTTCCATGGGGCTAGAGTTGTCAGAAACAACCGGTTCTGAATCTCTCACTGCTGGTTCATCACAAACCTTGGGCTGTACCGACTCAGACACAATAGAGCTCACTCCAACTTCCTCAGACATGACATGACAAAGCACAGGCTTTTCTTCAACCATAGACTCAGGACTAATTGAACTCACACCAACCTGGCCAGAGATGTCATCACAAAGCACATGCTTTTCTTCAACCATAGACTCAGGACTAATCGAACTCACAGCAACTTGGCCAGAGATGTCATCACAAAGCTCAGGCTTTCTCTCAATCGACTCAGAGTTAACAGTTTCTTGAACCAAATCCATCTTGTTCTCAAAGAAATCAAAGTCGGTATCTTCAATGCTAAACTCCTCAACGTTTCGATTACTCCCCAACCAAGAGACGGAATCGAAATCAAGAAAAGAATCGAGGGAAGGGAAATCAAGAGTGTCCTTGAAAGCTTTTACCTTGGGGTCTTGTTGATCGACTTGGACTTGCAAAGCTAGCTCTTCTTCTTCAACGGGTTTAGCTTGTTTAGCGAGAAACCCAACCATGGCAACAAGAGAGAAACTGAAAGAACATGACTTTCTCTCAGAGTTAAAAGCGGCGGCTAACTTTAAATAAAGGCCAGCTTAGCTTTACTACTACTTGAGAGAGAGAGAGAGCAAAGGCGCGAGGGTTTATGACGCAGATACGTTTTAGGGTTTTAAAGAGCAGAGAGTTAAAAGTTCTCTTCTCTGTTTGTGATGTTCCCATTTGCACCAATCTAGGGTTTTAGCCGTACCTATCTCCCTCCTTTTATTTTTTATTTATTTGTTTTTATTTTTCTTTGTCGTATTTATTTTAATTTCAGTGCTTCTAAATTTTATACTGTACGTAGTTGTATAGTCTGAGACAAAATTTATACGACATTGCTAATATACATATTTGTTATAACTTTTTATAACTCCTACGACAATATTCTGAATACAAAAAAAAAAAAATTATAGAATTTGATGGAACTTTTTATTATTATTATTAGTAATCTGTAAAATCATGATTTGAAGTTGATATGTGAAATTCAATTAGTTTTATCAGTTATAAAATCGTAATTTTATGAATATGAAAACATTACATTAGTTATTCACTTATTTGTGCTTATGTTTGGTTTTAGACATTGGTAATATTTTTATTGAGAGTGCCTTTGTATCGTATTCACAAATTTGTTCACCGGTGATAGTGGGCGCCTCCGATGAATCGCAGCCTGACGCGCCATTTCAGTCAACAAGTCTCTCAATGTCAAGGCCCATCGATTTCATCATCTGCTCGGATCCTGGAGCTCTGTAAATCGGGTCAGCTCACCGATGCCATTCGGATACTCAACTCAACAGACTCATCTGCGAAGCCAAGACTCTACGCTTATCTGCTACAAACATGCACCAAAGTCGTCTCCTTTATCCACGGCCTTCAGCTTCACGCCCATGTCGTCAAATCGGGTATGGAAGCTGACCGTTACGTTGGTAACAGCTTGCTCTCGCTCTACTTCAAGCTGGGACCTGATATGAGAGAGACTCGGAGAGCTTTCGATACAATGTTCGTCAAAGACGAGATTTCTTGGACTTCGATGATGTCTGGGTACGTTGGGGATAAAGAACATGTTAAAGCGCTTGAGGTGTTTGTGGAGATGGTGAGTTTTGGTTTAGAGCCGAACGCGTTTACGTTGTCTTCGGCGATTAAGGCTTGCTCTGAGCTAGGAGACGTTAGGTCAGGGAGGTGCTTCCATGGTGTTGTTATTAGTCGTGGGTTCGAGTGGAACCATGTTATCTCTAGCACATTGGCGTATATGTATGGTGTGAATCAAGAACCAGTAGATGCACGCCGAGTGTTCGACGAAATGCCTGAAACAGATGTTATTTGTTGGACAGCTGTACTCTCTGCGTTTTCGAAGAACGACTTGTATGAGGAGGCTTTGGGGCTTTTTTACGCGATGCATAGGGGTAAAGGGTTGGTCCCCGATGGGTCTACTTTTGGAACGGTTTTGACAGCTTGTGGTAATCTGAGGAGGCTGAAGCAAGGGAAAGAGATTCATGGGAAGGTTATGACAAGTGGGATAGGTAGCAATGTGGTGGTTGAGAGTAGTCTTCTTGATATGTATGGTAAATGTGGATCCGTACGGGAAGCTAGGCAAGTGTTCAATAGGATGTCTAATAAGAATACAGTATCTTGGTCTGCCTTACTCGGGGGATACTGTCAGAACGGAGAGCATGAGAAAGCGATTGAGATGTTCAGGGAGATGGAAGAGAAAGATCTCTACTGTTTCGGCACTGTTCTTAAGGCGTGTGCTGGTTTGGCAACAGTTAGACTTGGGAAAGAGATTCATGGCCAGTACGTGAGAAGAGGATGTTGTGATAATGTGATTGTGGAATCGGCTTTAGTTGACTTGTATGGGAAGTCCGGATGCATTGATTCTGCTAGTCGTGTGTACTCCAAGATGTCTTTTAGGAACATGATAACATGGAACGCAATGCTATCTGCGCTGGCTCAAAATGGAAGAGGTGAAGAAGCCGTTAGTTTCTTCAATGATATGGTTAAAAAGGGGATAAAGCCAGACTATATCAGTTTTATCGCCGTCCTCACTGCATGTGGTCATACAGGTTTAGTTGACGAGGGACGGAATTACTTTGCGTTGATGGCTAAGAGTTACGGGATTAAACCAGGTACTGAGCATTTCAGTTGCATGATTGACCTTCTAGGACGCGCAGGTTTGTTTGAAGAAGCGGAGACTCTGTTGGAGGGAGCAGAGTGTAGAAATGATGCGTCTCTGTGGGGAGTTCTGCTTGGACCTTGTGCTGCAAATGCAGATGCCTCCAGTATTGCAGAGCGGATTGCAAAGAGAATGATGGAGTTGGAACCAAAGTACCACATGAGTTATGTGCTTCTCAGTAACATGTACAAGGCGATAGGTCGCCATGGTGATGCACTCAGAATTCGTAAGTTAATGGTGAGACGAGGAGTAGCAAAGACTATTGGACAGAGCTGGATTGATGCTCATTAGAAAGCTATAAAGATTTGTATATCTCTAGGGACCTTGCTCTATAGTATTGATGAAGAAATTGGTTTTGACAACATTAAACCACACAATTTTGCTTGAAGTCTCCATGTAAGCGATTTAACTTTACAAAGTAATTCAAACAAACAACAGTTGCCAGCCTAGACTTTGCAGAGAAAAGGGTTGTGTCAAATGTTTTGTGGATGATTCAAGATTTTAACCTCAAGCCGCCATTGATACATCTTCTGGTGAAGAGTGTTTGCTTCATAGTGCACGCATCAAGGTCGATTTTGTAGCTTCACGCTTCATCTCTGCAGCTTTGCCACTCCCTCGGAAGTATGCATATACTTGCTGAAAATCGAGTATTGCACGCCATGGGTTAGAAAAACAGATGGATTGAAGTGATTTACAAGTTGATAAATTCTGGAGTAGAAGAAGTGGAGAAACCTGAATGACCCAGATATTGAGAACTGTTTCGATGCAGAAGAACCCAGCACCAATGAAATACATTATCTGAGAGGGTAAAAAAGAAGAAAATTAGGTAAGAAGACTCTCACAAGTCAAGTAAAATACTTTTAAATGGGTATAAAGGTTACTTACCCCGACTGCTGCATTAGTAGTTAGAAGCTCGATTGCTGGCAAGAAACCTCTGTCCACAAGACCAACAAATACATGGAATCAGATGGGAGCTCATCAAAGACTCAAAAGGTTTCCACATCTTCATTGAATAACGAATTGTTGAAGAATGTAAAACTGAAAGGCTGATTCTGATGCTTTCATATAGAAGAAAACTCTTACGTGAGAGACTTTCCTTGGAAGATGACTGGTGGAGCAACTGCAGCAAAGCCGCAGAACGCGATGTGAAACTGAAAAGTACAAGACGCGGGTTTATTTTCTCATGGCTTCCTGAAAACCTTTAATGCAGAGGAAATTGACCAATGGAAATGCGGTTTTCTTACCACGTAAAACAAGAAAAAGGTCCCAAACTTCAGGGCACTATCAGTTCTGCAAGAGGTACACACACACATTAACTCATGTCATATATCTTTACACAATGCATCGTGTTCCCGAGAAAGTTCCAGCATATACTAAGAAAGCTGGTTTTTTACCTGGTAGCTCGGTAAAGAGGACGGTACCATAAGACATAAGCTCCAGGTACCCCAGAAATGAAGTAGATGATAGAGAGGAGCCATATAGTGGGACCTGATTGCAAAACGAAGCACATCAGATGGATCAACATGGTCAGAGGAAATAACATTATGGAACTGATCGTTTGGGTAAAAATAGTAACCTCCTCCGTTGATCCAAGCTACAGTTACTGCCACAATATTCCACAAGAGGCATCCTACTAAACCTGCATAGTTCAAGAATTTTTCCACAAGTTAAACTTTTGTCTGGAATATTAGCAGCGGTCTAAGGCGGGTTTACAGACCTAACAATGTGGTAAATGCGACGTATTGGATCTTCTGTAGATGAATTGGAGTCTCATTTGGAATGTCATGATGAATTATGGGGAAAAACTCCGGCCAATTCTTTTCTTCAATGACAACCCCAGCTACCAAAACAACAGTATCAGGTTAGCTACAAAAACTCGTAAAAAGGTCATTGGAAGATGTAGTAAAACATGTGTAGAAAGATTGCACTACTTCGCGCTATTGCGTCCTCTCTTCTTTTAAGCTCCTGCATTACAATGAGAAAAAGAAGATGGGTTAGATACAATCCACATTGAAACTGTAAGTCTCAAGATTAGCTTGTATATCGACTGAAGAGACTCGGTAACCAGCAATCACCTGCTCTTTTCGCTTCAATTCGTTCTCCTTAGCCTGAAGTTCCATCTCTTTAGCTCGAAGATCCTTTAAACAGAATCAGAAAAATGAGATTTCCCATGTCATCTACCCAGATTTTGAGTAAACATGAAAGGTAAAATGCAGAAGGTATTGAAGATATCGTACATTGCCAGAATCCAAAGGGATGTCAATGGTTGCACCACGATCATAAGGTTCCGGTGGAAGTGGCTTGAGATGAGAGTTGCTCGCAGGAGGAACACTTGTATTATTCTACAACATTAGAAATTGAGACCAAATGGATAGAGATTACAGAGAGATTCAGACATTTTGTATTCAAGATTTATGGAACAGAGCTCTTTACCGCAAAAGGATTGATCTCTTCATCAGCAAATGGATTAGGATCATGTCGTGCCATTCTTTGAGATGGTTTGTTTTTATTTTAAGATCAAGAAACTTACTCAAGAAAGAGTTTTTGGGGGATTGTGGAGGTCGTTGACAGAAATCGAAAATGGGAAGAAAATGGTTTCAACGAATGGGTACTTTGTAGTCACAGAGAGAAGACTAAATCAATGGCGCCAGAGAAATTGAAGGCATTTTAAAGGGTGCTCGCTTCGTTTTTGTTCAGCAATATTTCAACACCTGTTAAATAGGAAATTATTTTTTTCCAATTTGGTTTATGGATCGGTTTACTGAAATTTATTCGGTTTTCTAAGGTTACAATTGGATTTAGTTCACTAGTAATAGAATTTGGTTACTAACGCACTTGGAAAGTTTGAATCCGAACTTTGCGGTTAGTGGCTCGAAAGTCACAGGTCACAAGTTCGCTTGTAACAGATCATTCTATTGTTAGTTTATCAAAACTAGAACTCAATTATATATTGAACCTTTTTACTATATTAAAAGATCATTAGTGTCATGTGTCTGCTCGACGTGCTAACATGTTACAAGCAAAGCACACCAAATTAAGCACGAAGAAAGTGCAAAAAAACTAAAAAACAAAGTGGACAAGCTTTAAGATTTTGACTTTTAAAACTGGTCTAACCACAAAAAGACCATGAATTGGTCTTCATTGCTTTTGTCTTTTCCTTTCGACTCCTCTAGCTTTAAGCTTCAGGTGGCTTGATTTGCGCTAAACTTGGAACATAAGAGCACACAACTATCTTGACTTGTACTTCGTTAGAGCAAGTAAGTTTACCTAGAGGCTTTGCTGATGGGTTCCATTGCCGACGACGACGCTCGTTAAGTAAACATTAATTGTATTCCTTGAACGTTAGAAGAAACAAAAGAATGTTTGGTTTTGTTAGTGATGATGTAATCTGTTTGGTTTTGATTGACGGAGAAGCTCTATGACGGGCAGAGGGTTTCAGTTAACTTAAAACACACAATCGTGCGCAGTAATGCAAATTCTTAAACCCAAACCATGATTCTTAAAAAAGTCACATAGGTCAAAAAGTATCATCATCAAGCAAAGTCTTAAACTTGACACGCCTTTTCACACTACCCATTCTCTCATAACCAATCCCTATTTTGCTATGCATTAGCTTCATTGCTAAATCTGCTTTCCCCACTTTCCTCAAAGCATTGATCATCACTGTCCTGATCCTCCCTGGCACTTCTCTTCCTCTCTCTGTTATCCCATCTGCCAGTTTACATGCTTCCTTTATCCTACCAGCTTTACACAGTGTATTGATCATATCTTCACATGCTGCATCAAGTATCACACCCATTGGAGCTAACTCATCCAGAATCTTACACGCTCTCGCCACTTTTCCCGACAGACAAAGACCAGTCGATAACGCCCTGAAGCAAGCTGCCGTTGGTGTTATCCCTTTATCTATCATCATGTCCCAAAGCTTTAACGCCTCTTCGTTTCTATGTTCTTTGAACATTCCCGATATGAGTATTGTGTATGTATAAACCGTTTGATCACAACCTTCTTCTTCCTCCATTCTCTTAAACAGCGTTATCGCTTCATCCACTTTCCCATGCTTTGTAAACGCATCGATCAGTGCATTGTAACAGTATGAATCCCTCGTGCATCCTTTTTCAGACATTTCTTCAAAAAGCCTCTCGGCTTCATCTATTCGACCAGCTTTTCCTAAACCGTCAATAAGACTAGAATAAAACATTGAATTGATAGCCAATCCATTAAACCGGCAAGTCTGGAAATAGTCCAACGCCTCTACCACTCTCCCGTTTTTACACAAACCATTAACAACAACGGAATAAGTCACCACGTCCGGTTGAAACCCTTCGTCTATCATTCTATGTAAAAGCCTTATCGCGTCTTCAACACTTCCGCTTTTCGCATAACCATCAATCAAAACCGTGTATATAGCTACATTTGGTTTAGACCCTTTACGTATCATACTCTCGAAAACAGCATACCCTTCATTCAATTTCCCTTCCTTACAAAGTCCACCAATCACCAAGCTAAACGCATGAGGCGGGACTTGAATCCCCTTCTCATCCATCTCTTGATACAAAGCCACACAAGAACCAAAGTCACTATCTGCATAACAAGCCTGAATCACTGTCATATACGTAATCTTATCAGCCTCAAGGCCTCTCGTCTCCATATCTCTAAGCTTCTCCAAAGCTTTCTGTGTCTGCCCTGCTTTACAATAACCTTTAATCATCGTGTTATAAGTCACAACATCAGGTTTGATCCGCCCACTTTCCATAACCTCAAAAACACGCTCTGCAGAATCAACAAACATAGAGCTCACTAATCCATTCATCAAGAAGTTATAAGTATACAAAGTTGGCTCAATCCCATTCTCTTTCATTCTACGCCAAACCCACAACAACTCCTCAACCATTCCAAGCTTCCCAAAACTCTTAATCAGATCATTAGCCGCAGCAACACTCATAGGAAACTCAAACTTCCTGATTTCACTACAAAGACACCTAATCCTATCCAAATCTTTTGCCAGAGCCAATACATCAACCAAGGAGACATAACACTCGAGGCTATGCGTATACTTCTTCTGCTTACCAGCCCAACTGAAGAATCTCCAAGCAACACTTGGTTTCTCTTTAATCTCATCAGACTTTAACACAAACGAAACAAAACTGGGAGATAGTTTGATAAGAAACTTACAGCAGAAACCGTCTAGATTCGATTCCATGGAGTCTGAACCATCTAAAAGGTTGAGAATTTGGCTTACCCATGGAGATGGTTTGAGATTACGATTCGATTTCACCAAATCGGAGACATCGTTAAAGGGTTCTACCCATTCGGGAGGAGGAAGTGAGCTGCTGCTGCTATTGAACACCCACCTAACACTTCTCCCTGTGCACTTTGAATCATCACCCAACAACAAGCCGTCATTTTTGTAAAGACAGAGAGATTGTGAAGAAGATCGCGGACGATTCAGAAGAGCTACACAAAAGTGCTTCCGGTAAAATCTTCGCATCGGTAATATCTATCTTCAAGCCGCCGGTGAGCGACATTAGTCATATAGTACTCTCGAACACTTAGTTTTACTTTTTAAAAGAGTGTGCAGCTGTAAAAAACAAATGGTCCCATGGTCTAGTGGTCAGGACATTGGACTCTGAATCCAGTAACCCGAGTTCAAGTCTCGGTGGGACCTTTTTTTTGTTTTATCTCACAAAGTTTTGATTCTTTTTTTTTAGAGTTCATCAAATACAGATTTTGAGACAGAGACTAAAGACATTTACTTACATTCACTTTAAGAATAAAAGAAGGCTAAGTTGAGCAGTAAACATTTTTATTTCCTTGACCAAAATCAGTTGAGAAAATAATCAAAAGCCAGGTCTCAACAAGTCTTCAGGTTTCTCTCCAGGGAATCTCGGAAGTTGAACAAGAGAGTTCACTCGAGTAACACCTTCTAGTCCCGACCAGTTCTGTTCTCCTTCCGTCGTTGTCTCCTTCTTTGCATTACCAGTCTCCGCAATCACATTACCGTAACTGTTGCTTTCTTTATCCGTTGATGATGATCTGACTGTGACGTTTCTCTGAAGACACGGTTCTGCTCCCTGGCTTTCATCTGATTCTGCTGCGTTTGTTGCTGAGGAGAAGCATTGTTCTTCGTTATCTGATGACTCTGAGTCCATTCTCCCGTCTAGAAACAAGCACACAACTGCACAATCATCCATCTTCGAAGTCGGGTACTTATGTTTCCATTCGCGTACAGCTGAATCCACCACGAGCCTAGCCGCTGATCCCCGGCTTGAAGCTGATGCTACGACTTCAACCACTTCTTCGTTGCTTAGCACATCCCAGACCTATCAAAACAAAGGTTGGAATCATCACTAAAAAGAAATTCATATTGATAATGCTTTAGAAGAATCTTTAAAAGTTCAGTGCTTTACTCCATCTGAGGCCAAGACAATGAACTGATCTCTATCTGTAAGAACACGGTGAGAGAACTCTGGTATAGAAATCACACCGTAGTCTTTCAGACAGAAATCACCGAAAGCTCTTGCCATGGCTAATCCAGGAGCATTATCAAATGGTAGCCAAACTCTTGACACCTCTGGCTCGTCTTCTAGTGCAAAGACACGACCTTTACACTGTTTGATCCTCTCGGCTTCCCCTATTTAACAATATCTAACAAGTCAGACTAAATGAAAAAGGTAGAGATGGGAGCATAAACCACAAAATGTTGTTAAAAGCATAATACTTGGTAAGTCAGGCTTCAAGTCAACTGTTAGCTGAACTGCAACCATCGAGTTGTTGCTATCTTTGGACCCAAGTATCGCCCGAGAATCCCCAATGTTTCCCATGAATAAATTTGACCCCTGAAACAATCAAAACACATCAAAACCGATACTTGGAAACACAATGGAAGTCCCGAGGAAGATTGATTTTGAAGCCATAAAAAAAAAGATCTCAAGATTACCTGTTTAATGATTGTAACAGCAGTACAGCCACTGCAGAAGCATTCAAGATTAGGATGAGATCGCAGTTCCTTATCCATAGCATTGAATGATTTCAAGAAAGCTTCTTCCCATAAGATATTCAATTTATCCTCCTCAGTAGTAGATTCTTCCTTATCAGCTTCTAGGCTATCGGGTTTGCTTGTACGAGTTCCTGTGGATCCGTTTTGCTTTGACTTAGTGGAATTCAGGAGAGCCAGTAACTTCACAGGCAATGAGTCTCTCACTTTACGAGCAACAAGATGACCATGGGGACCATGTCCATCAAACACGCCACAAAACGTCACATCTTTCGACATAAAATCCTACGAAAAAACAAAACAAAACCAAATCCTACTTACTTGGGGAACACAAAGTTCTAATAAACATCATTAAGGAAGAACAAGAAGAAGAAGAAACTCACTTCCCAAACGATCATGGCGTCCTGATTAATACCCTTGCGTCCCTGTTGAGTAAAGATACAAGAACTCCTACTCTTTCCATTGCCGATGATTCGATTCGGGATAGAGACCAAGTTATGAAGCGAAACGATGCGGTCTGAAAAAGCTCCTTTCCCCATTTTGCTCCCACAACATCCCATCCCGAGACACGGTCGATGCATAGACTCTTCATTGCTCCACGTACTCTTAGAGACACAACCCCCCATTGGTCAATGCAAGCATACACTATGGATCTGATCACAGAGAGATTGTGGAAAAAAGGACACAAAAGACTTCTCGTTTTGTACCAAAACCGGATCCCCCAATGTAAAAGGCTTTAGCAACAGATTTGGTCAAATCAAAGAGCTTTAAACACAAGTTCTGTTTTTTCTGTATAAAATACTCTTTGTGGGCAAAACCTTTTCTTCGAATCTTGGTCAATGATGATGCATGGACCGTGAGCTGAAAAAAAAATGATCTAGTGATTAGTTTATTGCAAAGTTCCAAAAGAGAAAAGCAGACGCAAACAAGTCATAAAGAAGAAAACCCGGCATGTGATTTTAGCAATAGAATATAAAGATATTTTACTAAACAGCCTGTCCTAATTGTTTGGCATTGGACCATCCTTAAGACTCTCTTATGGCTCCATGTTTTGTAATGTTTTTCACTAATCCTTGCGAATAAACTAATCAAAACTAAGAACCCAAAAGACAGGAAAACAAAAAAAGCATACAATCAAGAACAAAGAGTTTCCCAATATGTCTCATAGAGTCACATGAATCCAAACAATTGTTATTGGGGCAAATTGCAAGATGAAACAAGTTTCCATACAACTCTTGACTTCTGAGAAAAACAAAAAGTGAAAAGATTTTTCAAGAATCATTGTTTAAGACGAGTCTGATCCTAAACCCTGCACTAGACACATTTGGTTTGATCATACATGTTCTCATAAACTGACTGTAAATCATCAAAGCTTTATCTAAGTTTTGAGCAAAACTGATGAACTTTATATCTCCAAATTTTATCTAAGTAGTTTTAGCAATGCTGCAACACAACGAACCCCTAATTGTGAAATTCCAAAGATTCTGGTACATGTCTAAAAACAGAGGATTTCATAATTCTTTTTACCAAACTTTCTTCGTGGCTAAAACTCATGAATTTGGACATTGTAAGTGGACAGAGAGATGAAAGAAAAAAAACCCCAAAAGAAAAAAAGAGAACAAAAAAAAAAAGTGGGATTTTTAAGTGTAAAAGCGATTCACTTTCCAATGGAATCCAATTTTAGATAAATGGATCTGCGGAAGATTCAATAACTTTCCTCGACAACCCCAAACAAGTGCAGAGTGGGAAAAAAAAAAAAAAAAACAAAACAGGATCATCAGAGAAGATCCTTCTACTAAACGAGCCAAGCCAGATAACACACAATAGAAGAAACAAACGAAAAGTGTAAGGAATTTGAGAAAATCAAAGCAAAAAAGAACGAACCTTTGAGTAGGAAGGATCATGAACAAAATGATTCGCAGACAATGACTATGGAGGAGTGCGAAAGAGAGAGAAGAGAGAGAGTTTGAGATTGAGTAGTAGTAGTAGTTGTTGTAAAATGTAAGTGGCAGAGATGGGTGAGAGGTCTCATTAATTGAAGAAAGCGAAGAAGCAGAGAGAAGAAGATAAAGAAAACAAAAGAGGCTTCCCTACAGAATCTTTTCTGCTTCTCCCTTCTTTCATGTTTCATCCATATCAAAAAGCTTATTTTTTTATTTACTTTCCTATATGTTACTTGTAATTTTGGTAATAACTAGTCCACACATACCAAAAAAAAAGAGTTGAAAATTCAAAGTTCAACTTATCATGAATTAATTTATGCAATTCTTTTTGCATGTTATATAAATAAATTATAATACATGAACCTTGTGACATTATCATCGTTTTATAATATAAAATTTTAGAGATGTTTTATAACATTATTTTTTTTATGTTTTTAGATTAATTAATACTTTATATTATGAAGTCTTGTTTGTATTTTAAATTAAAGTGGTTATATTTTAATGTTGATTTATCAACATCTTATATTTTAGTATATCAAATTTATGATGACATTATTGTGCAACAACGTGTAATTTAAATTGGGATGTTGATGTATTAATATAATTATGAGGTTATGTCATGCTTAATGTGTTAATAATATAGTTAATGTGTAATAGTAGTATGCGGTTAGCTTTTATTCTAGTTTACTTTTTTTTTTGGGTGTCCTAAATTAAAAGCAAGACGACAGAAGAGACGAGAATTGACTGACTTGCAAAGGTTTGGAAAGAGAGATGAGTTGTTCAACTTTGCTCCACATCCTATAGTCAATCCAACTTCGTTCATTATTTTCAGTTAAAGTTTCATGCATTTTCTTTCACCCACCCAAACACTGCATTTAAAAGAGAGAGAGAAGTAGGCCGTAGATGTGTGTTTTTAGGGCATCTCCAATAACTCTCCTCATTTTGAAGGGAGCAAATCCTCAAAATGAAGATTTGAAGGTTGTTTGCTCCAACAATCAATCCTCAAAAAAATCCTTAAAAACTAATTAATTTGCAATATAGTCCTTAATATTTACAAAATTCATTAATAATGATAAAAACTCATAAATAAATATATAACATCCACATTTTATTTATTATACAATCCAAAATATTATTTATTTTATTATACAATACACAATATTACATAATAAAGGTTACATGATAATATAAATTACATTTAAAGCACACATAAACATAAATTTGTTTAATGTATTTTTATTTTGTGAGAACCTTGTTTAATGTATCTTTTCTTGTAACTTTGTTTTAAATATCATATTTTATTTTGTAAACTTTGTTTTTAATATTAAAAATTATTTCTGGTTTATTAAATTTATTTTAATGTGCTTAAGTTTTCTAAATTAAATTTAATACAATTATTTATATATAAATATAGGGACTAAACTTGAAAATAAAATAGTTTTTTCTACCTCTTGAGTTTACTATTTCAAAATTTATACATTGGATTGATTTGAGGTTTTGGGTGGAGATGCCCTTAAGGCGAGAACTATATGGTTTGTTAAGTCAAACAGAGATGTTTAGCTTCTTGAGTTATTAAATTGCAATAAATTGAATAATGGGAAAGATAATCAGTTTCTTTTTTAAAAAAATATACATGTTTTAGGGAATCATGATATCCACAACACTTGTTATTAATTTGTTTTTGCGAAGTGATTTTTTGTAACAATAAAACCTAAAGGACAGGTTGGTTGGTAGATCATGACTATAAATGTGTAAAATTAGATGGAGTTTTAAAGCTTTCTTTCCCATTTGGTTGTGTTGACAAATCGTTCACGGTGTTCCCGTTGGCCTTTCTAACACTTGCCCAATCAAAGTCGAGATAATTTAAAACAGCTTATTTATTTATTGCACGTATACCTTTTATTCCAAACAGCTTACATTCATATTTCTCCAAACTTAGGAAAGATAATCACCAAAACTTCATCTAATTAGTATTGGAATACTTCATTTTTAAAGTGAGTAATTTTCTACCTATGACTTAACCTCCGTTAACGGACATTAAAAAATTAGTCAACGGTGTTACTTTATAAATACACGTGTTAAATAGATATATATGACTTCTAAACAGAAATATACCATTAGATTCTCATGGTGTGGTGGTTACAAAAAAATTATTTTCTCAAAGAAACCTGGGTTCGAATCTACCCTTGGATTTCTTTTTACCTATTTTTTGCAATTAATGGCAAACTCGTAAATATATCATCTTCTTCAATTTTATTACTGTAGCAGTGGTGGCCGGCGGTGGTATGGATTAAATTTGAACCACCGAATAGATCTGAGATTCTTGCATCTTTCTTTTCCGTCTGATGAGACAGAACTAACCTGCGAGTGTAAGAATGCTCCAATCGCAATGCCTAGGTAACCGCCGCCACGTTCCTTACGAAACTCGCTTGTCATTCCTCCTCCTTCTCAACTCGCGTTGCCGTCGGAGATCTATTTGTTGGTTCAATTGACGGTTGGCCATCGCTGCTTTACGAATTTGCCATTAGTTTTTCGCATATGCATAGATTCGAACCCAAGTTCATATTTCGATATAAACTCTGACTTACCACTAGACCATGAGAAACCTATCAATGTTAACAAGCTGAATATAGAATATATCTATTTAACAATTTTATAAAATAACACCAGACTAATTCATTAATTTAACGGAGGTTAAGTCACGTATTACAACTTTAAAAATAAATTATTTTTAGACCAAACAGTATTTTCTTACCATATTAAACTCCTTACTTTTTCTTATTTCTCTTATTAAATCGTAATTATTATAGATTTTGCCATCCACCAATTCTTAAAAATCTAGAAGAGTAGTACATACATTACAATCATATATATAAGTTCAATTGATTAAATCATGGATGATGGATCCATGTTGTGTTACATTGGAACAAGATTCTTATCTTTAAACTGTTTTTAATACAGATCACGTCTACTGGATTTGGGAAATGTTCTCGACCTTTCTTTGCTGCACATTTGGAATATATAAATTGCACTTCATCTAAAAATATTGTGATAGTTTAAAAAAATAGAAACACAAAGGGTTCATTCATCATTAAACATCATCAGTATCCCATGTGTATGACAGCAAGAGAATGTCACGTGTTTGTGGGTCAATTTAACCGAATGCTTCATCCTCTAAATAAAGGACTAAAGGAGGCCACGCAAAAAAATGACTCACCACCACACCTCATCATCAAGGTGGGTTCTTCGAACAATGGGCTTCGATGGTTTAATCTGAATATATGGGCCTTCTCTCTAATTTGGGCTTTACATTTAAAAAAAAAAACAAACGAAGCTCAAAAGTGAAAAAACAGAAACAAAATCATGACCTGGCAAGTGGGACCCAGAGAAGATCTGCAACAAAGAAACTCATTGCTTTACTTTCATGTCTGAATCCCTCTCAATCTAGATAAGAAGATAAGGAAGATGGACACGTGTCATCAATCCAACACTCCGAAACACATTTCTCTGATTTTGTTACCAACACACAAAACTCTTCAGTCTTCATTCTCTTTCTCTCTTTTTTTTTTTTCGCGACAATGGCTTCAGCATCAGCGACAGCTACTCTTCTCAAACCCAATCCTCCGCCGCATAAACCGTCCATCACCGCCTCCGTATCTCCGCCTATTCCTCCCGCACGTCGGAACCACCTCCTCCGCCGGGATTTCCTCTCTCTAGCTGCCACATCCACGGTCCTGACCCAATCAATCCAGTTTCTAGCTCCGGCGCCTGCCTCTGCCGCCGAAGATGAAGAGTATATTAAAGATACATCGGCAGTGATCAGTAAAGTTAGGAACACGCTTTCGATGGCGAAGACAGATCCGAACGTGGCTGACGCGGTGGCTGAGCTGAGAGAAGCGTCCAACTCATGGGTTGCCAAGTACCGGAAAGAGAAAGCTCTTCTCGGAAAAACTTCTTTCCGGGACATTTACTCGGCGTTGAATGCGGTTTCGGGTCATTATGTGAGTTTTGGTCCGACGGCTCCGATTCCGGCGAAGAGGAAGGCGAGGATTCTTGAAGAGATGGAGACTGCTGAAAAAGCTCTCTCAAGAGGCAGATAAGATCATTACAGTGTGTGAGAGACCTAACAATTTCTTGAATTCGCTTTTTTATAAAAATGCGTATCAAATTTATATATGAGATGAGAAACTTGAATTCGCTTTGCTCTCTCTAATGTTATGCATATGATAATTTGCTTAATTATCATTTATCAGAGATACTACTTTTTATCTAGTAATATCGAATTCCATTTTCTCAATCGTTTACTGGAGCCATTCTCGTGTCCCCCCTTAACTCATAACTTCGATTTTGTTTACAGTTTCGTTGGTTTTGGTACTACATTATTAGTTTGAATTGCATTTTTTTTGTATTTCCATCTGTTAGAAATTCATGTTGCATTGGATGCTTTTCTCAAACTAACAAGATTGAGTATATGAAAAGGCTTTTCTAATGGCCCATATTTGAAGCCCAGAAAGTGTGAGGTTTGATCATTTTAATTTTTTTAAGTGGCCACTACTTTAGTCTACTACGACGAGTAACGACGACGAGCATACGAACATGTCACGTGCAGGGCCACACGTGAACTACCACCACATGGCTAGTATTTATAAGCTCCCAAAAGGTCATAATCTTTTTTTTTTTTTTTTTGATAATCAAAAGGTCATAATCTTGATTATAGTAAGTATGTATAATAGTACTAATTTGCTTTTAGTGTAAGTGTAACCATAGCTGTTTGCTACAATTTGGCGAAGTTGGACTTAGTTAGTTAATAAATAACACGTGTGTATCGGATACGCTACCATTTTACTGACCGACCTATCCAATACGTTTAAAAATTGAGGGGTGTAATAATGACCGTGTTTGCAGCTAAAAAATAGTTAATGACTTTTTTTTAGTCTCAAACATTATTTAAATACAATAATAATCTTTCAAGTTTGGATATGTTATGGGAATATATCATAATATAGTTTGGATATATATATAAAAATAGTAGTAAGTGGAGTCTTCGGACTTCGGAGATATTAAAAAAAAAAAAACACAACCACGTGAAAGAGAATGAGCTGTTGGATTGGGAGTGGTGGACGAGGAAATTTGGTCAAACTTAATTAGATTTTCTATTTTTTTTTTCCTTTCTTTTTTGATATATAAACAAATTGGTTTATTTCTCATTAAACCAAAAACCATTTGAGAGAAATTTGCGTCTGTGAAAACTTTTCAACTCTCAAACCAGAATTCCCGAGAAAAAGTTTTGACTTTCCCGGGAAAATCTCTTTTCTTTCTCCTCTCCTCCTTCCCCCACTTTCATTCAACAAAAGTTCTGAATATTTTCCTCTCTTCTCTTCTCCTTCTCCTTCTGTGTTTCCTCTTAATTTTCTGGTTTTTTTTTTTTTTTTTTTTTTTTTTACCTTTCTTGTCGATGATCTGACTTCAAGATTAGAGATCTCGACGCGTGGCTTCTGGTTTTCTCTCTTTTCTCAGGGAATCTCTCACACACACACAGAAACAAAATTAAAATAGAAAAAGAAAACAATATTCGATTTTCTTTCATTTGTTTCTCTCTGTCTTCTCCGATTGTAATCGTTTTCCCCCATACTTTTTTCCTTCTTGAAAGCATCGATCTTTTGTGTTTTTTTATTTTTTTTGTATTGCTTGTCCCTTAAATTCAGCTTTCTTCATACATAACGTCGAAGCTCAGAAATCTAAAATACTCGCTCGCTTGCGTCCCTCCCTCTCTCTCTCTTTCTAAAAGCCTCATCTTTCTTTCTTCTCTCCTCCATTGAAGAAGAAGAAGAAGACACCCAATCTCTCTCTCTCTCTCTCTCTCTCTTTCTCTCAATTACGGTCGAGAAGAAGAAGAATCATGGTGAACGTTAAAGGGTCTACAAAAAAATCCAATCTTGATCGATTCCTTCATTGCATAACACCTCTTGTGCCACCCCAATCTCTCCCCAAGGTTTCAAATTTACGTTTCTTTCTTGTATTTTTTCGTTATAACAAAAAAATTCTAATGTGATTATTGATTGATCGATTTTTGGTGTTTGTTTAATTGTGTGATCTGCTGCAGGCGGAGAATAGAAGCCTAAATCGATTGTGGCATCCATGGGAGAGAGAAAAGGTTGAGTTTTTCAGGTTGAGTGATTTGTGGGATTGTTATGATGAATGGAGCGCTTATGGAGCTAGTGTTCCTATTCATCTTTCCAATGCTGAATCTTCTCTTGTTCAATACTACGTTCCTTATCTCTCTGCCATCCAGATTTTCACCTCTCACTCCTCCTTGATCAGATTAAGGTTTGATCCTCATCCCTTTCTCTTTTCATAGATCAGATTCTAAATTTGTAATCTTTTTCCAGAATTTGAAACCATTAGAATGAACTTTGAATAGATTGTGTTTTCTGGTTTAGCATATGAAGGGAGCTACATAATGTTTATATCTGATTTGTTTTTTGGGTGTTGGTTTGATTAGGGAAGAGTCTGAAGATGGGGAATGTGAGGGTAGAGATCCTTTTAGCGATTCAGGTAGTGATGAGAGTGTCTCTGAGGAAGGACTTGAGAACAACACCCTCTTGCATCCTAATGATCGTTTGGGTTATCTTTATCTCCAATACTTTGAGAGATCAGCTCCTTATACCAGAGTTCCTCTCATGGATAAGGTTGGTACATAATATACACCTTATGTAGCCATCCGTTAGCTCACCTGATCCAAACGAATAAACATCACAAACTGATGTTTTGATTTGATTTCCAGATCAATGAATTGGCTCAAAGATACCCTGGATTGATGTCGTTGAGAAGCGTAGATCTTTCTCCAGCTAGTTGGATGTCGGTAGCGTGGTACCCTATTTACCATATACCAATGGGAAGAACCATCAAAGACTTATCCACTTGTTTCCTCACTTATCACACTCTTTCCTCTTCTTTCCAAGGTAAAGAAGATTCTCTCTGGTCTATATTACTACTATCTTGTAACTTGGTTAAATTCACTCGGGTTTTAATAATGCTATTGTAATATTTGCAGATATGGAACCAGAAGAAAATGGTGGGGACAAGGAGAGGATGCGGAAAGAAGGGGAAGACATAACTCTGCTCCCATTTGGGATGGCTACTTACAAGATGCAATTGCAAGGAGATGTTTGGCTTTCGCAGGATCATGATGATCAAGAAAGATTGGCTTCGCTTTATAGCGTTGCAGATTCTTGGCTAAAACAGCTTAGGGTTCAACATCATGACTTCAACTACTTCTGCAGTATGTCAATGACTCATCGTGGCTAAACCTCCGTTGGATGATGACGACTCTGATGTTGTTTGCTTGTTTTCCTCATATATAGTCTAATTCTTGCTTTGTGCTGGAATCACTGGCGTTTTCCTATAACGCAATCGAGCGATTCAGTTGGCAGTGTTTTTGGTTAGTATATAGCGTTTTGAGTCTTCTAACCTTTGAGAAAATATATGTCGTATATAGAGTTTGTTTGCTTGTTGAAACAGAGTAATTTGTTGTTTGCTTATTAAAACAGAGTTATTGTTTCTTATAAGTTATACGCATGGTCGAGAGGAACATAACTTTATTGTGTGCCTCAGTACCGTTACTGAAATAGTAATGTAACGAACTAAATCATGTGCCTCAGTAATAGGCTCTCTTTTTTTTTTTTTTTTTTCTAGGCTCTTTTTTTCTGAAGTAAAATGGGAGAGACAACTTTATCCTGAATTTAGAAATCGATCTTTTAAATAAAAAAACAAAATTTTTTATTTTGAAAATTTATCCTAAATAATCCTGAATTAACATATTGGAGAAGTGGTATAAAAATGCAATTTTTTTTTGTTACAGGGAGACTTTAATTTATCAATAATGGTTTGCGGCTTTGCGCAAGTTGATATGAATAAAGTTGGGACCTTTTATGACAAAAATGTTAAATACTACTCCCTATGTCATGTTCTATAATTTATTTTGCAAGTGATGTTTTAATATTTTTAATTAATAAATATTAAACTTTTGTAAATTTTGAATTTGAAAAAAGTCATTGGTTTATAAAGATATAATTCTTTTTAATAAGACAATCATTAAATGTCATCAATACTATGAGAGGACAAAAAATGATTTCGAAGATTGACTTTATTAGGCTTTTGATGTTTTGTTTGGTTTCTCCACCAAATTTTCTAGGCATGTATGCCAAACTTTTATTTTATTTTAGTTACTGACAAAACATAGATTGCTGGACTGGTCAAGGCTTTCATCACATTATCTTATCGAAATGAAAGAAAAAAAGGAAATAACAAATCGAAGAAATGTAGATATATCGAATTTGAATAGGAATCATGGAAATGTGGTGGTAAGAGGCATCTTATCCTTCACGTTAGGTTTTCAAAAGGTGATCCCTTTTGTTTCGTTATTATTTGGATAAGATCAAATATCCCAATTTTTACGACCTCCAAAGCATACGTAAGAAACCTTATCTTATACTATTTAGATTTATATAATGTACAAAAAGGTCATAAAACAGACCGAATTTTCAAAAGGATGGTCATGACTCATGATTAACAAGTTTAATGTCGACAAGGACAATAAAATAAATTATTTTGGTCTGAAGATCTTTATTACAATAGAAGAAAAAGTGTACATTAATTTATATCATTTTCATATAAAAACAACCATAAACCACTCACACTAGTAGTATTAAAAAATAGAACCGACAAATAATTCATAATTCAGGATATTACGAGAGAGACAAAAGAGTTGATTTTTCAAAGTACAAAAGTCAATGATTCCACTTCCACTTCATAATTTCCAACACCATCATCATCACTTGTTACCAAACATTATTATTACATACATGTGTTATGTTCATGATCATTCATTTTATACTTTTTTGAGCTTCATTGGTTTATCATTTTCATTTTCGTTTATAAATTTCAATTAATGTACAACACATAAAAATCAAACTAGAAAAAAGAAAGAAAAAAAAAATACTATTGGAACAAAAGATTGTAGGCAGGAAGATCTTGAATCCGATGAATATCATCCAAAGAGAGCTCTCTCTCTAGCTGATTCCGAGTCGCCTGTAATACTTCCTGATAAAAATACATACCATATACAATTCTTAAGAACTAATTCCCAAAAAAAAATTCGAAAAGGAGAATGAAGATAGATTGATTGAGAAGGCGCATACATTGAATTCCATGTAAGAAGCGTGCATTGCAAGCCATTGAGCATCCATCATTGCGAAAGCTATACAGTATAGTACATCGAATGCATTCTCGTCTTCTGTTAATTATTGGAATATGATTCTTGATTATTTTGCGATCGTCATATACACTATTACCTTTTTAGTAATCATTTTTTTTTTTGGGGTTCAATTTGGAAGAACATATAATTATTTACCTTCTAAGAGTTTGAGGAAATTCATCCCTGGAAGACATTTCGGCTTTGCTGCACAAAATCAAAACACAAAGTTAAAAAAGCTTTTAAACTCGAAAACGAAATTGGTCTAGAAATGACGGAGTTATCATACAAAATCATCGATCCTCTTATTATTTGTATTCCATCCATTTCGTAATAGGGAATATGACCTGAATAAAATGGTAACAGATTAAGAAACTTACCATTATTTTGTAAATCGAGCATTTGGATCAACATGAAGGAGATGTTGATTCCGGCCACCGCAAAAGGGTACTCCCACTTTGCCCGGTCGCCTCTTTGTTTGAACAATAGCCTCCGGAAACAAGCCTTCACATTTTTTATTTTATTTTTGTATAAACACATTTTGTGGAGCAAAGAAGTTCTCAAAACATGATTATACAAAAACTGTATATATGAACACGTTTCATAACTATATAACAATTATATATACGAACATGTTGCATGAATATCTTACCGGGTAAGTTCTTGCAGAAAATAGCAAATTCTCTAGGGCGATAAATCCGCAACCCCTACAAACAAAATGTTAACAAAACAGGGAGTCAAGTCACCGCTAAGTGTTTTCCCTTGAGATGTCATTATACATCTTTTTCTTTGCAATAACTTAAGTTTAGATCCAATTTTACCTGAAATCGGTAGATGGATTGGGACCTTGCCATCCCATTTCTTTCCATTGTTCTGTTACTAAACCCGTGAGACTAACATTCGGGTACGCGACATTCCACAATGATTTTAGTGATTCCTGTCATTAACCGCACAAAATATTTTACAGAATGCTTATAGCCAAAACAATATAAATGCATGTTGTTCACTGACTGGTAAACATCTTAATAATAAAGGAAATTCATCTACCTGATGATCAATTCGTGTCTCGTCGAAAGGTACAACCATACGGTCTTGCAGCTTTTGAAGTCTTTCCTCCTATGTATGATTGGTTACAAATCCAAAAATGTTATACAAATTAACTGTTCCAAATGTCTTATATTTATGATACTTGTGATTATGCTAACCTGAAGAGGAGACAAAGTGTAATCGACTGATGACTTATCGTGACGTCTATTGGAGCGTGTGAAGAGCCCTCCTATCCATGATCTAGTTCCAACCATACCCGTAGCTACAACCACCGGTTCACTAATACAGCATGTATATACATATGAGAAAATAGATCTAAAAATTATATACCTAATAAATTAATCACATGCCATATTATTACATATGAATGTGTTATCAATATACCCTGTGATATCTAGCAATATATACTCACTAAAACAAATAATTAGCCAATTGAGCTATTACGTGAGCGGAACTACTTGACCACTGCCATCTCGGCTCCTTGTTGCCTTTTTCTCGCCTTTCCCACGCTTCATCGTCCTCTACCTGCACACGTACATATATGTGTGTGTTAACATTAGCAAAACATATGATTTTCAACTCAGAAAATTTTGAGTGAGCTTAATTACTTCCAACGAAAAATGCATGACACTCATTTACGATACATTGAGGATTAAAGAAACAGGTGGATTACACAAGAACAATGTAAATGCAAGATTGAAGTTGAGTTCTCTCAAATTTGATGATATAATTCAAATTTGATATGAGTTCGGAGAAGAAGAACATAACGAAGAGATGATGATTACTTGGTGATGAGACGAACAAGAAGGAAAGAACTGCCTACGCTTCCTGAACTTCATGAGAGGGACACAAATGTTCAAAGAAAAGTAAATTAACCAATGATATCGTTTAAACTAAGAGGAGGAAGATTATCGAAAAAATCAAAACCACATATAATTGCATGTAAAGAAAACAAAACTAAGGTATTACCCTACATTGTCATCAAAAGAGAGATTAGGCTGGGGAAAAAACAAAAGTTATTATGATTGCAAAATAGCTTTGGGGTTAAACCTAAATGATGCAAGTTGAATGGTAAAAAAGCTTAGAATTCGCTGTAGATAAAATTGGACAAAAAGAAAGAGAACGAAGATTATACATAGCGATAAGTTGATCACAGATAAGTTTTAGTGTTTAATTTGGTTGCGTACAGGTCAGAGCTTATTGTTTTAAAAATAGAAATTGTTTTCTTAATTATTTTAACATGTTTAGCTAAGCTAGACAGAGTTATGGGTTGTCATAGACTATAATTTTTTTTGCCTACATAAAAATGACAAGAAGACGATCACATCATTTCCAATTTCACTTAGTCAAAAATTTGGTATGATTTGATACAAAAAGGTGTTTCTAGATCTAACATTATAGCGTAATTAAAGGAGTTTTCTTTTTTCATTACCTTTTTAATGTAAAGTTTGTAACTTTACAATGCAATTTACCTTCAAACAATCATATAAATCAAATCAAATTTTACTAGCAAATCGATATGATTGATTAGAAAGATAAGGGGTAAAGAAAGTTACCTGTTATATAGACATAGGAAGGGGGCAATGGAGGAGGAGGAGGAGATGGTCTAGAAACTGTGACGACGGAAGAGGAAGAAGAAACAGAAAGAAAATAGAAGAGAAAGAAAAATAAAATATAGGCAAAAATGGAAATATTCATTGGAATTTTGCAAACTGTTAGAAATTACAGAAGATGAAGAAAGCTGTGATCCAAAAGTGTTTTTTCTTTTTTTCTCGTTTTTTTTTTTTTGGTTTGTTTTGGTTCTCTTTCTCCAATTTCTCCACTGACCGTTGAGTTGCCGCCTTCTTCTCTCTTCCACCAAATTCTACTTGACACATTTGGACGGTCCAGATTCATTACAGCTCCACATATCAACGGTTGATCTATGAGATCAGTTAAGATTTAACAAACAATAAAACCAAAGCCCATCTCAAGGCCCAATAAACGAGAGATAGAAGAAGAAGAATCTGAAACTAGTAATCTGATTGGTTGTTGGGAAAAGCTTTAGCCTGGAAAGACAGGTGTCATTAACCCAATACTACCTTATCTTTTGTCGCTCCTCAAATCGGCGAAGCTCGAAATCGAATACACACACTGTGACACTACCTTCAGTTCCGTACAACAATGGCTCTTCAAGCTGCTTGTTCCCTTCTTCCTTCAACCATTTCAATCCAAAAAGAGGTATGCTTCTCACAATTACTGATTCATCTCTTTTTGATATATAATACTTCGAGAAAAAATGAGAATTTAGCTCAGTATGCCAATGGTGACTCTGCAGAGCAAATTCAATGCTTCTCTAAAGGAGACGACTTTAACTGGTTCTTCATTATCCAACCATTATAGAGCTGAAAAAATCTCTACCCTGTTAACCATCAAGGTAAAATCAATCACCTAATCAATGTTCAATTCTCAAAAAAGATATTGAAAATGTCCTGATGTACTTTTACTCTGTTTCGTTGCAGGAACAGAGGAGACAAAAACCGCGATTTTCCACCTGTATTCGTGCACAGACGGTTACAGCAACGCCGCCGGCGAGCGAGGCATCTCCGGAGAAAAAGAAAACTGAGAGAAAAGGCACTGCAGTGATCACCGGAGCTTCTTCTGGTTTAGGTTTAGCCACGGCAAAGGCTTTAGCAGACACAGGGAAATGGCATGTGATCATGGCTTGTAGGAACTTTCTCAAGGCTGAAAAAGCAGCGAAGTCTGTAGGAATGTCTAAGGAAGATTACACAGTGATGCATCTTGATCTTGCTTCTCTCGAAAGCGTGAAGCAGTTCGTTGATAATTTCAGGAGAACAGAACAGCCCCTCGATGTTCTTGTCTGCAATGCCGCGGTTTACCAACCGACTGCTAAAGAGCCTTCTTTTACAGCTGAAGGGTTTGAGCTCAGCGTTGGAACCAACCATCTTGGACACTTTCTTCTCTCGAGATTGCTTCTTGATGACCTGAAAAAATCGGATTATCCATCGAAACGTATGATCATCGTAGGATCTATAACAGGTAAACAATCAGATGAGAGTCCATTCCCACCAAATGGTTTTCTTGTTTTCAGACAATGAATGTTCTTCTCTTCTATGTTCTTGTAGGAAACACAAACACTTTGGCTGGGAATGTGCCACCAAAGGCAAACCTTGGCGACCTAAGAGGCTTAGCATCGGGATTGGATGGACAAAACAGTTCAATGATAGATGGAGGAGAGTATGATGGAGCCAAGGCTTACAAAGACAGCAAAGTGTGCAATATGCTGACGATGCAGGAGCTTCATAGACGTTACCACGAGGAAACAGGAGTCACGTTTGCTTCTCTTTACCCTGGCTGCATCGCTACAACCGGGTTGTTCAGAGAACACATACCGCTGTTTCGGCTTCTTTTTCCACCTTTTCAGAAGTATATCACCAAAGGTTATGTATCTGAAGAAGAAGCTGGGAAAAGACTAGCACAGGTCAGTGTTTTCATTGCAAAACCCCTCTCTAATAAGTATTTTTATAAACAGATTCTTGATAGATTGATACTGAGGTTGTGGGGTTTGTGGTTAGGTTGTGAGCGACCCTAGTCTTGGAAAGTCAGGTGTGTATTGGAGCTGGAACAATAACTCGTCTTCGTTTGAGAATCAGCTTTCTAAAGAAGCAAGTGATGCAGAGAAGGCAAAAAAGCTGTGGGAGGTTAGCGAGAAGCTTGTTGGTTTGGCTTCTTGAATTGAAGGTTAATTAATTGATATGCGACTTCAATTAGATTATAAATCCGTTTTGTGACATGTACCATAATTATTATTATATCAGACAATATATTCGAGTGAAGTTTTAGTATAGTAAATTGTTGAACTTGAATCTGAGACACTTACAAAACGTTTAAAAATCACCGGCGAGAATGATGTCGGTGAATATCATAGGGTTTTACATACAATCCGACGTAGTTTGTCTCGTTTCTATATATTTCTTAATACGACGTCGTTTGCTAATTTCTGTTGTTTCTTAATCTTTCTCAATACGTCGTCGTGTCAATTTTTCGGAAAAAAAGGAAAACAATGCGGTGAGCGTGGATCGAACACGCGACCTTCAGATCTTCAGTCTGACGCTCTCCCAACTGAGCTATCCCCGCATTTTGAAATTAAATTCAATATTTTATTTAATTAAGCAACTAAAATTTACACACTATAACTTCAAAATTAATTTACACACTACAGCTTCAAGGCATCATATGATTGACCAAATCATTCACTATTAATATGGCTTGCTATATCAGAATTCCAAAGTGATGTTAAGCATAATCACACAGTCAATTATTAAGCATGAAAGAGTTTGAAAAGTACGATCTTCCCATAATGAAAGGGGTTTGGATTTAGTTATGTTATTATTGTGGTTTTGGTGATCAAGAGAAAAAAAACTGTTTTTCATCTCAGATATTTTTCTTCTTTTAGTCTTTTGTCATTTTTAACTGAATCTCCCAACTGTAATTTCCTTAGTTCACTCTAAATTATGCCAACTTATTCGCAAGAGATTTATTTTATCTAATTTCAAATCTCTCGCTATAATATCCTCTAATTCTAAATTGAGCTTTGTTCATATTTTCATCATATCATAGGACTCTACATCAGTATAGCAATTTCAAATATCTTGAACTAATATTAAAATTAAAAGTTAAAAGATTTTGTATTAATATGTCATATCTTGAACTAATATGACATATTCAAAAGATTTTGTGTTAAAATTTTGCACAAGATGTTATCATATACAAAATTATATGTTGTATGTAGATATTTTTTATAACAAACATAAAAAGTGTGTTTTTTAAATCATATCAAATTAGTGTTTTGGAGGTAATTGACTAATTTGTATTAATACATTTTGTTGTTTCCTCAATTTAAATCAACACTTATCATGAGATTAATTAAGCATATATGATAAAATAATATATTAATACAAATTAGTCAATTACCTCCAAAACACTAATTTGTAATGTTTTGTAATGTTTAGGTCTAGGAAGATTATGAAATTGTAATGTTTGAACTTTGAAGAATGTAATAGTTTGACTAATTTAATATATTGTGTTTTCTAAAAAAATCTCAATTATTTCTTAACTTTCTTCAACATTTTTTAAAAAACCCGATCTCACGATTGATGAGATCCATTCACAATCCATGCTAACGTCGAAAGGCAAGATGTTGGGTGATAGTGTTATCGCCAGTGTCAACGCCGGAAGGCAAGACGATGATGCCAACCTCTTTTTTTAATCGACTAATTTGTATTAATACATTTTGTTGTTTTCTCAATTTAAATCAACACTTATCATAAGATTAATTTAGACATATATGATAAAATTATACTAACATACTAACGATTTTATTTTATTTTATTTGTTGGTTGGTAATATTTAATATGCAAAATTATCCATGAAAACAGAGTTGTTAAACTTTAACTTGAAGTAAAATTTAATTACTAATCAGATTACAAATTATTAATTTAATATTGTATGAAGTAATAAATATATTTCCAACGTTCTGACCAAATGTAACCACACTCTGACACTTCAAATTAAGTTTGCAAACTTTTAGACTAAATTAATAATGAAAAAAAGAGGGATTAATTTACAAAATCTGAGAAAATATTTACAAGTAAGAAGTTAATGGTCTCAAGATGGATTCAATTTTGTATCATAATATATTAAAAAACCCGGTAGACATGTTGATGTAGAGAGACTACTCAACGAGTGTGTACAAGGCGTATCATTCACCAGCCGAGCTGGAAACAAAAAATACATTTATAACTCCAATGAACCTTTTCTAGGCTAAACAGAGTCATCAAAATCTAGGTACATTCTGTAAGCATCTCTATCAGCGGAGTAGTAGCTTTTCACTAGACAGTCTACTTGGAACCCAAGTTTTTTGTACAGATTCACCGCAGCAGTTCTCGTTGGGTCGACATGAAGCGAAACCCGTTGCACCTTTCTGCTTCTGCACTTGTCGATAGCTGCTCTCAACAATGCTTCTCCATGACCTTGTCTCCTGCAATTCTCCTTCACTACATGATCCAAAACAACATAAGAAAGTAAAGTACACTTCGAGATACATTCTTCCTGATGATTAAGCTCTTAACTTGTCTGATAAGAAACACCTATACTTATATTTTCATTCATCTTTAAGCATTCAAAAACAAAGCTACACTTAATCCTAAACTCTTGTAAGAGTTTATACTGAAAGCTCTCGAATTTACTAGAATCATTGGTTCCTTAGCTACGAGGCTAATATATTATAACGGTTTTAAAAAAGGTTTCAGTAAAAGTTTGGCTAAGTAATTACACTCCTTCTTCCCTAGTTTCTACCCAAAGCTTGTGAATTTAATTATGAACGTTTTCTCACTGCGTAATTTCATCGAACACTTGGTGGACCTTTTGTATATTCTATACCTGCGAGCTTGGTGATGGAAGCGCAAAGCGAAGATGGCCAAGAATACATAGCGAAACCCATTGTTTCACCGTCGACGTCCACGTATAGCAAACCGGCGTTTCTCTTGCGCAGCTCTCCGTCGAAAGTTTGAGCGAGAGATTCGTGTTTAGGGAACGTTTTCTTCTCAAGCTTCACGATATCTTCCACAACTTTGGCCCAATTGGTAGACCCTCTAATCAGCTCCATCACTACCCCTTTCTCCATTGCAGAAAGATTCCAAATTTGCGGCGTCTCTCGTTATTTTCGCAAGCGAAGAAAGGTATCGCCTTTGATGATGGTCCGTAGTGACGGCGGCTACTTTTAGAAAGTATTGAAAATTGTGAATTGACCCAAAAGTTTTACTTTTGTTACAATTTAATCCTTAAATATGTGATTGGAGCAAAATCAGCAACATAACATGAAGAGAGAAGCAATCAAGAAACAGATGTAGAAATAGAGAAATGTTTCAATTTAAAATTATACGATCTCATCAAATCATAATGAGCTTTTGATTGTGTTATGGAAAAGTATCATGACCACACGTCACTTTTGCAGTATGTGCTTTTGGAGCTAAAGATATGGAAGAAGGATCAACACAAGAAAAACTCCAACCATAAATGCAACCAACATTGACAAAAAAGCAAGTTGTATAAGTGCCATGGCTCGTATCATTGCTTTTTGTATCTGAGGAATACCACCCAGATGTTGTGGCCATATGAGATTCACTGTAGCTATGACAGACGAGATCATTGGAATGCTATTGCACAACAAGAAGACAATGAATACTGCTTTCTTGACCAAGCCTGTGATGCCTAAATCTGGAGCAGAATTCATGTAGATCTTTGTACATGTGAAACCCATAACAAATGTCACAACTGTTACTATTGTTGTAAACAACATAAGACCTATGATTCTAGCTTGTTGGTTAGATCTTCTTTGGCGCTGTGAAGCACTCAATACAGTTGGTTGTGAACCAGCAGACCCCGAGGCCATATCCAAGCTCATTAAATCTCTGTAGGAAATAGTACGAGACATGATGATAGGAATTGACAAAGAACATGTTTTTGAAACCAGATTCTCAATTTTTCAATATAGAAATCCGAAATTAATAATTATAACTTAAACTAGGATTACCTCAGACGCCTTGAAATCTAGTAGATGAAGGATGAGGAAAAACAAGTAAAAGAAGATCAAGTTGACGTTTTGAACTTTTATTAAGAAAATGTAGATCGCAACAAAACTGTTTGATCCGATCAAGTCATTGACTAAATCACAATAAGTAAGAAAAAGTCTGAACGTGTGTACCAAACTACCAATCAACACTAACGTTTTAGCTTGCCAAGAAAGCAATTAAATAACAGAATTAGCTCGTTGACTCCAACGCAGAGTCGCTGACTCGTTCACAGAGGACGAGGATTGGGAGTTAGTTAATGTCGTCATTGTCTCTAATTATATTTACTTCTTAGGTTATCTAATAAAAAAATAGTACAAGACTACAAGGAGACCCGTTTTTGCGGAGATCCATGCTAAGCAACAAGACTGTTACTGCGCACACCCCCGGTCCCCGGATGATCCATAACCTCAGTTTCATCACTGTCGCTGGAAGTAATCAACTGGTTTCAATTTGAAAAGGAAACAGTTGATGATGTGCATGTGCTCCCTGGTCCATAGTGTTTGTTCAGTGCTACTTTTACTTTAAATATCCTGATAAAAAAGAGTTATCAGTTATGTAAGTTTTGATAAGCTTTATATGCCAAACCCTCTGAACTCTTCAACTTATAAGAATCCTAAACCTTCATGACTATTAGACGAAATCATCATACACCCAATACTTTGAATTACGCTAACTAAGAACAAACTTCTGATTTTAGCTGAAGTGAGACGTTTTCACTACGACGCATGCTTATAAACATAGAAGCGAAACTGATATCAACATATATGATCATCCTAATTGAAGAATATAATCAGTTCATGTTAAACAAGACTAAGTTAGCAAAAGTGAGAATTACCTGAAGACTTAACAAAGCAGAAGCAGAGAGAGAGAGAGAGAGACAGAGAGAGACTCTGCACAGTGAGTTTACTTCTTAGGTTTATGGAATAGTTATAAGTGTGAGAGATATGTTCTCTTTTATTCTGGTCATAAACAACCTCCGTAAGGTTTAAAAGATCAGACCTTTATCATGACAAAGTTTTGCAAGTTTGTGTCTGTAATACACTGACCTTATTTCTAGTTAAGCATTAGAAATTTAGAATTTTCTCCCTTGTGACCTGGTCTCTGTTGTACATCGGTAAATATCACATAAAATGTTTTCGTAAACTCAATTTCTGAATATCGGAGACATTGTATTATATTATACATGTCTAGATGAACAGTGATGAGTGGAGAATAGATAGGTAAAAAGTTCAGACTTGAGATACAGAGAAAAGAGAAGACTTTTTAAACAGTGACCACTATCTTCATTACAAGAATTTGTCGATGCTGGTTGCTAATGTGGTTTTAGACACAGCACCGATGATAGTATCCTTCTTCTCACCCTTGACAAAGATCATGATGGTCGGGATGCTTCTAACACCATACTGGCTAGGGGTTGAAGGAGACTCATCAGTGTTTAGTTTGTAGAACTTCATCTTCCCTGCGTACTGTCCTGCCAGCTCGTTGACAATGGGATCAATCATTTTGCAGGGTCCACACCATGGTGCCCAAAAGTCCACAAACACAGGCTCATCAGCCTTGAGAACAAGAGACTCCCATGTTGAATCGTTGACCACTGGTACTGCATCGATCATAGAGCAAAAAACACAACATTAAAGGTCACTATGGGTTTAGAATAATGAACAAAGAGAAAACAAACACAATGTTAAGATGATGCTCCAGCATAAGTTTATGCATAGAGAGAACGAGTGAGATAATAAAGCCACATGAGAAAACTTGCAATCAATCAAAGTGCTACTGCTATATGCGCTAAGCATGAAACAGAACAAAACAGAACACAATACAATCCACAATTCCACATTAGTTGCAATCAGTGTATGTGATAATCCAAATACAACAAACAACCATCTGAGTTTCATACATATGGCCACCCACAAGAAGAAGAGGCACTTCCACTGTTCTAACTTCTACCAAGTTCAATACTTTTTTGAAGAGACCACTAATGTTGAACACTAAACTCAGTCACAGAGACTAAGAGAGACCCATCAGAAACACGAATCCCATGAAAAGATAAGAAATTTGTGGAGCAAAAGGAGAGATAAAAGAGAGAGAGGAGAGAACATACTCCCAGTAGCAGTTTCCTGAGCTTCACAGATAACACCACCACCGCGTCGTTGTAATCGGGAAACCCTAGAAATCTTGGAGACTGATGATGACAGAGAAAGGCGAGTCCTCAATCCTCCTGATTCAGGTAACACAGAGAACATCTGTCGACTAGAGAAAGAACCCGTCGGCGATGAACCGATTCTCATCTCTGACCGGAGAGAAATCGGTGGCCGGGAACTACACGTGAAAGCAGCCATCGAGTGGTGTGAGAGAAAGAGAGAAGATGATGATTCGATTCCTGAGATTCTCCTTAATCCCCCAAAATGTAATCCTCTAATATTTGGTTGGGCTTTCAGACAAATATAAAATAAAATAATAATAAATTATGAAAAATGACAAAATGTGATTGTCAGATATAGAAGAAGAAGACGACTGATTTTTAATTAATTTTATAATGATCTCTTAAAACACGGTTTAGAGCTAATTATTCTATCTAATATCCTCAGGTTAATACGATTATTGTTTTTTGGCCCAAAAAATAATACAAGTTCTAAGCCCATTGGGCCTTTAGAGAAGAATAATGTTTTGGTTTTTTTTATTAGTGACAAAAAGTAAAAACACTGAATCGTCCTCGTCCATCATCATGACCACGCAAAAGGTTCATCAAGCTTACACTATATCTCATAAACCATGCTTTCAGATTGAGAAGCAAGAGAGAAAGAATCTCTTTATGAGAGAATCTATGAACCCAGACGAAGAAACTCTAGCATCTGCCGCATATTTGATCTTCTCTAAAGTCAGTTCCACATTCTTGACCCGTTCCTCGAGTTGGACAGCTACTTTCTTCCTATCCAAGAAAAGTTCCTCGAGCTTTGACTCCAAGAATTCTAGCTTGAAGCCTGCCTTCGTCAGCTCGGTCAATTGGGATTGAGCATTGGTTAGTTCAGCCAGAGATAAGCTTTGTGGAGACTTGCTCATCAGTGTCTCGATGAGGGAGACCAAGAGAGTGTAGTATACTGCCCTCAGCTCCGGGTACTTTGGAGCGAAATCATCCTTAAAGCCTGGGTTCTGCCTTAAAATCCGGGTCACTGAATGAGCCTGCCAAAAAAATTGGATTAGGTTTAACCAGATTCAGAAAGAAGGAGCTAGTAGGAGGCTCCAAAAACTTACTTGAGAAGCAAGGATCTGGACACCTTCGAATTCTAATAGATCATTCTCAGTTGATTGTCCTTGATGAACAACTTCGTCTACTTCAACGAAGACTTGAATGGTTAGTATGTTGTTCTCGAGGTCTTGAAGCTCGGTAAGAGGCAACATACCCTCGATACCCCATGGTATGGCCTCAGCGCAGAACAAGCGGGATCTGCCGTCGTCTGTTTATAATATACATATCAAACTTGTGAATTTTTCTTCTTCATCAATTAATGGGATCAGATACATATATAACAGTAAAAAAAAAAAAACAAGAAAAGAAATATTCATTACAATATGATCTGCGGAGCTCTTTGCCGGAATGATTCAAAATAACGAAGAAAAATCTAGCTCTCCTTTTCCATCCAAGTCTCAACGATTCAGGATAAGGTACGCTCAGGAACACAGAGAAGTTACTACCAGGGTATCGCTTGGTATCAACAATAATACACCTAAAGACATGCAAAACCTCTCTTGTTTTTGGTTAGTTCTGAAATCTTTTAGACAATTCGGGTAAGAAAGAAAGAGTCTTGTCCATTTACCATTCGCAGCCGCCGCATGAGAAGGGCTTCGATATCATCATCGTCTCTTTCCTGTCCGAGAAGTTTTCTATCTTCCAAGTGCAGCAACTCATCTTCAATTCCGTCCCCATCTGCCTCGGTTTAGGACTTCACGTAACTTCCTCTTTCTCGTTAATACAACAGGAGGCGTAAAAGACAAACAAAACTTTATAGCTCCTCCCACCTAGGTCACAATCTTACAAATTAATAATAGACATTTTTACTAGGGTAACATCCAAAAACCTTCCAAATTACGAAATTACTACACAAATTTTTTGAATAAATAATACATATTTTTAAAACGAACAGTTTTAAATATATAAATACAAATCTTTGGAGGAAAAAGAAATTAGATAAAATAATTAATTATTGGATATAGTATTCAATAACATTAAAAATTGCGACACCGTTGTCTCTCTAATTTTGTAACACTTATCTTCTCTACAGAGAAAAAAAAAGAAAAAAAAAGAAGCCCATTATTACCTAATAGTACTGGGCCTTATTAGTCTCATTAAAGCCCAATATTATTCAATTACTCGTAAAATTAAATTATTATTCCTCGGTAGAACCCAACGATGCGTTATATCGCCGGAGCATCCGTCGTTCTCGATACCTCTCCGTCTCTACTGTTTCACTGCCGTATCCGCCGCCGTAAGCTCGGAGCTGCTGGTCGGAGATTGGTTATGACTTCCGTGAATTCGCGTTCTCATCCGAGGGAATCCGAAGACGGAATCATCTCGGTAGAGGAGTGGCGGAGATGGGGTCCGGTGTCTCCATTCCCAGCCGCGGTCAAACAGATTGTGGATGATTTGAAAGTTCTGGAGTGCAAATTGGATTCTCCTATAGAGTTTGGTGGAAATGGTGGCAAGTTACAGGTAATTGCCGGTGACCATGACTGAAACCTCCTTGTTTGTTTCCTTTTGAATCGTTTATACTTAGGTTGTTTATTGCTTACATTATTCATTTATGAGGATCTTGCTATAGTGATTTGAGCTGTGGTATCTTCTGAAGCTCTACGAGTATAATGATTATATCGTCTTGTTGTGGAAATGCTACTGGTTTCTTCCTGGTTAATATGATTTGGGTTGATCATTGAGCTCTTAAACGTTAGAGTGAGGTTATAATACGTCTACTTATGTGCAACTAACTATCACAGGGACCGTTTGGTGCATATGAAGATAAGAAACACAGGGCTACATATGAAGCATTAGATGACCCGGAGAAAAAGTTCCGGTTTTTTTCTGCTCGACAAGTTGCTTGCCGGCTGCTTGGGAGCAGGGGTTATTTATGCCAGAAGGTACTTCCATTTACTGTTTCTTGAATTGCTGTATTTGACATGAATAACACAACTCATTATTTTCTGAATATATGCAGTGTTGGCTTGCTATGGAGGACTGCATGTGTTCATATATCAAGCCGTGTGGTTTATGGAAACAGATACGTTTTTGGCTTTATATGCATCCTAGGGTTAGTATTGCACCAACCAGTCTCGGCTATTCCAATTGAATCTGTATCCCCCAACTCCTATGGACTGATAGGCTGTTTAGCTGTTGACAGGATTTTCTACGCCAGAACAACACGGGCAAGTTATTGTGGCAGATATTTGGCGTCCAATCCGCTACACTCTGTGTCTTTGGAATTGCTGAAGACGAAGAGATCATGTGGAATGAATTCAAGCGTGCAGGTGTTTACTCATCTACATCTAGTCTTAGTTGTTTAAACTTTAAAAGATGTCACTCAAAATCTCAAGTTGTTTTGCTGAAGTCTTGTATTTTTGTTCTGATGGATGCTCAGGAAAAAACCAAGTCCGTTGCCTCTATCCCAACCAGAACTCGGAAGTTACTTTCTCGGTTAAAGACACTTTTGGTTGTTCGGCTTCAGAGAATCCTGGATCATCATCCATGGTAAAGATTGCAATGTTTTGACTATAGGCTCTCTGTTCTTCTATCGTTGCTTATTTCAAACAGAAAAATTCTTAGATTAGGTTGTGTAAGGATATAGACTGAAAGACTCTTCACTTTGTATATTTCCCAGACAGATGAGGATAAAACTCTGCATTTCATTTTGCTTGATGGCACGTGGAACAATTCTGCTGCAATGCTCAAGCGTTTAAAGGTACAGGGCTGATCATTTCTCACATGGATTTCATATTTTTTCCTTTCTCTAAAGAACTTGCTTAACGAAAAGTATTTCATCTCTCACATGCTTAAACTCATCTGCAGGATCACGCAAAGTCAGTATGGGGAGACGAAGATCTTCCTTGTATATCTCTTGCAGCTGGGGCATCCGCAATGCATAAGCTCCGGTAAAAAGAATCTCAAACCTCTATATTTACTCATGTTCCTGATCCAATCTTTCTCTGCCAAAATAGTGCTCTCCTTCCTCATTTGATCTTTCTACATACAGGCCGCAACCATCATGGGACCGGACTTGCACGGCTGCAGCAGCAATTGGACTCCTATCCGAGCTTAGCCTTCTCCCACAATTAAGCAGTTATGAGTTAGACAAACAAGCTGATGCGGTCGAGGAAGGTTTGGTCATATTACTGGACTCTCTAACAGGACGTCGCTTAAGAATGGGAAGATCCATAACTCGTAAAGGCAGAAACACCATCAGCATTTGCTAACAATAGAACCAGTCGGGACATATTTGTGGCTGAGATTTTATTACATCATATACGAAGATCACGTCATTGGTCAAGTGAGTTCTAATGGTTGAAGCAAACACAGAAGTTTTGTAACCTTTCTGAACCATTTTCTGTAATCGGGATCATTCAAAGTTGAAACAGCAATTACAGACAAAACCCAGAGAGGGTACACCTAAGTTAGGACAACGCCGCTGCTTGAAAACAGAAATTTTGGTCTATTTATTATGTCATCATATGAGTTTTATAAGCTTGAAAAATGTCAATGGTGTTGTTTCACTAGAAAATTAATTTGTTCATGTTAGTTATATCACATTTGATATTTTATTTTGCTTTATAAATCTCTTAAACACAAAAATAAATAAATCTTGCTTGACCGGTGGAGACAGTTGAAACAAACCCATCCAACACTCCAATATCATATTCATTTTACTTTGGTTTATATTTCGTGACTTTGTTTTCTTACATTGTCTTTATCTCTCTCTCTCTCTCCTTTTCTCTTCCATAGTTAAATTTCACAGTTTAAAACTATATAGAGATCCAAAAAAAAACGAAGAAAAAAACTAAACTGATGGTGAAGTTAACACAGAGATTGGGTGGGTTGGTACTACGATTTGCGGCATTTTGTGCCGCATTAGGAGCGGTTATCGCAATGATCACTAGCCGTGAAAGGTCTTCCTTCTTTGTCCTCTCCCTAGTAGCCAAGTATAGCGACTTGGCTGCGTTCAAGTAAGTTTTTCCTATTTGGCGTGTTTAACGAGGATTTTGAAAAGTATGTACATGCTTATGCATGCATGTGTGCGTCTATCGCAGGTACTTCGTGATCGCAAACGCGATTGTGAGCGTTTATAGCTTTCTCGTTCTGTTTCTACCAAAAGAGAGTTTATTGTGGAAGTTCGTAGTTGTGTTGGACTTGGTAATTATCTCTATACTCCATCTCTATGCTAGCAACCTTTTCTTTTCTTCTTTTACCTAATGTTATCAAAAATACATTATAAGCGCAATTACATTAATTCTCGAAAAATAAATGTTAGGTGTAATAATAATTAATTACTTATTATTTATTATAAACATACTAATACAATGTAGAATTTGTTAGAAACATGCATGATTAGATATTGATTCAGACAACTTCTAATGTTCTCTGTTTATAGCTTAACTTCGATCAAAGTATGTTGTTTAATGAATTTTTATGTAAATGTTAAATTAACCGTAAAGATGGTGACGATGCTGTTGACGTCAAGCTTATCAGCGGCAGTGGCGGTGGCTCAAGTGGGTAAAAGAGGAAACGCAAACGCAGGTTGGTTGCCAATTTGCGGCCAAGTACCGAGATTCTGCGATCAGATAACCGGAGCTTTAATCGCCGGTTTAGTCGCATTGGTTCTTTACGTTTTCTTGCTCATCTTCTCCATCCACCATGTAGTCGATCCTTTTCTTCTTCGAAAATCATGAATCGAATAATAATTTTTCTTTTTTTTAAGGATAAATATTCATAGAAAATATATGTATTTTTTTGTGCTTTTAATGTTGTTCATTTTTTGTTTCTCGCTTTTCTTGATCACTTAAACAGTTAAAAATATATTTATTTAATATCAATATGATAGGATAATATGAATTCTTTCTACTAAGTTAAAAACAAGTTATAAGAGTCTTCTCGTATGATCAACTTTAACTTTTTAGGCTTAAGGATGATTAAAAAAAGCTATAAACTACAAATCTTTGATGATTATATCAATAACATATAACAGTTCTGGTCCGCTCTAAGTTCAGCTTAGGATAGAAACTAAATTTAACTATTTTTCATAATTCCATTTGACAAACTTTATTTTCTCTCAGATATGTATTATAATCCCTTTTTCAATATCAATTCAGTTTAAAAGGTTGCAAGGGTTCATTTGAAATGTCAGAGTGTACATTTGACTAGAACGTTGGGAATTATTTATTAGTTCATATTAAGTAAGGGTTCGTATCCACACAAAATAAATGACAAAAGTGAATTTTAGATATAAGTTTTAGTCTTGTTTCAATTATCTTCAAAATTTGATAGTATTAATGAAAATTGGTATGCAAAGGAATATTAGTGAAAATTGCAGCTAAGTTCATAAGATCCACCACGAGACAGACGTAATTGTTGCGGTTATTGACTTTCATTATATATAATTCGCGACTACGTTGTTATATTACAAATCAATTTTCTGGTGTATAATAATTCCTCAAGTTAGATTTTTCTATTTTTTCAATTTATATTGCTTCAAATTTGCAATAATTTTGCATTTGTTCTACACAAATTATACTTTCAGATAGCTTTAAATTTGCAAGAATTTTGCAAAAAGATAAAAAGACATTAAATTTTAGTTAGACAGACAAATGATACATGCTAAAACTTAATATGTGTAGTAGTTTAGTAAAAAAAAAAAAAAGAATTTACACTTAAGTAAATTAGTAGGATGATTGATGTTTTACTAAATTAGAATTGAGCCATGAAGTAGTCTTGAGTCAGTCAAAAATGAACAGTCAAAAGAAATTCGAGGTAACTAGGTGAGCAGATATGCAATCTAATACCTTTGAATTAGAAAAATCCAAAAGTTTAGTTAACCATTAATTAATTAAGTCATTTTTTCCAAATAATTAATTAAGTCATATTTACACTTTTCATCAGTTGATTTACATAATATGATAAACTATAATTATTTTCTTTAAACTCCAAAAATATATTATTTTCGGAGAAGTATAAGAATTTCAAATTTTGATGTTAACCATAAATTATCATTTGAGACTTTGCATCAGTTTTACAATGTTACATACTAATTTGTATTGTATCATTTAAGAATTTGCATCGGTTTTGTATTGTATCATTTAAGAATTTGCATCGGTGTGATCATACATATTGTCGTAAGTTTCATGTTTGTTTTAAAGGGAAAGATCTTAATGATTGTAATATATATGCATGCATGTGTTTGATTGGTTTCTTCATTTGATGATATATGAGACCCTTTCAATAATTTTCTTCTTTGTTAATTTAGTTTTCCAATAAATTTGTGTGTTTTTGTTATACGGCCCTTTGATATTACAAGAAATGGATAATAATGAGTCTACCATAGGTGGAAAATCTAAAACTCAAAAAAGAAGTTACCAAAAACTAGCAAGTTTAGAGCTTAAGAACTTATGTCGCTCATATCAGAGACAAAGGTTTACTTACGGTTGGTAGCACTGCAAGAAGTAGCAAGGTATGTAATATAGAGGTCTTGAAAAAGCAGACTAACTTTTGTGATACATATATACCAATTTTTACGAGGGACAGATTGTTGCAATATTTATCATAGTTAATGACCCAACAACATCATCAAAACTTATATAGCATGGACTCCATAAATTCCTACACCATAGTCTTCTTTTGTTATTTATTACCTGTTCCTCAAATTTTAATATGTTATATATAACTCTGAGAGACATTCAAAGCACCCCATAATTCTTATCATATTGTATATATGACATTTATGTAAATAGCTTAAATGTAGAGGTGCATAGAGTTAGGGGTTTGCTTCTGAGATGTGACATTTCCACTTTCGCCATCAGAAACTTAGGTAGTTTTTCAAACCTTTTCAAAGCAGACAAAGAAAATTGTCAAATTTTGGACATTCTTTCAAACAAGTCTTACGTGCTTTGACAATGTTTATGACCACTAATTATGACTCACTTAATCATTTGTAATATTGTTCATTTATTGTAAACGCGTAGAGTTCAATTATATCCAACGTCAACAATTCCTTTTTTTTTTGTGGTTTCCCCAACTTAAATCAACAGTTATCATGTGGTTAAACTTACCAGATGTTGTAATTTACTGGATAAATATGTGTACCAATTAAGAACATAACTTATGAACTGGTCAACAAAACAACACTAGACAATCATATAATATATGCATACCAGCTGCATTAATTCCCTACTGTATATATATGATTTAAAGATCCAACAAATATATACGTCTAAATGTAAATTCATAAGCTCCACTTTTCTGGTAAATATACAAACAATATAAAACGTATATGAAATGACAAGGAATATGAAATGTAGTCTTATGTATATATATATACTTCTTTTTCTTTTACTGTCATATATTTCCTTCACTAGTGAGAAACTCAAAATCAAATTTATTTTGTTGGTTACTGGTCGTTTTTTTTTATAAACAACGATGACGACAATTATTTGCTTGATCACCTAATTAACTACTACCATATTCGTCTTTTTTATTTAATTTCTAAAACATATCATCCTCGATAAAAGAAATTACAATGATCCAATTTGAGTGTTTCGTGAAAAAATGATGAATTGATGAGATTAATTAATTAAGAGTGACCATCGATAGATAGAATATTTTGACAATTTTCAAGATTCATTTTTAATGGATAAACAAAACTGAGTGGGAAGGTGTTACAATTTTTAACTAATAATATTCCTTCCTATCGAAATGGTAAGAATTGAGCTATAGTTTATTTTCCTGTTCTAAATAACGTATTACCTCATGGATCATCTATACTAATTAATTAACATATAGATATTGATAGGAATGTTTAATCTCGTCTGGAAAATTAAAAACTGACTGAACTTAATTTAACAAAGGAGAAGTAAATTATAACAGAGACTAGCGATATGTTTTACCCTGTGTGTTGGTAACATATTGCATGTGTTGACACATTATACAGAAAAAGTATCCAGCACACAAAAATGAAAGAATGGTAGAAAAATTTAACTTGAAATGGAATTTAATTAGTAATTACTAATCAGAATCTTTTTCACATTTTCTACAAAAAATTACAAAATTTTAATTGATATTTTTGTTCGTGGTGTTGGTGGGCTTAATACTATCATCCATGTTCTTTACAGGACCTAATTACATAAGTAAGACGATCACTTTTCGAAAATAATTGAAACTGAGCTAAAAATTATATGTAAAAAATTCACTTTGTGGATAAGAACCCTTATTTAGCTAATATATGAGGAACTAATAAACCATTCCCAACGTATGTTACATTCTAACATTTCAAATTAACCCTTGCAACTTTTAAGACTGAATTAATAATGAAAAAAAGTTAGTTTACAAACTCTGAGAGAAAATAAAGTTTTGTCATATGGAATAACGGAAAATAATTAAACTTTGTTTTTATCCACGATTAGAAAAATCACATCAGCAAAAATGCAATATCATAATGAGAATCTCTAATATATAAGACAATTTGTGACAAAAAGTAATATATAATAGCATTTTGGTAAATAGCCTGAGGTGCCTAGAGACTTGATTTTGAAATAAAGAGAGGGAGAGATAATAATTTTTTTGGCGGCGAAGCTCGAGATGACAAGGCGTGACATTTGTAGCAGCAGGATTGATGCATCGAGACTGGGATTTCAAAAAATCAAATTACAAGTTTACAACGGCTATTAAGAGTAATATGTACTGTGTTGATTCGTCGAGGTAAAAAAAAATGAATAAGCTGATATGATGACATATTTTTGTTTCTAGCTAGCGCACAGCTTTCATTTTTTGAACATTTTTTGAACAGGCAATCAATACAAATCTCTGAAATGGGCAAAACTGCAACATACTACTATTTTTTTTTTGGTTTAACAATTTTTTTTTTTGGCTTTTTGCTATGACAGACCAACAGATATTAAATTGACGAATCACGATGTCTTATTGCTGCTTTGTTTCCATTTTTGTATCTGAATGTGTACCTTAAAAACGTTTTGCGTGTTAACACAACAAGTGATGCGAGGGGTATGATTATAAATAGTCAATTTTGGAGGGACACATATATAATTGGTTTGGACGACGGCAAAAGATTTTAGGCTTGGTGGCTCAGCTTTACTGAGAAAACTGATGATACCATTAAAACTGAATTTCTAAAGTTTTTTTTTAAGTCAATTATATAGATCCCAATGCCAACACTGAACCGCCGAGCTGGGTTATTTATAACAAATTGCAAACTCAAATTTTGAGAATTAATTCTGCTCCGACTGCCAAATTGAACGAATAATCTGTAAATGAACTGAAAGGTCTGGTACAATAAAATTATCAAAACAAGACAAAAATCAAATAATGAAGCCAGCGGAGAATTACTGATAGATAAATTAATTGACTCAATTCAAAGTTGAAAAAGAGTAAGGCAATCATATTAGAATGATCTCGTACGTATTTAAACATATTCGTGTGTGAAAATTTACACTTCGATAATATGGTATGTTAACGTTATGTTAATGTGCCACATGAATTTTGATTGACGTTTTTCTGCAGATTTTTTTAATAATGAGGGTATTATTCTAGTCTGAAATTCAGTTAGAATTTTCTGATTGGATATGTCTTTGTTTTTATTTAAGTTTAACAATAATTCATTTGACCTTTCTTTTTTATTTTTCTGTTATTTCTGAGGGTTTATGCTTTATGATACAGTTCGATTTTTATTACTAAAACAAGAATATAGATTTTCCCTATTATTCTAGTTCAGGTTCGATATACTAATGCAGTTTTTCCCTATTATTCTCACTTCCCTCGTCCCAACAAATGACATATAAAAAAAAAAATTATTAATCAATTTGCTCTTTTTATCTCTTTATTTTTTACCTGTTTTTGGTCTATTTTTGTACTATATATATATACTTGGTTACTTGCTTATAGTAATAGTACTTGTACTTGGTTACTTATATATATATATTTTACTTTTGCTCAAATGATGAATTTTTCTCCTAAGCTGAACTTAAAACGGACCATAACTATTATATGTTGTTGATATAATCATCAAAGATTTGTAGTTTACATCTTTTATTTTTTATCATCCTTAAGCCTGAATAGTTAAATTTGATCATACAACCTGGTATTAAGACTCTTATAACTTGTTTTTAATTTAGTAGAAAAAGAAGATTATTAGTTTTAAAAAGTTTAAACCCAAAGATAGATTTTCTGTCTGCTTCCACTTCCCATTAGGCTTTGGAAAACGATGATATGTTCTTCTTTATAAACTGGGACATTTGATAATAGGCATATTAATGTATTTTCAATTTAGGATTAAAATGTCTCGCTAATTTTGTAACACTTCTCTACAGAGAAAAGGAAAAAGGAAAAAAAGAAGAGAAAATACCCATTAGGAAAATGCGAGGGTAACATCCAAAAACCTAATTGTACTGGGCCTTTTAGTCTCATAAAAGCCCATTATTATTCAATTACCCGTAAAATTAAATTATCATTACCCAACGATGCGTTATATCGCCGGAGCATCCGTCGTACTCGATTTCTCTCCGTCTCTAACTCTCTACTATTTCACTGCCGTATCCGCCGCCGTAAACTCGGAGAATCATCTCGGTAGAGGAGTGGCGGAGATGGGGTCCGGTGTCTCCATTCCCAGCCGCGGTCAAACAGATTGTGGATGATTTGAAAGTTCTAGAGTGCAAATTGGATTCTCCTATAGAGTTTGGTGGAAATGGTGGCAAGTTACAGGTAATTGCCGGTGACTATGAGTCCTTGTTTGTTTCCTTTTGGATCGTTTATGATTAGGTTGTTTAGTGCTTACATTACTCATTTCTGAGGATCTTGCTATAGTGATTTGAGCTGTGGTAACTTCTGAAGCTCTACGAGTATAATGATTATTCGTCTTTTTTGTGGAATGCTACTTAGATACTCATTTCTGAGGACCTTGCTATAGTGACTTGTATCTTCTTTTGTTTGTTCTTTCTTCTGTGGTACTTCTGAAGCTCTATTGAGTATAATGCAGTGCTGGCTTGCTATGGAGGACTGCATGTGTTCTTATATCAAGCCGTGTGGTTTATGGAAACAGATACGTTTTTGGCTTTATATGCATCCTAGGGTTAGTATTGCACCAACCAGTTTAGGCTATTCCAATTGAATCTGTACCAGTCCCCAACTCCTATGGACTGATAGGCTGTTTAGCTGTTGGCAGGATTTTCTACGCCAGAACAACACGGGCAAGTTATTGTGGCAGATATTTGGCGTCCAATCCGCTACGCTCTGCGTCTTTGGAATTGCTGAAGACGAAGAGATCATGTGGAATGAGTTCAAGCGTGCAGGTGTTTCATTCATCTACATCTAGTCTTTGTTGTTTAAACTTTAAAAGATGTCACTCAAAATCTCTAGTTGTTTTGCTAGAGTCTTGATTTTTTGTTCTGATGGATGCTCAGGAAAAAGCCAAGTCCGTTGCCTCTATCCCAACCAGAACTCGGAAGTTACTTTCTCGGTTAAAGACACCTTTGGTAGTTCGGCTTCAGATAATCCTGGATCATCATCCATGGTAAAGATTGCAATGTTTTGACTATAGGCTCTCTGTTCTTCTATCGTTGCTTATTTCAAACAAAAAAATTCTTAGATTAGGTTGTGTAAGGATATAGACTAAAAGACTCTTCACTTTGTATATTTCCCAGACAGATGAGGATAAAACTCTGCATTTCATTTTGCTTGATGGCACCTGGAACAATTCTGCTGCAATGCTCAAGCGTTTAAAGGTACAGGGCTGATCATTTCTCACATGGATTTCATCTTTTTTCCTTTCTCTAAAGAACTTGCTTAACGAAAAGTATTTCATCTCTCACATGCTTAACCTCATCTGCAGGATCACGCAAAGTCAGTATGGGGAGACGAAGATCTTCCTTGTATATCTCTTGCAGCTGGGGCATCCGCAATGCATAAGCTCCGGTAAAAATTGTCTCAAACCTCTATATTTACTCATGTTCCTGATCCAATCTCTCTCTGCCAAAATAGTGCTCTCCTTCCTCATTTGATCTTTCTACATACAGGCCGCAACCATCATGGGACCGGACTTGCACGGCTGCAGCAGCAATTGGACTCCTATCCGAGCTTAGCCTTCTCCCACAGTTAAGCAGTTATGAGTTAGACAAACAAGCTGATGCGGTCAAGGAAGGTTTGGTCATATTACTGGACTCTCTAACAGGACGTCGCTTAAGAATGGGCAGGTCCATAACTCGTAAAGGCAGAAACACCATCAGCATTTGCTAACAACAGAACCAGACGGGACATATTTGTGGCTGAGATTTTATTACATCACATACGAAGATCACGTCATTGGTCAAGTGAGTTCTAATTGTTGAAGCAAACACAAAAGTTTTGTAGCCTTTTTGAACCAATTTCTGTAATCGGGATCATTGAAACAGCAATTACAGACAAAACCCAGAGAGGGTACACCTAAGTTAGGACAACGCCCCGCTGCTTCAATACAAAACTTTTGGTCTTTTTATTATGTCATCAAATGAAGAATTATCCTTTTGTAAAATCAAAATCGAGTTTTGTAAGCTTGAAAAATGTCAATGGTGTTTCACTAGGAAATTAATTTGTTAATGTTAGTTGATTCACACTTGATATTTTATTTTGCTTTATAAATCTCTTAAAAACAAAAATAAATTAATCCTGCATGACCGGTAGAGACAGTTGAAACAAACCCATCCAACACTTCAATATCATATTCATTTTACTTTGGTTCATATTTCGTGACTTTGTTTTCTTACATTGTCTCTCTCTTTTTCTCTTCCATAATTAAATAAACTCTATAGAGATCCAAAAAAAAGAAGAAGAAAAAACTAAACTGATGGTGAAGTTAACACAGAGATTGGGTGGGTTGGTACTACGATTTGCGGCATTTTGTGCCGCATTAGGAGCGGTTATCGCAATGATCACTAGCCGTGAAAGGTCTTCCTTCTTTGTCCTCTCCCTAGTAGCCAAGTATAGCGATTTGGCTGCGTTCAAGTAAGTTTTTCCTATTAGGCGTGTTTAACGAGGACTTTTATAAGTATGTACATGCTTATGCATGCATGTGTGCGTCTATCGCAGGTACTTCGTGATCGCAAACGCGATTGTGAGCGTTTATAGCTTTCTCGTTCTCTTTCTACCAAAAGAGAGTTTATTGTGGAAGTTCGTAGTTGTGTTGGACTTGGTAATTATCTCTATACAACATCTCTATGCTAGCAACTTTTTTTTAAAAAAAGACCTAAAATGTTATCAAAATACATTATAAACGGCAATTAGAGGAGTGCTCGAATTATAAATTTTTGATATAAACATACTAATATAATGTAGAATTTGTTAGAATCATGATTATATATTATTGATTCAAACAACTTCAAATGATCTACTTCGATAAATATGTTGTTTAATCAAGTTTTTATATGTAAATGTTAAATTAACCGTAAAGATGGTGACGATGCTGCTGACGTCAAGCTTATCAGCGGCAGTGGCGGTGGCACAAGTGGGTAAAAGAGGAAACGCAAACGCAGGTTGGTTGCCAATTTGCGGCCAGGTACCGAGGTTCTGCGATCAGATAACCGGAGCATTAATCGCCGGTTTAGTCGCATTGGTTCTTTACGTTTTCTTGCTCATCTTCTCCATCCACCATGTTGTCGATCCTTTTCTTCTTCGAAAATCTTGAATCAAAGTTATAAAAATTTCAAGGATAAAATATTCATAGAAAATATATGTATTTTTTTGTGATTTTAATGTCGTTCATTATTTTTTTCTCGCTTTTCTTGATCACTTACTTACTTAAACAATTAAAAATATATTCATTCAATATCCATATGACAGGAAAATGGGGTTGTATATGTAAATATTTCTTTTGTTTTTTCGACTTATATTTGTATCCTAATTACAACATCTTTATATTTGAACTCTTATTTTTCTGTCATGTTAAGTAATGGTTAATTAAATTTGAACCTTCTTAATTAATTAGAATTGTGTTACATATCACCTCACCCGATTACCAATTTATTTATTGTTAATTTTTTATGACTCAAAAGACTATTTCATGACTTAGCCCTGACCGTCGTCCTACTACTGTCCTATCTTTTTGATTAAACACTATCCTAATTTCCCCGTACACATATTAAGCTTTTTAAAATGTAAAGGATAAGTAACAATTTTTTTTTTTTTTTTGGGACAAAACTACTACTAGTGTACAAAAACCGAGAACGACAAGTAAGCTTCTTTTTTTTGTTTTAATGTTATATACATATGTTATACTAGTAAGTGTAACATATAGCTTGATTTTTTCTTTCTTAGTATAACGGAATCGTCACAGAATATTAATTGATATTTTTCTGTGATCGTTTTTTATCAGCTATGTCTGTAGGATTAATCTATGTAGTTAACTGTGCCTACTAGGCTACAACTTCTAACTTGATGTTAAAATTTCACTTTCAATTCATCATTTAAGTAGCTTACATATTAGCAAATACGTTAGGTTTTTTTTTTTGTATGAAAAGCAAATTTGATAGGTAACCTCGGACGGGTTGTTGTATTCCAATCGTTCTAGTCAAAACTCAAATAGGTAGACCAATCAGTTTCCTTGGAACCTTGGAAAAACAAATCCAGCTTTTGATCACCCATTCACCCTCATAGAAACAAAACCACGTTTCTGGTGGATAACCGAGAAAACTCACGTGTCTTATATTTGTTGCTAAAGCTGTCACCGTCAGTCCTACTGGCAAGAAAACAAATTATTTAATGATTTTTTCCTAATATTTTATTATCTAGTACTAATATTTTAATAAAGACAAAATCTAAGCGAAATAATAGTTTGTCTTTGTCTAATGGGAAAGGTTAATTCTTTTAATATTACGTGTATGGGAATATTCAAAGCACTGTATTAAATGCATCAGCCGAACTCGACATGAGTAACACAAAATTGATCAGAGGTGGTATGTGTGGGAGAATCATATGAGGCTAGCGTTTTGTGTGTTGCTTCTGTTTATTGTCATCTGATTCTTTTAGTCGATACAATTCCTCGAATGATTATGTGTGTTTCTCCTTTTATAATTGCAACAGATTGATGGTCTCCGCCCGTGAGCTTTACCAGTTTCCGATAAAAAAAAAACCTTTGATGAGAACTCGATTTACTTATGTTGTGTATAAGGTTTGTTTGTAGTTAATGTTTGTACTTATGTATGGGTTAAGTTATAAAACAAGAAAATGAGTAAGAACTTTATATGCATAGTCAATTATGCATTTTCTCTCTGCCTCTAATTGTGAATCTAGTATTATTGTACATAGTCAATTAAAAGCATTTCTTATAAATGCATTTATGCATGTCGCACAACGTAGTGTCTACTAGGAAATGAAGCTCAAGCCAACTTAATGGTTAATAAATTCAACCTGTCAATTTTATTTTTCCTCTCCACGGACAGTATATAACAAAATGACAATGTGAAATGTGATTATAAGCTGATAACACGAACTATTCATACACTCAGCCAAATGGAGAAGATAACACGAACTATTCATACACGAACTATTCATAAAAGTAAAATGATCTCTGCTATAGCTTAACTTATCAGCAGCAGTGGCGGTGGCACAAGTGGGAAAAAGAGGAAACGCAAACGCAGGTTGGTTGCCAATTTGCGGCCAAGTACCGAGATTCTGCGATCAGATAACCGGAGCATTAATCGCTGGTTTAGTCGCATTGGTTCTTTACGTTTTCTTGCTCATCTTCTCCATTCACCATGTTGTCGATCCTTTTCTTCTTCGAAAATCTTGTATCGAATAATAATATTAATTTTAAGGATAAAATATTCATAGAAAATATATGTATTTATTTTCGTGATTTTGAATGTTGTTTATTTTTTTTTTCTCACTTTTCTTGATCACTTAAACAATTAAAATATATTTATCCAATATTAATATGACAAGGAAAAAGGGGTTGTATATGTAATATTCATATTACTTTTGTTTTTTTTCGATTTATATTTGTATCCTAATACGACATCTTTATATTCGAACTCTTTTTTTTTTGTCATGTTAAGTAATGGTCAATAAAATTTGAACATTCTTAATTAATTAATTAGAATTGTGATACATATCATCTCAGCCGATTACCAATTTATTTTACTGTTAATTTTGTGTTGACTCAAAAGACTATTTCATGGCTCAGTCCTGAAAGTGTACACGTATTAATTTTTTTTTTTTAGTGTAAAGGATAACTAGAATAGTAACATATAACTGTAAGCCATGGCAAAGAAATATATATATATATTTTTTATGGCAAAGAAATATTCATCCCATAGCTCTTAAAGGTAACGCTGACCAATTACTAGCTTGTTTATATATTTCATCTCCGATGTGTAATGGTTGAGGAGATCGTATTCACAGTAAATACTGAATGTGGTTAATCATTGTTTTCGTGTAATATGTATTAAATGCATCAGCCGAACTCGACAACAATTGATCAGAGGTGGTATATGTGGGAGCTAGAATCATAGTATGAGGCTAGCTTCTGTTTTGTTGTCATCTGATTCTTTTAATCGATACAATTCCTCGAATGATTATGTGTGTTTCTCCTTTTCTAATTGCAGATTGATTGTGTCCGCCCGTGAGCTTTCCCAAATGCAACTAGTTAATTCCGATTAATAAAACCCTATGATGAGAACTCGGTTTAAATGCATAGTCCAGTTACGCATTTTCTCTCTCTCCCTCTAATTTTGAATCTATTATACATAGTCAATTAAAAGCATCTCTTATATATGCATTTATGCATGTCATACAACGTAGTGTATACAAGAAAATGAATGATTTATTTAGTTCAAGCCAATTTAATGGTTAATAAATTCAACCTGTCAATTTTATTTTTCCTCTCCACGGACAGTATATAACAAAGCGACAATGTGAAATGTGATTATAAGCTGATAACACGAACTATTCATACACTCACAAATCTTAGGGCTTGATTGTAAAACTTATAGTAGAACATTAACATTATGCAACATAAACATTAAGGTGCATAAGCTGTATGCTTTGATTAATATAACACATTTAGTTGATTGGTGGAGCAATGAGTATTAAATATTATATTTATATTTATATTTAATATATGATATTAACTAAATATATATAATTTAAATATGTTTCATTAAAAACTAATAATCACTCATTGCTATGTAATATTTTAAAAATATTTTCACATATTTAATAAATATTATAAATTGATATATATATATATATATATGTAGTTTAATTATTTTAAATATATATATAATGTAACACATTAATTACAAAATAATTAATATATATTATAATTTTTTTGTAAAACATTATATCTATACTTACATTTTTAATTTTAATAATTTTTAAAATATATATAATATAACACATTAAACTAAAATAAAACAATAATATATCATAATGTATTAAATAAATTATTAAATTATTTTAAATAATAACATTAATAAGTTTCTCATACATATTATCTTATAACAAATAAATTTATTTTTATGAAATCATAATTTTTTATATGTTTACAAAATAAATTAATTATACAAAATTATTTTAATATATATTAATATTAGTTAAATGCTTGGCAAATGCTTTTTTTTGTAGATAAATGCTTGACAAATGCTTCAAATGAGAGTATCTACAGTCTTATATACTCTTCTGATAAATGTTGATTGGATGATAAAATTTTAAAGAAAACTAATTCATGTGTTCTTCCAATCAAAGCCTTATAAATTACAAAAGGGATAGTTTTCGACTTTTCACTGAGAAAAGCGCAACAATGTTCAAAACTCTTGATCAAACACAATAAAATCATGGATAAACCACAATAACTCCTCAGTTGTCGTCGATGAAGATGCAGTTGTAATCATTCACTCCCCAATTTTCTCCCCAGCGGTTATGGATGAGGAAAAACAGTTTATGATAATCTTTTGTGTAACCATATCCTACAATTAGGACCATGTGAGATGATGCTTGTACCTATCTGCGGCCTATAAACTCTTGTAAATTAGTCAATAGCAGAGTGAGAGATACTTTATTTTTATTAATCAAGGACGTGGTAAATTTTTTTGTTACTAACCTTCTTAAACGACTGGAATTCATTATCACCGACGTCAAAAGAAATGACTACATGTGAGAAATCGAGCCTCTCACTAATAAATTCGGCTGAAGCATTTTCTTTTTTATTGAAAAATCTTTCATTTCTCATGACATCAGGAGCGTCCTGCCTAATTTATTTTCAAATAACAAAACAATCAGATGTTCTCTAATGTAAAAAGAAAATACAATTTTGACTCTTTTAAAAAATAGATATATTCTCATTGTCATTAAACACCAAACCAATTTGATTATATATGATCTAATTACCAATAAAAAACTAGGTCGGCTTATTTGCATAATATATAGTAAAATATAAACTTAAACGGAATATATATATAATTACATATCTTGCTACTTCCGGCAGTGCTACCGACCGTTAGTAATCCTTTATCTCTCATATGAGCGATATATGTTCTTAAGTTCTAAACTTACTAATTTTTTGGTAACGTTTTGGTCACCAAAAATTCTATGATTGGTCTCATATATTATTTTACAATCATTAATTGGTGAAAAAATTAATGCAAAAGATCTTTCCCATTAAAATAAACATGAAACTTACGACAATATGGTCACATCCTGTACAAGATAATAAAATACCTTTGTAGTGATTAACTATTATGTTTAATTACTATTTGTTCAAGGTATTGGAAATTCTAAAACTGATGCAAATTCCTAAATGATACACTATAAATTAGTATGTAAGATTGTAAAAGTGATGCAAAGTCTTAAATGATAATTTATGGTTAACATAAAAACTGGAAATTCTCATACTTCTCCAAAACTAACTTGAATTTAATTTCAGAATTTAAAGAAAATAATTATAGTTTATTATTTTATGTAAAACTGATGAAAATAATATGATTTAATTAGAACGTATTATATCAGATGACCCAGTTACCTCCAATTTCTTTTGACTGTTACTTTTTGGCTTCCTACTACTTTATTGAAGTGTAAATTCTTTTTTTTTTTTATTAAACTACTCCACATATTAAGTTTCTGCGTGTATCATGTGTCTAGCTAAATTTCCAAGTTTTTTTTTTTTTTTTTTATTTGTTTACAAAATTATTGCAAATTCAAAGCATCTGAAAGTATATTCTGTGTAAAACAAATGAAAAATTATTGCAAATATGAAGCAAAATTAAATTAGCATGTAAACTGAAAAGAATATGAAATCTAACTGAAGGAATTATTATACACCATAACTTTTTTTTATTTATTTTGTTAAATGGCATATACACCATTGTAATATAACAACGTAGTCGCGAAATTGCATATAATGAAAGTGAATAACCCCAACAACTACGTTTGTCTCGTGGTGGATCTTATGAACACAGCTGCAGTTTTCACTAATATTCCTTTGCATACCAATTTTCATTAATACTATCTAAGAACATAAGTAATATGACATATCAATTATTGAAGATGCTAAAACTTATATGTAAAATTCACTTTCGTCATTTTTTGTGTGGATACGAACCCTTATTTAGCTAATGGATCTGAACTAATAAATAATTCCCAACGCTCTAGTCACACTCTTGACATTTCAAATGAACCCTTGCAACCTTTTAGACTGAATTACTAATGAAAGGGGGTTATATTACGTAACCGAGAGAAAATAAAGTTTGTCAAATGGAATTATGAAAAATAGTTAAACTTTGTTTCTATCCTAAGCTGAACATAAAGCGGACCATAACTGTTATATGTTATTGATATAATCATAAAAGAATTGTAGTTTATAGCTTTTTTTAAATCATCCTCAAGCCTAAATAGTTAAATTTGATCATACGACCTGGTATTAAGACTCTTACAACTTGTTTTTAACTTAGTAGAAAAAGAAGATTAAGAAATATATTTGTTTTAAAAAATGTAAACCCAAACATAGATTAGGCTTGGAAAACGATAATTTATTCTTCTATATAAACTGGTCTTTGTTCTTTGAACTCTTATTTTTCTGTCATGTTAAGTTATTGTTAATTAAATTTGAACCTTCTTAATTAATTAGAATTGTGTTACATATCACCTCACCCGATTACGAATTTATTTATTGTAAACTTCTAATGACTCAAAAGACTATTTCATGGCTTAGCCCTGACCGTCGTCAGGATACAAATATAAGTCGAGAAAAAACAAAAGATATATTTACATATACAACCCCATTTTCCTGTCATATGGATATTGAATGAATATATTTCTAATTGTTTAAGTAATTAAGTGATCAAGAAAAGCGAATAGTGAAATCAGTTTACTGTGCCTACTAGGCTACAACTTCTAACTTGATGTTAAAAATTCACTTTCAATTCATCATTTAAGTAGCTTACATATTAGCAAATATGTTAGGTTTTTTTTTTTTTTTTTTTTTTTTTTTTTTTTTTTTTATTTATTTATATGCAAAGCAAATTTGATAGGTGACCTCGGACGGGTTGTTGTATTCATATCGTTCTAGTCAAAACTCAATAAGTAGACGAATCAGTTTCCTTGGAACCTTGGAAAAACAAATCCAGCTTTTGATCACCCTCATAGAAACAAAACCACGTTTCTGGTGGATAACCGAGAAAACTCACGTCTCTTAATTTGCTGTCACCGTCAGTCCTACTGGCAAGAAAACAAATTATTTAATGATTTTTTTTTCCTGTTTTCCAACTAATATTATTTTATCATATCTAATATTTTTAATAAACACAAAATCTAAGAGAAATGCACTGTATTAAATGCATCAGCCAAAGAAATGCACTGTTTTATACTATAAAAGTTTGTCTAATGCACTGTATTAAATGCATCAGCCAAAGTCGACATGAGTAACAATTGATCAGAGGTGGTATATGTGGGAGAATCATATGAGGCTAGCGTTTTGTGTGTTGCTTCTGTTTTTATTGTCATCTGATTCTTTTAATCGATACATGATTATGTGTGTTTCTCCTTTTATAATTGCAGATTGATGGTCTCCCGCCCGTGAGCTTTCCCAAATGCAACTAGTTTCTGATTAAAAAAACCCTATATATGATGAGAACTCGATTTACTTATGTTGTGTAAGTAAGGTTTATTTGTAGTTAATGTTTACACTTATGTATGGGTTGGGTTAAGTTATTAAAAAAAGAAGGTATAGTGACTATAGTCAATCATGCATTTTCTCTCTGCCTCTAATTTAATTTAAATTCTACTATCATACATAATAGTCAATTAAAAGCATTTCTTATATATGCATATGTCATACAACGTAGTGTCTACGAGAGAAATTGAATTATTTGTTTAGTTCAAGCCAACTTCATGGTTGATAAGTTCAACCTGTCAATGTTATTTTTCCACGGACAATAAATAACAAAGTGACAATGTGAAATGTGGTGATTAATAAAGCTGATAAGACGAACTATATTAATTATTTTGGTACCGACGGATAAGTTGTAGTGTAGACTTGTAGACAGATCAATTCCTTGGAACCTTGGGAAAACAAATACAGCTTTTGATATCTGATAGTCATAGTCTCTCATACAAACAAAGTCCTTTTTGGTTGACAACTTAGAAAACGCAGGGTAACAACATTTCACGTCTCTTTTAGCTGTTAGTTTAAAACAAACTAGATTAGGACCCGCGGTACACCGCGGTAAACCCTAATCTAAAATATTTAAATTATAAATTGTATTTGTTGGTTAAATATGTTATAATTATACAATAATTGTTAAATAAACCATACAATACTGCAATATAATATATTTTTTTATAAAATATTTATTTAATCAATTTAATAATTTTAATTAGATATGTCTATTCTCTGATACCGACATTGTTAACAAAATAATGAAATGATGTTTTACCCGTGTAACACCAAATTAATGATATTTTTTAATTTATATAAATATCGATAAAATTCGTTCCGCTATATAACCCCGTCCCGAGATATTTTAACTTACATTATATCATCTTAATTTTTAATATTAGTTTATTATGTATCTACGGTATAATATTTATCATATTTAACTTTTTAGAAAAGTTTAAATATTTTTCATATTTAACCTTTTAAAAATATTTAAAATAAAGAACTGGAATAAACCAAATAAAAGTTTTTAAAGTTTGAATGCCTGATAAATCAAGCTTTCTGCTCATTTGTATTCGGAATCATGTTGGTCTCTTTTATAATATGACTCTAAACCATTGCCCAATTTTTTTAGACGATGTGGGATATTGTACCCGTATTTTTTATTCATCTATTGAGTAATATATGTCCGTTTTAAAATTTTTGTATTACATCATATGCAGAAAAAAAATCACAATTTTTATTAACTATATGTATTATAGAATAATTCAAGATAATTTAAATATAAATTGAAATAAAAATGAAAGGGAATCATATAATTATGTTTGAATGAGGTAGAAAGATTTTCTTATTTTTTTAAATCTTACCTATACTTAATTTTGAAGTTTTGGTAACTAATATTAAAGTCAATGCATTAAATGTAAAAACTTTCCAAAAAGTATTTTTGAGCAAAAACTGCTGCAAAAATACTAGTATAGATTACTCCTTCCGTTTTCGAGATATTTTTTCTTCTGGAAATTATAAGTGATGTTCTCACCTTTTATACACAAAATTATTACTACTTCTCTACGCACGTATGAGTATGCAACATTAATGTAGCTCTTTTTTTTTTTTTTTTTTTTAAATGTTATATTGATCACTGGTTTGTTCTCAGTTTTTTTGGTTGAGTTATGTTAAGCAAACAACAAAATTATGTTTTTTTTTTTTTTTTTTTTTGTAAATAAATAGTTTCTTAATCTTTGTGTAAAAGAAACTACAGAAACCTTAAACATAAAATGCATACTGAAACAAAAAAAATAAGGAATAAAATTGTTCTGTCAGTCTACTACTACTACTACTTGGAAGCAAAAAATAAGGTATACTATACTCTTTCCTTAACTTAGGCCGTCGTTTGGTTTACTATAATTCAACCGATAAAATTATAGTAAACCAACTACTATGTGGGCTAAACCGAATATAGGGAGGACGATGGTAATATCGTAAATAGTTGAAGTTACGAGGGGGCGAATTAGAAATTGTTAGTATTATGTGTGGTCGTCCTCCCTGAGAAATTGAAATCGACAAAAAAAAAATCGAACCAATCTAGCTAGGGTTTTTTTTTTTTTGAATCTCTTTCAATGTCCATGGATCTCAGTTTAAGCACCGAGCCCGAGGTGATGCAAACCATGGATGCATCTTTGACGGATCTGTCTTCGCTTTGTGGCCAGAAACGCAAGGCCGAAACGATTTTACCGGCGGAAGAAGAAGAAGAAGAAGAAGAAAGCGGGAAAGGTGAGGAGGAGGAGAAGAACAGTGAAAGCGAGGACCAGGTTTGGGGTTTCGATAGTTTCGATGGCTCAGACTACGAGTCGCCTGAGGAGCCTCCCGCGGATGAAGAGGAATTTGAGGTTCGTCGATTCGTACGCCATTATCACGAGAGCCAGGTTTTTGCTTCCTTCTCTCTCTCTCTTTCACCCATAATTCCCTGTTTCGTTAGGATCTTTGGATTTATGTTGGTAATAAATAAAAAAGCCTCAATCTTGTTTATTGTGTGGGGGGTTATTGCAGGGTTTTAAGGTGGATGAAGATATGATTCCTAAATCTCATCCTCGTCGTTATGGTGGATTACGCGCTGTCGATCTCGATGACGTCTACGTGGAGCCCCTCACGGGGCGTGACTACATGGAGATTATGGCCAATCTCGCTATTGACAAATACAACCAAGTAGAGGTTACTTTCTACTTTCTACTTTCTACTCTGTCTCGTTTTTTAGTTAGTTAGTGTTAGTGTTAGTGTTATCAATCTTCAAGTCATTTTGTGTTTTCGTGACGGAGTCTCTTTAATATTTGTAAAATTCTTATTATAACAGAAAAAGTCTGTTACGCTTGATCATATCGTGAGGGCCGTGGATAATCTTGCCATTGGAATCAAAGGTTATATTACTTTCATGGCTAAGGAGTCTCCTGAAGGTGAACTTGTTGAGTATCAAGCCAAGGCTGAGCGTAAGCCATGGCAAAGAACTATTCATCCCATCTTTTGCAGACCTTCTTCTTCAGCTCTTAAAAAAGGTGTAATATTGCTGCTGCAAACTTGCTTGCCTTTCTCTTTTTTTTTTTGTTCCTAATTTGATTGTATCTTATTATTATCATTTCTTGATATATTTTCTGATTCGTACGCTCTCTAATACATATATTTTGTTGAATCATTACGGCTTTCATTTTTGTGTTTGCTTCTCTGTTTCTTTTTTTTTTTTTTTTTTTTTGTCATCTACTTAAACAATTCCATCTTTTCTCTAATTGCAGGTTGATGTGTCGTTGAGCGCTCCCAGTGCCCCAGGCCAGGTGGATTAAGTAGTTTTTTTTTCTGATGAAATAATTTACCTCATGTAATATTTCATATTTTTATAATTTAGAACTCTACTTATGTCTGTCTCTCTAAGGTTTGTAATGACTGGGTGATTAATTATTTTAAAGGAGTAAAGACACTTATTTATTTTTATATATGGCCTTGCCTTCTTTCTATATCAAATCATATATACTCTTGAGATCCAATTTTTATCGAAGTAGTTGATTAGTTGGTTTACGTGTACAGGTGTAGTATATTGCTAAGTCCCGCATGGATGTCGGCGACTTTTTTTCTTTCTTTTTTTTAGTATGTGTGACATAATCAAAGACAAAAAGAAAAATGACGAATGATTTAAGCAGCAATAAGAAAACGAGGTTAAGTGAAAAAGAAGTGATCACAAGGCTCAAAATAGTGTATTAAGTGAAAAAGAAGTGATCACTAAGGCTCAAAATAGTGTATTAAGAACTAAAATAAAACGAAGTGGTCTTTTGAAATCAAACTAATCTGGATAAACAAGTGTCGTCTTGGAGTCCTCATCAACAAAGATCCGCCCAAAACCTTTCACACCCCATCCCTTTCCCCAACTGTTCTGAATCACAAAGAATGGTCGACCTTCTTTGGTGTAGCCGTAGGCGACAACTAAAACTGCATGCCCTCCTACTTCTTCATCTTTCAATTCTTTGGTGCTTATCTCGTAGATCTCCTAGAAAACAAAAGAATTTAGTTAGTTCCATTAATTAATTATTCTTAAACAGAGATATATATTACCAATATTTATTTTAATCTTCACTTACATTGCCAAGGGAATAGAATGACGAGGAAGTTATATCAAACGATATCATAACGGGAGAGATATCAACTTTTGACCTGATGAAAGCGGCTGAAGGACTTTTCTCGATTGAAAAGTTCCACTTGCCATGATATCCAATCTCGCTCCCAGCCTCCGATAATTCAAGTTCATAAAAAATAAAAATGAAACTAAATTATTTTGTGACAAGTTGAACCAAAGTTTGAATAAAGTCAACTCGTATAATAAAACTAGAAATCACAAGAGAAGAAGAAAAATTACTGTATTACAAAACAAAAACTGAACACTTCTGTGTGCGATACGGAACAAGTAAGTACCTTAGTAATTCCCGATTCTTTAATCTTAAGCACTCCGTGAACTGCTATATAATTGATAGCATCTTTAAGATTCTGAAGTTTCATGGATGATGAGCTCCTTCGTGGGTCTGAGTTTTGTTTCATCTTCAAATTCACCACTAGATCTTCATGACAGAATTTCTTGCGATCAGCTACTCTCTCTCGAGTTATGTTGTAAATAGCTTGGAGAAGGCGTGTCAATGCTATGGCCCAACAAATCGCTGCACAGAAAAATTTGGTAGCCACAATTTTAATATTCTCAACTCAAACCGCACTTATAAAAATAAATATCATAAACAATTTAATCAAACAAACAAAAAATTTTTTACCTAGCGTTTGCTTCAGAACATAGTCAACTATATCTGAATCATTCCTCCAATCTCTAGTTATTGTGCTTCCATCTCCAAATTCCTTAACATATAAAGTCAGATCGATGTCAAATAAAGTATAGGCATATGGATAGAATAGATATATAATAAACACCAAATAATCAATTCTAATTCGTTTCTAATTCTTATATTATATAGTATAACATTAGAACATATTTGGAAACTCACATCGTCACTTTCAGTCAGTGCAGGAGGTTGGATGGGACCTTTCTCTCTAGCAGCAGCAGCTTGCTTCCTAATCTCATTGGGTACTTTTGGCGTTTTTGGTTTGACCCCTAGGTCATTTTTACCCATATTTCCTGCAAAGTGCAAAATTGTGGAAGGGTTACAAAACGGAAGAAATGTTTCTATATTAAACAGATCAAACACATAATCTATATATATATATATATATACACGTTGATCCAAATTAAAAACACACAAACACTAATTAGAAAAACAAGTTTCTCATGTAATAACCCTATTAGGTACTGGAGAAAGGAACATCGATCAGCTGAATAATTATTTGAAAAACTTTATTCGTATTTCTAATTAAACTTGTCATTCAAACAAAATGAAGATTTGTTATCCCTATAAACCGATCAAACACATAACCCATATTATTACACTTGGAGCAAACAAAACACACACACACGAAGAAAAACCCCAATTTCAAAGAAAAGAATTAAAAACACCAGTTTCTCAAGTAACTCACATGAATGAAATCACAAAAAAATAAAAAAAAAAAATAAAAAAATTGGTACCACCGGAGAGAAGAACTCAGGAAAAAAAAGTTGCTTTTGTTTCTTAAGTACTTAATATTAAAAATAAAAAATAAAGAAATGTTATATCCATAGAAATCGATCAAACACATCTGCATCTACATACCCCATGATGAGCAAACAAAACACAAACGAAGAGAAAAAGAAATTTAGAAAAAAAAAAAAAAAACTAGTTTCTCAAGTTGGTACTGGAGAAAAGAAATCAGATCATGAAGGAAATCTCAAAAAAAGAAAATGTTGGCCTTGGGAGAGAAGAAACAAACACATCTGCATCTACACATCTGCATCTACATACCCTATGATGAGCAAACAAAACACACACGAAGAGAAAAAGAAATTTAGAAAAAAAAAAAAAAAACCTAGTTTCTCAAGTTGGTACTGGAGAAAAGAAATCAGATCATGAAGGAAATCTCAACAAAAAAAAAGTTGTTCTTGGGAGAGAAGAAGCAAACCTAGTTTCTCTCTCTCTCTCTCTCAGCTGGGTATCTCAGAGAAGGGGGTTTTTTTAGTGTTATACTATAAAGGAACAACAAAAAGCATTGGGATTCATTATTTTAAAAAGAAATATCATTTCTTGAGTTGGGTAAAATATCTCTGTGGGCTCCATTACTTGATGATTCATCGACTCACAGTACTCTTACTCGATCAACAAAACAAACACCTCTCTCTCTCTCTCTCTCTCTCTCTCTCTCTCTTTTTCTTACTTTTTTTCAACCTAGTCAAAATTAATATATAAAAATTGTTAGTCCAAAGTTATTGTTTATGTAACATTCGTAATAATCATGCATGTTTGCATTTTAAACCTAGACTGCAAAAATGTTTGGATATATATAGAGTCTAAGAAAACATATCAATCAAATTAATTACTTGCTAGAGCCGAAATTGTATATATACTCTACTTTTAAAAATGAAATGATACTTATAACCATCTGTAATTTTGAAACACCAACCTCATTCACTTGGTATGCTTTGATGATACCACACCACTTTTAATAGTAACATGCATGTGCCTATTTATTTTGCTTTGTATATGAAGGGGACTAACTTGTAATTATATGTGACGAAAAGTTTATCATGTACTAATTAGTCCTGTGCATATCCTTCCAAGAAGTCTAGAGCCTCTCTGTGAAATATCACTGACACAAAAGTAGACGGAAAATAAAACAGAAGAAATGCATGGGTCGGCATTAATTGTATACGTAATAATCATATATTCTTTTTGTATTTTTCTTTCGGTTCTTTTAATTATATTGTTACTCTTTTTACATGTAACTCACAGTAAGACACGAGATTGGCTGCCAAGCAATTCCATTATATTTATTATGTAACCCCCTCTAATTACAACATCTCTATATTTAAACTCTTTTTTTTTTTTTTTTTTTTTTGTATAGAAAATATGTAATAATATTCCATATCTTTTTCATCTAATTTTGTATAGAACGAATGTAAACTTATTGAATTTTTTCTTTTTTTTTTTAAAAAAAAAAAAGAAACTAACTGAAGGAATTATTATACATATTTGATTCTGTTTATCTACTGCCATTTCTCTCTCCATATATGCTTGGGGTTATCTGATTTTGGTTCACCTTTTAGGTTTACTTTTCTACTACTCTTAAAGTTAATAGAAACAAAAAAAAGTCGATCAAAGAATAAATAAATAAATAAATAAATAGAAAGCATTAATTATGTACGTACGGACACGGTTTTAATATAGAGGTATTCCAATCTTTACGAGGGACAAATTGTTGCAATTTTTATCATAGTTAATTAATGACCCAGCAACATCATCAAAAAAACTTATACAGCATGGACCATGGTCTTCATTCTTTAATATATACTCCATATATAAATTCCTACACCATAGTCTTCTTTTGTTATTTATTGACTTGTTCCTCAAAAATTTTAATATGTTACATAACTCTGAAGAGACATTCAAAGCACCCCATACTGATCTTATATGCAAATTATTTTTCTTACCGTACTAGCATTTTGTATATATGGCATTTATGTAAATAGCTTAAATGTAGAGGTTCATATATAGGGTTATGGGTTTGCTTGTGAGAGAGATGTGACATTTCCACTTTCTCCATCAGAAACTTTAAGGTAGTTTGAAAAACCTTTTCAAAGCAGACAAAGAAAATTGTCAAAATTTTAGACGTTCTTTCAAACTATAGATATTGATAGGAATATTCCGGAAAAAAAAAAAAAAAAAAACTGACTGAACTTAACTAAACAAAGGAGAAATAAATTATAACAGAGAGTATGTGTTGGTAACATATTGCATGTGTTGACACATTATACAAAAAGTATCCCGCACATAAAAATGAAAGAATGGTTGAAAACTTTAACTTGAAGTGGAATTAAATTAGTAAATACTAATCAGAATCTTTTTCACATTTACTACAAAAATTACAAAATATTAATTGATTTTTTTTTTTGTTCGTGGTGTTGGTGGGATTAATACTATCATCCATGTTCTTTACTAGACCTAATTATTACATAAGTAAGACGATCACTTTTTGAAAATAATTGAAACTGAGCTAAAACTTGTATGTAAAAATTCACTTTGTGGATACGAACCTTTATTTAGCTAATATATGAGGAACTAATTAATAAACCATTCCCAACGTATGTTACATTCTGACATTTCAAATTAACCCTTGCAACTTTTAAGACTGAATTAATAATGACAAAGGGGTTAATTTACAAAATCTGAGAGAAAATAAAGTTTGTCATATGGAATAATGGAAAATAATTAAACTTTGTTTTCCGACGATTAGAAAGATCACATCAGCAAAAATGCAATCTCATAATTAGAATCTCTAATACTATATAAGACACAATTTGTGACAAAAAGTAAATATATAATGGCATTTTGGTAAATAGCCGTGCAGAGGTGCCTAGGGCCCTAGAGTTAGGGTTTGATAGAGAGACTTGATTTTGAATAATTTTTTTTGGCGGCGAAGCTCGAGATGACAAGGCGTGACCTTTGTAGCAGCAGGATGGATGCATCGAGACTGGGATTTCAAAAAAAATCAAAGTACAAGTTTACAACTGTTATTATAATATTCTATTGAAAGAGCAACATTGTACTGTGTTGATTCGTCGAGGTAAAAAAAATGAATAAGCTGATATGATGATAATGACAGATTTTTGTTTCTTCTAGCTAGCGCACAGCTTTAATTTTTTGAACAGGCAATCAATACAAATCTCCGAGATGGGTAAAATTAAATTGCAACATACAGACAGCTATTTTTTTTTTTTGGCTTTTTGCTACGACAGACCAACGGATATTAAATTGACAAACCACGATGTCTTATTGCTGCTTTGTTTCCATTTTTGTATCTGGATGTGTATGTTAGATTTTTTTTTTTTTTTTTTTTTTTTTTTGAACAACTGATGTGTATGTTAGATAAAACTTGTTTTAAAGTCTGGTCAACACAACATATATACAAAAATTAAGAAAAACGAAAAATAAAGAAAGACAGTAAAAATAAAAATAAAAACAAGTGATGCGAGGGGTATGATTATAAATAATTAATTTTGGAGGGACACATATATATAATTGATTTGGACGAGGGGAAAAGATTCTAGGGTTGGTGTGGCTCAGCTTTACTGAGAAAACTGATGATACCATAAAAACTGAATTTCTAAAGTTTTTATTTGAAGTCAATTATATAAATCCCAATGCCAGCACTGAACCGCCGAGCTGGGTTATTTATAACAAATTGCAAATTCAAATTTTGAGAATTAATTCTGCTCCGACTGCCAAATTGAGTACTACTTAACGAATAATCTGTAAATGAACTGAAAGTTCTGGTACAATAAAGTTATCAAAACAAGACAAAAATCAAATAATGAAGCCAGTGGCGAATTACTGATAGAGAAATTAATTGACTCTTCAAAGTTGTAAAAGAATAAGGCTATCATATCAGAATGATCTCGTACGTATTGAAACATATTCGTGTGTGGAAATTTACACTTCGGTAATCGGTAATATGGTATGTTATGTGCCACGTGAATTTTGATTGACGTTTATCTGCAGATTTTTTAATGAGGGTATTATTCTAGTCTGAAATTCAGTTATAATTTTCTGATTGGATATGTTTTTGTTTTCAATTACGATTAATAATAATTCATTTGAGTTTGACCTTTCTTTTTTATTTTTCTGTTATTTATGGGGGTTTATGCTTTATGATACAGTTCTATTCTAATTAATAAAACAAGAATGTGATTTTCCCTATTATTCTAGTTCGGGTTCGATATACGAACGCAGTTTTTGGCTTGATTTACCCGTTCTCACTTCCCTCGTCCCAACAAATGATATCAATTATCAATCTCTCTTTTCTTTTCTTTTCTTTTTTTTTTTTTTTTTTTTTTTTTTTTTTTTTTACCTATTTTTGGTTCATTTTTGTACTATGTATAATATACTTGGTTACTTAGTAATAGTACTTGTACTTGGTTACTTTTTTTTTTTTTTTTTTTTTACTTTTGCTCAAATGATGAATTTTTCTCCTAAGCTGAACTTAAAACGGACCATAACTATATAGTCTATATATATATTATATGTTGTTAATATAATCATCAAAGATTTGCAGTTTATAACTTTTGTTATTTATCATTCTTAAGCCTGAATAGTTAAATTTGATCATACAACCTGGTATTAAGACTCTTACAACTTGTTTTTAACTTAGTAGAAAAAGAAGATTAAGACATAGTATATAGATTTTCTAGTCTGCTTCCACTTCCCATTAGGCTTTGGAAAACGATAGTATGTTCTTCTTTATAAACTGGGACATTTGATAATAGGCATATTAATGTATCTTCTGAAATTTGAGACAACAAAGAAAATGGTCCTTTTCAATTTAGGATTAAAAATTGCGAGACGTTGTATCTAATTTTGTAGCACTACTCTACAGAGGGGAAAACAAATATAAAAAAAAAAAAAAAAGAGAAATAATACGAGGGTAACATCCAAAAACCTAATAGTACTGGGCCTTATTAGTCTCATAAAAGCCCAATATGATTCAATTACCCGTAAAACTAAATTATTATTACTCCTCGATTAGAACCCAACGATGCGTTATATCGCCGGAGCATCCGTCGTACTCTATACCTCTCCGTCTCTACTGTTTCACTGCCGTATCCGCCGCCGTAAACTCGGAGCTGCTGGCCGGAGATTGGTTATGACTTTCGTGAATTCGCGTTCTCAGTCGAGGAAATCCGACGACGGAATCATCTCCATTCCCAGCCGCGGTGAAACAGATTGTGAATGATTTGAAAGTTCTGGAGTGCAAATTGGATTCGCCGATAGAGTTTGGTGGAAATGGTGGCAAGTTACATGTAATTCCGGGAGACCTCCTTGGTTTGTTTCCTTTTGAATCGTTTTTGCTTAGGTTGTTTAGTGCTTACATTACTCATTTCTGAGGATCTTGCTATAGTGATTTGAGCTGTGCTATCTTCAGATCTTCTTTCGTTTGTTCTTTCCTTTTGGTTCCTTTTGAGCTCTTAAATGATTAGTGAGGTTTCTGAGTATGTGATTATTCGTCTTGTTGTGGAATGCTACTGGTTTCTTCCTGAATCCTGGTTAATATGATTTGGGTTGATCTTTGAGCTCTTAAATGTTAGAGTGAGGTTATAATACGTCTACATATGTGCAACTAACTATCACAGGGACCGTTTGGTGCATATGAAGATAAAGAAACACAAGGCTACATATGAAGCATTAGATGACCCGGAGAAGAAGTTCCGGTTTTTTTCTGCTCGACAAGTTGCTTGCTGGCTGCTTGGGAGCAGGGGTTATTTATGCCACAAGGTACTTCCATTTACTCTTTCTTGAATTGCTGGATTTGCCATGAATAACACAACTCATTACCTAAGAGACGATATATTGAATATATGCAGTGTTGGCTCGCTATGGAGGATTGCATGTGTTCATATATCAAGCCATGTGGTTTATGGAAACAGATACGTTTTTGGCTTTATATGCATCCTAGGGTTAGTATTGCACCAACCAGTCTCGGCTATTCCCAACCAGAACTCGGAAGTTACTTTCTCGGTTAAAGACACTTTTGGTTGTTCGGCTTCAGAGAATCCTGGATCATCATCCATGGTAAAGATTGCAATGTTTTGACTATAGGCTCTCTGTTCTTCTATCGTTGCTTATTTCAAACAGAAAAATTCTTAGATTAGGTTGTTTAAGGATATAGACTGAAAGACTCTACACTTTGTATATTTCCCAGACAGATCTTCACTTCATTTTGCTTGATGGCACGTGGAACAATTCTGCTGCAATGCTCAAGCTTTTAAAGGTACAGGGCTGATCATCTCTCACATGGATTTCATCTTTTTTCCTTTCTCTAAAGAACTTGCTTAACGGAAAGATATTTGCTTAAACTCATATGTAGGATCACGCAAAGTCAGTATGGGTAGATGAAGATCTTCCTTGTATATCTCTTTCAGCTGGTGCATCCGCAATGCCTCTATATTTACTCATGTTCCTGGTCCAAGCTCCGGTAAAAATAGTCTCAAGCCTCTATATTTACTCATGTTCTTGGTCCAATCTCTCTCTGCCAAAATAGTGCTCTCCTTCCTCATTTGATCTTTAAACGGACAGGTCACAACCATCGTGGGACCGTACCTGCACGGCTGCAGCAGCAATTGGACTCCTATGCGAGCTTAGCCTTCTCCCACAGTTAAGCAGCTATGAGTTAGACAAACAAGCTGATGCGGTCGAAGAAGGTCTGGTCATGTTACTGAACTCACTAACGGGACGTCGCTTAAGAATTGGCAGGTCCATAACTCGTTAAGGCAGAAACACCATCAGCATTTGCTAAGTACAGAACCAGTAGGGACAATAGTGCCCTCGCGTTTGGTTTTTTTAAGTTTGTCTTTTTAATCAACCTATCTTCTTCTTTCTTCTTCTCTGACTTGTCCGTGTCGTCTCAGAATTCTCTCTAGGGTTTTTACTTGGGACAAATGGATCCCAAATCCAGCGATGTCGATACCGTTGAAGAAGCAAATCTAGAGACGCCGAGATCCTTCGATACTGTTGAGGAAGCACCAAGCTAGAGTTGGAGAGATTCATTACATTATTCGCCAAGATTGGTTTCAAGGTCCTTGAAAAGGTCGAGATTTCCGCGACTAGCGAGGAAGAGGACGAGGAGGAGGAGGAGGAGGAGGAAGAGGACGAAGATAACGAGGATAAGGACAGCGTCGAAAGCGATCAAGAATGGGATGTTGATAGTTTCGTGGGTTGTGAATACAATTCGGATCCTGAAGACTCTGAGGATTGGTGTCGCTACCTTCGCCAATGTCACAAAAGCGAGGTATGTTATGTCTGGACCCTTTTATCGATCTCACTATGATTATATATATATTAGGGTAGATCCCTTGGCATCTATAATCGCATTTTTGGTAGCTAGGGGAGTGTAACTCTTGGGTTAATTCTTGTTACGATCATCAGGGTTTCGATGTGCCACGAGATTACCTTCCAAAGCGGAATTCGGGTCGAATATACTGTGGATTCAAACCCCTTGAGCTTGATGCCTTCTTTAGTCCTTCTTTAGTCCGCAGTACATGGAAAACATGCTCAAAGTCGTCATTGCCAAATACAACGACACAAAGGCTTGTTTTCTTCACTTACAGTTTCTTTTTTTTCTTCTTGTGATTCACACCACACATTCTCTGTTTTATGTGAAAAGTAACTAGAACCTAACTGCAATTTGTCTTTCTATATATATAGAAGAAGAATTTTGTGCTGGACCATATCGTGCGGGCGGGGTCAAAGCATATATAACGTTCATGGCTAAAGAACACCTTCAAACCAAATCAGATCTGACCAAGCGGTTTCATCCAAGTTTGTGAAGCAAAAAAGCCATTACAATTTAAAGAGCCAACAGTCCAAACATACTCATCAGGATGTTTTTACTTACATTAATCAAAGACAAACACAATTATAAAAATAAATATCATAAACAATTCCCCTAATCCTTAAAAATAAATATCATAAACAATTTCTTGTTTGATCTAATGACTTATTAAAAAATTCCTACTACATATTTAGTAAATTATGTTTTCACCAAACATCTACCACTTTTTTTTTTTTTTTTTTTTTTTTTTTTTTACAAAATAGGTGTTGATATCCTATCAAAAACAGTTATAAGAAAACCATATGAAGTTTTCTACCAAAATCTTATAAATTTTTTAATAGAAATATTATTGTACAAACAAAAAAAGTTTTCAAGCTTTTGCCTCAAAACTTTGTCAACAATCTATGGATCATTTCTCTAATCCTTTGATATTTTGCTTCCATCTTCAAATTCCTTAGCATCTGTAGCTTTTTTCTTAAATAGCCACTTTAGGGGTCTTAGATTTGCCACCTAAGGTAGGATCAGTTTTATTCATTTTCTGCAAATAAACAAATCCCAAAGAAATTGCAATATCAAAAAGCTGTATAAAATAATACACACTAATTTCTTGTAAGAATTAATGAACATAAACATAGAATTTTGTATATGATCCCATCTTGTACAAGGTTATAAAATATTTTTTCATAACAAATACTTTGTTGGGAAAAATAATTGTTGCATAAACATAACTACCCTAGGTTGGATGAGGCAACAAAAATATAAACTTATGATTAGTATTTTAGAAATTGGGATAGTTGGTGTATCAAGTTTAATTAATGGCGATGAAGGTTAGAACTTAGAAGCAAGAAAACACAAAATGTAGATTCAATTCCTGAGATTTTCTTTAATCCCCAAATGTAATAATACGCGGGAAATTAAGTAAGAAATAAGATATGAAAAAGATATTAAAAAAATGTAAGATAAAAGAAAGCATACTGATTTTGATATTCTTAAATTATAGTTAGTCCTAATATTGAATCTAAATAAATAATTAAACTACAACTCTAAGCCCATTGGGTCTTAGTGTCATTAAAGCCTCATGCTTATTCAAATTACCCGTTATAATAAATTAATTTTATTATTTTTCCAAACAACACAGTGATATGGCCGGTACTCGATTTGCAACATAGGTGACTACTAAAATAGCACAACCAGTCAACCACTTATCATCATCATCATACAAGTTCTAGTTGATGAACCTCAAAGAATTTGTATCATATAATAATATAACTCCTGCGGAAAAAAAAAATTAAAATATATATTATATATGCATAAAATAGAAGATATAATGCATTGTAGATAAATTTATCAGCAAGTAGGTGTTTGAATCATGTTATGAAGTAACAACAAGTGAAACAGAGAGTCGTCCTCCTCATTGATCATGATTTCTACGCAAAATTTTCATCCCATATATCAAACATAGTTAGTGAGAGATTGTGTTGATTAAGCTTCAAAGTTCAAACACTCCTTGCTTCTTTTGCCTCAGACAAAAAATCATTCATTGTGGGACTACCGATATATAATAAGACCAGACACTTTTGAAGAGTAAAGACTACCATATTTAATACATTAATTGTAATAAAAAATCCTATGAAATATTTAGTAAATTATGTTTTGACCAAACATCTACCACTTTTTTCTTTTTACAAAATAGGTGTTGACATCCTATCAAAAACAGTTATAAGAAAACCATATGAAGTTTTCTACCAAAATCTTATAAATTTTGTAATCATACAAATATTATTGTACAAACAAAAAAAGTTATCACGCTTTTGCCTCAAAACTTTGTCAACAATCTATGGATCATTTCTCTAATCTTTGGATATTTTGCTTCCATCTTCAAATTCCTTAGCATATGTATCTTTTTTCTTAAGTTCATTGGTCACTTTAGGGGTCTTAGATTTGCCACCTAAGGTAGGCTCAATTTTATTCATTTTCTGCAAATAAACAAATCCCAAAGAAATTGCAATATCAAAAGGTTGTATAAAATAATACACACTAATTACTTGTTAGAATTAATGAACATAAACATAAAATTTTGTATATGATCACATTTTGTACAAGGTTATAAAATATTTTTTCATAACAAATACTTTGTTGGGAAAAATAATTATTGCATAAACATAACTACCCTCGGTTGGATATGGCAACAATAATATAAACCTATGATTAGTATTTTAGAGATTGGGATACTTGGTGTATCAAGTTTAATTAATGGCGATGAATGTTAGAACTTAGAAGCAAGATAACACAAAATATAGATTCAATTCCTGAGATTTTTTTTTAATCCCCAAATGTAAAAATACCCAGAAAAATAAAGTAAGAAAGAAGATATGAAAAGCATATTAAAAAAATGTAAGATAGAAGAAAGCATACTGATTTTGATCTTCTTAAATTATAGTTAGAGCTAATATTTAATCTAAATAAATAATTAAACTACAACTCTAAGCCCATTGGGCCTTAGTGTCATTAAAGCCTCATACCTATTCAAATTACCGTTCTAATAAATTAAATTTATTATTCTTCTTAACAACACGGTGATATGAACGGTACTCGATTTGCAACTTCGGTAACTACTAAAATAGCACAACCAGTCAACTACTTATCATCATCATCATACAAGTTCTTGTTGATGAACCTCAAAGAATTTGTATCTTATAATGATATAACTCCTGCGGGGAAAAAAAATTAAAATATATATTATCGTTAGTTGACTATTATATGCATAAAATAGAAGAATTAATGCATTGTAGATAAATTTATCAACGAGTAGGTGTTTGAATCATGTTATAAAATAACAACAAGTGAAACAGAGAGTCGTCCTCCTCAGTGATCATGATTTCCACGCAAAATTTTCATCCCATAAGTCAAACATAGTTAGTGAGAGATTGTGTTGATTAAGCTTCAAAGTTCAAACACTCCTTGATTCTTTTGCCACTACAGACAAAAATCATTTATTGTGGGACCTCGACCACCAAGATATAATAAAACCAGACACTTCTCAAGAGTAAAGACTACTATAATTGATTATGTCTTGGACTTTTTCCCCATTGAAATGTAGTTTGTTCAATTTTTGTTACAAGGATATTTTGTTGGTTCAGTTTTAGATATCTATTATGGTTTTACCAAAAAAAAGAAAAACCATGAACCCCAAACAATGAATAGCAAACAATTACTTCTAAAATATACTAATTTGAAACGATTTTGAAGAACTACTAATGGTAGTGAACTGAACTATGGTTATAAACTAGTACCATCAAATGAAGAAACCAATCAAACACATGCATGTATATATTTTACAATCATTAAGTGGTGAGAGCAAAAGATCTTTCCCTTTAAAATAAACATATACATTATTCATATTCTCAAATAAACAAATCCCAAAGTCATTTGTAAAAAAAAGTTGCAATATCAAAAGGTTGTATAAAATAACACACACTATTTCTTGTAAGAATTAATGAACATAAACATAAAGTTTTGTATATGATCACATCTTGTACAAGATTATAAAACAATTTTTTTGATTATGTCAATTTTGTTATACCTTTCAAGTGATTACTATTAATTTTACTATTAGATCAAGATATTGAAATCGTAAAACTAATACACTACAATTTAGTAGGTAAGATTGTAAAAGTGATGTAAAGTCAACTGCTAATTTATTGTTAAAAAGAAAGTTTGAAATTCCGATTATCCTAAAAAAACTAACCTGAATTTAATTTTGGAATTTAAGGAAAATGAGTAGTTTTCATAAAAAATAAAAATTCTTGAAAATTGTCAATATAAAATTTTATTTTATCACATTTAATGCTTAATTTTTCAATAACAAATACTTTGTTGGGAAAAATAATTGTTGCATAAACATAACTACCTTGGGTTGGATGATGCAACAATAATGTAAACCTATAATTAGTATTTTAGATATTGGGATACATGGTGTATCAAGTTTAATTAATGGCGATGAAGGTTATAACTTAGAAGCAAGATAACACAAACTATAGATTCAATTACTAAGATTTTTTTTCATCTCCAAATGTAATAATACCCAGAAAATAAAGTAAGAAAGAAGTTATGAAAAGGATATTAAGAAAATGTGAGATAGAAGAAAGCATACTGATTTTGATATTCTTAAATACAGTTAGAGCTAATATTTTATCTAAATAACTAATTAAAGTACTCTAAGCTCATTGGGCCTCGACCACCGAGATATAATAAGACCAGAAACTTTTGAAGAGTAAAAACTACTATATTTGATTATGTCTTGGACTTTTTCTTGCCCCATTGAAATGTAGTTTGTTCAAATTTTAGTTACAAGGATATTTTGTTGGTTCAGTTTTAGATATATGTTATGGTTTTACCAAAAAAGAAAAACCATGAACCCCAAACACTAGATATAGCAAACAATTACTTCTAAAATATACTAATTTGAAACGATTTTGAAGAACTACTAATGGTAGTGAATTGAACTATGGTTATAAACTAGTATCATCAAATGAAGAAACCAATCAAACACATGCATGTATATATTTTACAATCATTAAGTGGTGGGAGCAAAAGATCTTTCCCTTTAAAATAAACATATACATTATCCATATTCTCAAATAAATAAATCCCAAAGTCATTTGTTAAAAAAAGTTGCAATATCAAAAGGCTGTATAAAATAACACACACTAATTTCTTGTAAGAATTAATGAACATAAACATAAATTTTGTATATGATCACATCTTGTACAAGATTATAAAACAATTTTTTTTGAATATGTCAATTTTGTTATACCTTTCAAGTGATTACTATTAATTTTACTATTAGATCAAGATATTGAAATCGTAAAACTGATACACTACAATTTAGTAGGTAAGATTGTAGAAGTGATGTAAAGTTAACTGATAATTTATTGTTAAAAACAAAGTTTGAAATTCCGATTATCCTAAAAAACTAACCTGAATTTAATTTTGGAATTTAAGGAAAATGAGTAGTTTTCATAAAAATAAAAATTCTTGAAAATTGTCAATATAAAATTTTATTTTATCACAATTAATGCTTAATTTTTCCATAACAAATACTTTGTTGGGAAAAATAATTGTTGCATAAACATAACTACTTTGGGTTGGATGATGCAACAATAATGTAAACCTATGATTAGTATTTTAGAGATTAGGATACTTAGTGTATCAAGTTTAATTAATGGCGATGAAGGTTATAACTTAGAAGATAACACAAACTATAGATTCAATTACTGAGATTTTTTTTCATCTCTAAATGTAATAATACCCAGAAATAAAGTAAGAAAGAAGTTATGAAAAGGATATTAAGAAAATGTGAGATAGAAGAAAGCATACTGGTTTTGATATTCTTAAATACAGTTAGAGCAAATATTTTATCTAAATAACTAATTAAAGTACACTAAGCTCATTGGGCCTCGACCACCAAGATATAATAAGACCAGAGACTTCTGAAGAATAAAGACTACTATATTTGATTATGTCTTGGACTTTTGCCCTATTGAAATGTAGTTTGTTCAAATTTTTGTTACAAGGATATTTTGTTGGTTCAGTTTTAGATATCTGTTATGGTTTTACCAAAAAAAGAAAATCCATGTACCCCAAACACTGGATATAGCAAACAATTACTTCTAAAATATACTAATTTTGTTATACCTTCTAAAATATACTAATTTGAAATGACAATGTAACTATGGCTACATTAGCAAGAAATTGTAAAAAAGGGTTTTAGTAATAAAACCCCTCAATATCGTAAAAAAAAAAAAAAAAAAAAAAAAAACCCCTCAACTAAAGATGGTTAGTAATAAAACCCCTCCATTATCTATCTAATGAAAAACCCCCTCAAGTTAAAATCTGTTAATGAAAAACCCCCTCCATCCACAGTATCGTTAAATCTAGATGGTCATAGTTAAATCAAAACGCAGCGGTTTAAGGAAAAAAGAAAGAAAAAATGACATATATACACTTAAACAACATGAATTGTAAAACAAACACAACAGGATGTTCTTCTTATAGCCATATATAAAGCCCCAATTCATCTAAAATTGACGAACACTAATTTATCAAAATGAGATTCTCTGAAGTTTGTGTAGTGTCGAAGTCGATTAGGAGAGAATAAGAGTGATTGCTTCGATCGATTCTTTCAATTTCAGAGATAAGCCGGCGAATTGAAAAAAACATTATCATATTGTGAGTGTTGGTGTCTCGCCGTTTGTCGTCCTCGTCTTCTTGATTTCAGCTCTGAGAAACCGAAAATTATAGGAAGGTTAGTTCTTGTTTCTATAAGTCACTTTAGGATGACTCCATCTTCGTAGATATATTAACAAGAGAGTACTATAATTTGATTCCTCTTTTTCGACTAGAAAGCATCTTTTGTTTTTTTTTCTTCTATTTTTTCTTCTTTTTTAATTGTTTTCTTTCTTCTACGATTGGATTGGACTGTATAGATAACAACAAATGAAACGCAATTTAATCATACATTGGAATTTTGTGTCATCGACGTACTTATTTGAGTTTTTGGATTAGTCTTTTGAGCAATTATAATTGTACAGGACACTTTTCTTTCGATTGCATGTCGGAGGATATTGGGCAGCAGATGGTTCATACAATGGTGGTGAGACCAAATGTTTAAGGCTTGATTTTGAAGACCCGAGTTTAGCAATGTTGACAAATATGGTTTTGAGTGCTGGTTATGCTGAAAATATGAGTAAGTTTTCTTACTTCCCATCTGGAGTAGTAGGACAAACTCGAAAGGATTTGTGTGGTGATAGTGATGTTGTTGAAATGATTACGTATACACATGAGTTAGAAAGCATGAATTTATATGTCGTTAGGGCAGATGATCCTTATCTAGATGATGTTCTTATTGGAGAAATGGAAGAAGAAGAGGAACCTGACTGTGAACTGCCTGATTTTTACCGTAATGATTATGTTGAGAGTGATGAGTCAGATGATGATGGTGCTAGTATAGAGTTTTATGAAGGGCAAGAGTTTGTTCAAAAGAGAAGTGTAAGGAAAAAATTGAGAAATATGCTGTGAAAGAGAAGGTGAATATACATTTTAAGAGATCGGAAAGGAAGAAAGTAGAAGGAGTGTGTGCTCAGGATAGTTGCAAGTGGAGAATATATGCATCAATAAGTAGTCATTCAGATAAAATGGTTGTTAGATCTTATAAAGGAACCCATAGTTGTTATCCTCTAGGTGTTGTGGATCTTTATAGCGCCCCAAAGATAGCTGCTGATTTTTTTGAATGAGTTTAGGTCTAATCCAAAACTGTCTGCTGACCAAATAAAGCAGAGGTTGTATCTAAATGGTCTTCGGGTTACAAAAACTAAATGTCAGAGTTCAAGGCAGATTATGAAACACATCATTAGTGATGAGTATGCTGAGCAGTTTACAAGAATGTATGATTATGTTGAGGAGTTGAGAAAGACTAATCCTGGTTCAACGGTTATTTTAGGTACAAAAGATAGAATTTTTTAGAAGTTCTACACTTGCTTTGAATCTCAAAAAATGGGTTGGAAGAGTGCATGTCGACGTGTAATACACTTGGATGGAACATTTCTAAAAGGACGTATGAAAGGGCAATTGTTGACTGCTGTGGGAAGAGATCCTAATGATGCAATGTATATCATCGCATGGGCTATTGTACCTGTGGAGAACAAGGTCTATTGGCAGTAGTTTATGAAATTATTAGGAGAAGACTTAGGTTTGGAGCTTGGTATTGGTCTTGCATTATCTTTAGATCAACAGAAGGGATTGATATATGCCATAAAAAATGTTCTACCTTACGCATAGCATAGAATGTGTGCTAGGCACATTTTTGCCAGCTTACAGAAAAGATACAAGCAGATGGGACCTTTGCATAAGTTATTCTGGAAGTGTGCACGTGCATATAATGAAACAGTCTTTAGGAAACAACTTGAGAAGATGAAAAACATAAAGCTTGAAGCTTATGAGGAAGTGAAGAGAAGTGTCAGTTCTTATTGGTCTAGGTATGTGACATTCTCGTCCCTTAATGTTTTTTTTGGTTTTGTCTTCATATTTGTCTCTGGTTTTGATTGGTTTAACTCTGCTTTTATTTTATTGTAGAGCATTTTTTAGTGATATTACAAAATCGGCTGCAGTAGAAAACAATATTAGTGAATCATATAATGCTGTTTTGAAAGATGCTAGAGAAAAACTAGTGGTTGCATTGCTAGAAGACATAAGACGACATATAATAGCTAGTAACCTGGTTAAGATCAAGGAGATGCAGAATGTTACAGGGCATATCACACCCAAGGCAACTGCTATTATGGAAAAGCGGAAAAAGAGTTAGAAGTGGTGTCATCCATTTACAAATGGAAGAGGCATTTATGAGGTGGATCATGGAAAAAATAAGTATGTGGTTCATGTTCGAGATAAGATTTCTTGCACTTGTAGCCTGTAGGGAGTATGATGTGAGTGGGATTCCTTGCTGTCATATTATGTCTGCAATGTGGGCTGAATATAAGGAGACAAAGCTGCTAGAAACTGTAATTTTAGAATGCTATTCTGTCGAGAAGTGGAAACTTTGTTACAATTCGCTTTTGTTTCTTGTGAATGGGATGGAACTGTGGGAAACACATAGTGATGTTGTTGTTATGCCTCCTCCGGACAGGATAATGCCAGGAGGACCAAAAAATAATGACCAAATCAAAGATCCAAGCGAAGAAGCTTCTTCACAGAATTTTCAAAAGTCTATAGTGGTAATATGAATGTTTATTATGCATACGTCTCTATTTCTTATATGTTGGTAATCCTTACCAATACTTATTTCATTATGCAGACATGTAGCAATTGCGCACAAACAGGGCATAACAAACGCACATGTCAAATAGAGCCGGTGCCTAAGCCACCTAATATGCCTCAAGAATTTCCTTCTTATCATGCGAAAGCTATCATGGTACAGCTATAATTCTCTGTATTAGTATAGGTCAATGATTGCTTAGAAATGAACTTTTGATTCATGTATTTGTTTTTGTAGACATGTAGCAATTGTCAACAAACTGGAAACAACAAACGCAAATGTAAACGCGAACCAGTTTCTAAACCACCCAATTTACCTCCAGGAAGACCTTCAAAGAGACAAAAAACCACCCAATGAACTTAGCTTGTCAGATGAAGTCTTGCTTTTTTGGATTTTGATGTTGCAACATGTTTAATTTTGATGTTAATCGTGTTTTCATCATTTTTATGTTTCAATAGGTTTAAATACTCAGATTTGTAATGAGGTTTTTGGTTATCTATCAAAGTTCTTAACTATTTAAAAACATATCTGTTTATTTCATTTCCTTAAAATGCAACGTTGTAACTTAATTGTCTTAACAGTAATCATCTAGATTTAACAACACTATGGACGGAAGGGATTTTTCATTAACAGATTTTAACTGGAGGGGGCTTTCCATTAGCTATAGATAATTGAGGGGTTTTATTATTATACATCTTTAGTTGAGGGGTTTTATTACTAAAAACTTTAAAAAAAAGAAAAAGCAGAAGACAAGAGTTTCTTCATAATATAATCATCAAGTTTTCCAGATTAAAAAGAAAAAAAAAAAACACCCTAATCCAAAGAAACAAAAAAAAAAAAAAATCCCAAAATCACAAACTAAAAAAACCCTAAATCGAATCAAAATCTTTTCTGATAAGAATAAAATAACCCAAAACAGCACAAACAGCAGCAACAGCATTGCCTTCTTTCAAAAGAACCTTAAAGACAAATCCAAACACTTCTCTTGTAATCTTGCGAGCTTCAACAACCAAAACTCTTCTCGATTTCCCAAAAAACGCGAGCAAAACAACCACCGATATCCAAATCACCATAACCGCAGGAACCGCAACCGCAGCCGCCGCAACCATGGACATGGCTCCAAACACAGCTCCCAACACCACAGAAGCGTAAACCGCCGGTAACCGCGACGGCGACGGCGATGAGGTGTACTGGAGCTTGTACCAGCTAAGCACAGATGTGAGAAAGTTCCAAGAAGAAGACAAGAGAATAGCGTAGACAGCTACAAAGAGACAAACCCATGTCCGTCTCTTGCTCATGATCCGCATAAAGATAAGGTACGATCTTGGTGGAGACAAAGAAGAAGAAGAGCCATTCGATGTTCTTGGTGACTCTGTTGGATCCATCATCAGCGAGAGAGAGAGAGAGATCTATCCGATTCAGAGATTATTACTTCTTCTTTAGCTAGCGTGGGAATTGAAATATCCGTGGATTTGTGAGATTTTGTCCCAAAAGATGCAAAGAAAGAAGAAAATGTGTTAAAGTCTTCAGATTTGTAAGGGAAATAGATTTTTTAGTTCACGTGAATCATACTCTCATGTCGAAGAGCGTGTTTTACACTCGTTTGTTTCGAGGATCGTAGTGGAGTACACGCGCTTATGTGTCGTTTTGTTTATTGGTAATCCCACAATGAGACCAGACATGGAAACTGCGTGAACTGTGAGATCAAAAGTATTATAATTTCCATTAATATCATATGCTTACTCTTTTTCTCCTCTCCAATTTAAGAAATTAACCAAGATACGCATTTTCTGTTTATTCCATTGTTTTTATTGCAATAAGAAGGGTTATTTTTTTTGGTAGGTTAGTCATAGAGAGCGCCTCTTCGCTTATTTTAGCCGACAAGAAAAATAAAAACGAATCATTTAACCTTTAAATTATACTTTCCTTTTTGGTAGTTTTGTCTATTTCTTAGTATGAAGAACAACGGGGAGCGAAACTTCTTGATGCTTACCGCTAAGCCTTTTTCCTTGAATCCCATATATGATGAATGCGCTTGTCTATTTCTTATTGTCAAGTCACAAGTCGTGGAGTATTAGCTTTTCCATTTTTTTCTTGAATATTCTTTTTGCGTCTAGCCATAAAATGAGATGAGATTCTCTGAGCATTTATCTTCACTAATCATATTAAGTTTAGAGAATCTGTAATCAAATATTTTGGCTAACCATCTTCCAAGTATTCTTTTCTTGTCATTTATATGTATCAATTAAATGTAGATCAGTAGTCTCTTTATTATAATCCCATGACCGGATAATTCCGGTGCAATACAACATTGGCAGCACAACATCCAATGAAGATGTCGGCATCCTCCCTTTATAGTTAACCATTTTGTAATTAATAATTAAGTTAGATTTTTTTGTCAAAAGACATCGTGTTATCGTGTGCGCCAAGTAAATTAAAGTATTCCATAAAATCTATATATTAATATATGTAAAAACCTCTTACATTAGTACACTATACAAGCTGTATTTGGCAACTTATTATCTCACATAAACACGCCTGTATATTAGATGTATGTATTTGGCAACTTATTACCTGCTAATCTCAGTCAAACGATCACAACTCTGAACTTTATTCGGTTATTTGTATTTGTGATTACTTTTTCTTTTATTGTTTCAAAATTCTCATGTTTCATAATTCATTTCCAATGGTAGGATCTTCATAAAATATCTTTCATTAATTTTTTTTAATATTCTGTCTAAATACACAATCACGGATTTTTCTGAAAAGGTTTTGAATTTATATCCATATATGACTTTTTAGGCTTAACAGACGACATTTTTTAATCACGATTACAATCAAATTAGGAGATATCCCGTGCTGTAATTGTTCGGTAAATTTATATATATATTTTTGAATATTAATTATTTTAGAATATTATAGTTATAATTTGTTTGATGTATAATTCAGTTTTCTATTGCTTGTTTGTATTATTTGCATCATTATTTTATAAAATATTTTTAAATAGTAATTATAATATTGTAATTGTGAGTAAATAAAATTAATAAATTTATCAGCCACATAAATTTAGTTTTACCAATCCGCCACTGTGAAAAATTAAAATTCATATTTTTTCTTCATAGATAAAGTAATATATCTTTGATTTTGAAAATTCAAATCACAACATATGCTGAATTTTTTAATATATTTATTAACCATAAGTATTATATGATAATTCAAAACAATTTGTAAATAAAATAAAAGAAAGATGATATGAGAACTATAATTTAAAATCTTAACAAAATCTTCCAAATCTAATTATTAAAATAATCATATTATTTACTTGGATATAAAATCTTAGTTTCAAAAATTATGATTGGTTATATATTTTAAAAACATAATAATTTTCTTCCATAATTAATTAGAAAATAATTTATTTTTTGAAAATTAATAATTATTTAAAAGGATATATTGTTTATATCTGGTCAAAGTATTTATCATCTTTATTAAATTAAGTAATTAATTTTTATTAAATAATTCTAATGGCATTTGAATGTAAATTTTTACATTTTTTTTAAAGTTAGTTTCATATTTGTACTTTTCAATTAATATAGTATGATCATTTTGAATAAATACAAACAAAACAGAGTAAGCAGTCAAATACAATCAAATATTTGAATGACCAAAATTGGTATCAAAATCTTTTTAAAATCCAACTAATATTTAATCAAACATTTAAGTTGACTAAAACAAATCTTCAAACAAATTTTTGAATTGGCTACTATTTTTTTGGTAATTGAATATTATTGTAATGGACAACAACAATGGCATATAGTAACAATTAAAGTTATTAAACTCACATTAAATTAAAATCTGACATTTTTTATTAAAGAAAATTAAAAGAGAATGCCATGGAACAACAAGGGCGGCTAAGTTAGTTATTTTTGATGACATTTCACCTTTTAATACAATTTCTTATAATCTCGATCGATGATGATTGTGACTTACTGTACGTAAGCGTTTAATCAGTCAAAATCCAAAAATCTCTCAACTTTGCTTTTATACATTCCTTTGATTCTTCCATTCAACGCTTAGGCTAAAGTCAATCATCATCAATTTCCATTAAATTTTCACTGATTTGCGGCGAAAGTTTTGATTTTTTTTTCCGGTGAGAATCACTCTGTTTACTTGTTCTGTGGATTGCACAGTCTCTGTTCTTCTTCTTCTGGAGAAAACAAAAAAACACGATCTTTGTTTTTTTCGTGAACTGGGTTTTGCCGTTGGAGTGTGGTGGTGTCTTCATTAAGTATTGATTTGTTCTGAGTAGATTGAAATTAGGGTTTTAGATTTCAGGGGGAGTTGGATTGTGAATAAAGGTTACGTTTTTGATTTTGATTGGTTATGTTTATGTTGTTTAGATTCATCTTTTAGTGCTTAGAATGGGTTGTGTAAGTTCTAGGCATAGGCCTTTTAGGAGAAAGTCGTCAAAACTCAATGAGTTACCTGTGGAGAGACCTCCTTCCTCCCGGATTGATTCGTCGAGGATAGAGGAATGGATCCAACCGGCAGATGGGTTTGATAGATCCAGTAGCAAGGGAGATGCCAATGTTAGGTTATTTAGTTCAGGTAGGTTTCATGATGATCATCAGATTGGGAAGATTTTGGAGTATCCTGAGACGGTTGGTCATATGGATCGAGTTGTTCATGATCAGGAATTGAGAAGGGTCTCTAGTGCTGTTGCAGACCCGAATTTGGAGATTGATCCAAAGGTTATGAAACAGAAGCTAGATAGATGGAATAGCAGGGGTTCTAAAGTTTCTAGTCAGTTTTCTGATCATCTTCTGACTGAGAGGGAACCAGAGAAACGTGGGATTGGAGCTTCGGTTCTACCGGTTTCTCGGGAACTGAAGAGGGACTCGAACTTTGTTGCTCCAAATGATGTAGAGCGGAAGCAAGTGGCTGCAGGATGGCCGACTTGGCTGGTCACCGTTGCAGGTGAGGCACTAGTGGGTTGGACTCCACGCCGAGCAAATACTTTTGAGAAGCTAGAGAAAGTAAGCTTCTTTTTGTTATCTCTCTTCTTTGTTGCAAATCCTGTTTTTGTTTAATATGTAGATTCACAGTGAAACTGTAATTTATGGGTGCAGATTGGTCAAGGAACATATAGCAATGTGTATAGAGCTCGTGACCTTCTTCATAACAAAATCGTTGCGTTGAAAAAAGTCCGATTTGATCTTAACGATATGGAAAGTGTTAAGTTTATGGCAAGAGAGATCATAGTAATGAGACGGCTTGATCATCCTAATGTCCTGAAACTGGAAGGGTTGATCACTGCCCCTGTTTCGTCGTCTCTCTACTTAGTTTTCGAGTATATGGATCATGATCTCTTAGGACTTTCTTCGCTACCCGGTGTCAAGTTTTCAGAGCCTCAGGTATTGCACATAACTTGCTTTGCTAGCTACCACAATGAGAAAGTGTAGAGTTTGTGTCGCTTCAAAATCCGTGTCTTTTTCTATGTTTCTGTTCTTTAGGTTAAGTGTTACATGCGACAACTTCTAAGTGGGCTTGAACATTGTCACAGCCGCGGTGTTCTTCATCGGGATATAAAGGGCTCAAATCTACTGATTGACAGTAAAGGAGTCTTGAAGATAGCAGATTTTGGGTTAGCCACATTTTTCGACCCTGCAAAAAGTGTTCCATTGACTAGCCATGTTGTCACTCTTTGGTACCGGCCACCAGAACTTTTGCTTGGAGCCACTCATTATGGTGTTGGCGTTGATCTATGGAGCACAGGTTGCATCTTAGGTGAATTATATGCAGGTAGACCGATCCTCCCTGGAAAAACCGAGGTATGCAAATTCTCGTAGATTTCATTTCCTCCAAATTTGAGTTTTTGCATCTTGTTTGCTTCAACTAAAATGTAGCACTTAATCTTTGTAGGTAGAACAATTGCATAAAATCTTCAAGCTTTGTGGTTCACCACCAGAAAATTACTGGAGAAAACAGAAGTTATCGTCTTCAGCTGGATTCATAACTACAGTTCCTTATAGACGTAAAGTATCAGAGATGTTTAAGGATTTTCCTGCAGGTGTTCTTTCGCTTTTAGAGACTTTACTCTCCATAGATCCTGATCACCGGAGCTCTGCTGATTGTGCCCTTGAGAGTGAGGTAACTGGTTCTTGATGTTTTACTATTAATTTTCCTGAGGCCATCACTCATCAAAGCAGTATTAGTCACAAAACTCTGTTTTTTTTTTTGTCAGTACTTCAAAACCAAGCCATTTGCTTGCGATCCATCGCACTTACCAAAGTATCCTCCTAGTAAAGAGATTGATGCTAAAATGCGGGATGAAGCGAAAAGGCGACAACCAATGAGGGAGGATAAACAAGAACGGCAAAACTCTATGACGAGAAGATCACACGAAAGAAAACTTGTCCCACCGATCAAGGCTAATCACTCTCTGTCAATGACAATGGAGGTAAGTAACTCTGTAGAAGGTCTTAACTTTTAAGGTCACAATGACCATTGAGGTGTAAAGGGGTTAACTGTTAAGCAAATCACTCTTGTGGCAAATGCAGAAACAGTATCAAGATTTGAGAAGTAGAAACGATAGTTTCAAGTCGTTTAAAGAGGAGAGGACTCCTCGTGGCCCAGTTGCTGATTATCTAAATATGCAAACCAGAAACAATCAAAGTGGTGGGAGAATTTCATACTCAGGTCCATTGATGAGCAACAGGAATATGGCTAAGTCAACGATGCATGTGAAGGAGAATGCAGTCCCTAGATACAATCCAGCTAGAGTAAACCAGAAGATGTTATCGGGGTCAGTCTCCTCCAAAGCATTATTAGATCGACAAGATCAACCAGTCATGAATCAAAGAAGAAGGGATCGACGAGCACCAGTTGAAGACCCTTCTCGGGTTAGTTAATAATGATGATCACTATTTTGATTTTTCTTCTTTTTGCAGCGGTTGGTTGTTTTACTAACATTACTTTGTTTCTTTGTGTAACAGTATACTCCTAGTGACAGCAAGATTTACATGTCAGGACCATTGTTGGCTCAGCCAAGAAGAGTGGACCAGAAGCTTGAAGAACATGATCGGCAACTTCAGCAAGTCAACAGACAAGCACAAACGACACGCCAAGGCCGAACTCGCAATTGGTAGAGCAAAATTATGTATCAAAGAATTGAGTTTTGTCTATAACTTTTACCACACCACAGAACTAGTGGAGACAGATTCGTCAAAAACAATGGTGTTGGTTTCATAGATTAGGATGATAGGTTCTAGTTTTACTTAAGGCTTAAGCCACAATTTGTTGATTAGAGTGCTGTATTTATTAAAGAGTCATCATTGAGATTGATCAGTGTACATATTATACGTAATCCCTTCTTTACATTTGTTATATTGTATTAATTTGTTCTTTTGATGTTCCAATGGTGAGACGTTTGATATTTAGTATTGCCTGAGAATCATCATCATCATCATCTCAATAGAGATTGAATTATCCAATTCTTAACAAGCAACAAAATTGCAGGTCAACCAATCTTTAAGTACAGATGTAAGATGTAAGATAAATCAATTCTTTTGAAAAAAGGTCAACCAACCTTTAAGTACAGATGTAAGATAAATCAATTCTTTTATAAAAAAAAATCATTTAACTGAAGATCAGATCATGATGTCATTCTCATACACAGAGAGTTCTGTGTCAGAAGGTGTCCTAAGATTTATCTGATTTCTCATCACTTCTTCAGCATTCCACATAAATCAAAGCCAAAACAATTATGAAATAAAACAAAAACAAAAAGCTTTAATTCCATAGGAACAAAAAATACTCTAAAACCGTGAACAAGAATATAAAAATCGCAACTTTCTAGGAAAAAAATAACTGGGATTGAATCAGAAAGAACGTAGCGAGTTGAAATTTTTATCGATCATATGAAATCATCACCGATCTACAACTTTCATCACATTCTTCACACAAACCTTTTGAAAAAAGTAAAAAAAACCAAGGAATCCTATCCTAAAAAAAAAAAAGAAGATGGGGTTTCATTGACAATTGGATACTCAAATCGGCAAAAGTAAGGAGATTGCTATATATAAGAGATGAAACAAGAAACCCTAAACCTAAAAGCATGTTCGGACACAAAGTACAGTTTGGGCTTCGTTTATTTAGATTCGGCCCATTACTTCTAACACAAGTACAAATTGTTTCCCTTTTTGGCCCCTTTATTTTGCTTCTTATTTATGATACCAGCGAGTAAGTTTTAAAACTTTCTAAAAACTACAACTACTTTTATTTCAGTTTCTCAAAAAGATGCGAAGTGATTTTGTTGATGTTTTCATGTGGTATATATATTAACCTATAAAGAACTTGAATCAGTATTTATCACAATCAAAGATCCACCACGAAACCAAAGATATATATGGCCGGTGTCCTCAACTAGAAGAAAAATCCACCGGGATCGAGGAGCAGATATCCACAACCCAATCCTGCCGGAGAAGAAGAAGGCACACTCCCGGCACATAACAAACAAATCAAGGTTAATAAAGGTCATTTGCGAAACTTTTTTTTAAGTGTTGTTGTAGTAAAGATGGAATATGGATGCGTTGATATTAGTAGTATAGCAACACATTTATATATGTATTATTCTGGGTAATTTACCAAATAAATATGATAACTTCATCAATTCTTCAAAAAAAAAAAAAAAAAAACACATATGTGCAACGATTACGTAAAGCAAAAGCCAAAGCTGCCACTGGAACAAAACAACAACAAACATAAAACAAATATATTGCATAAACATAAAAGACATGAGAAATGATCTTATGCACTTCCAACAGGGTCATCTTTTGGTTGATCGCGTATACTAACACTCACCAATAGCAAAAGGCTTTGCAGTACATAGCTCATTTGCAATTGCGGCATTGACAATTAAGTTTCTTGGCGTTGCGTGCGTCTCTATTTATACAGCTTCCGAATTTAAGCCCGTATGTACTACACACTAATTTACAATTTTTAGGACTTATTATTATTTTTCCGTCAACGAGTTGTTCACAATACTCTGTCCTATCAGCCGGAAGATTAATTGTGCGACAATCTTTTAGATTTTTATCCTCTAGTTTTGATATTCCTGAAATCGTGTTAAGTCAACAAGTTAGAAAATATTAAAAATATGAAATGGATTACTTAAATAAATATTATAGTTTTGTTTAGGTTTGAATATAGAACATACTCTGTCATTTTCATTCAAAAGATATTTGGGTTTGGATTTTTTTTTCTTTTCTTTTCTTTCTTGCATTTAAGAATAACAATATACATATATTTTTAAAAGGGTAAACAAATAATCGAAACATATCTCAGACTCATATTATGTTTATGACCTGTTATTATCGTCAACATGAAGATCATCACAAAAGTGATCAAGCGAAGAAGCATACTTTCAATCTTGGCCATTTTTCTTATCTTTCTTCTTTTATTCCACTCTTTCTTTTTCTCTTTTTGGATGGAATGTTTTATGATTGTATTGTATAATCATCATACTGCTATATATATAGTAAGCTTTTATTTTTATTTTTGGAAAAAGGAAAAGAAACATTGTCCTTAAAACATGCATATCGAAGAGTTAAGGATAAAATATACTAATCTGATGACCACATATTATTTGCTAATTTTAGTAAATAGAAAAGCATGAGTTTGGAAAAGTATTACCGTTTACAGTAAAACATTTTAAACCACAACCTATAGTACCTTTTATCACCATATATTTCGGAAGCGTTAAGATCGGTTTCGTTTCGATTCTATTTGATTTCGGCTAAAAGAACATGACATTTGAAGACATTAGTTCGTGGCTACTGAATATCACTGAAATAATATAGTCATTCAACTATATTGAATGCAGTATGGAAATGGACACAAATTATTTAACAAGATTTTTTCTTCCTCTTTTTTTTCTCGAAGAATGATTCATTTCTTACAATATGGCAAAAAGCTAAGAAAACATATATTATTTTATAAAGATATCAATTGAAAGCATATATATAACATACACTAGGGTGTACAATTAGATTGTGTATGAGTATATATCTAAGTTGAAAGAAGTTTAACATGTTTTCATGTTAAAATTTCCAAGGCCGAACTCGCAATTGGTAGAGCAAAATTATGTATCAAAGAATTGAGTTTTGTTTATAACTTGTACCACACCAAAGAACTAGTCTAGACAGATTCGTCAAAAACAATGGTGTTGATTTCATAGATTGGGATGATAGGTTCTAGTTTTACTTGCGGCTTAAGCCACAATTTGTTGATTAGAGTGCTGTATTTATTAAAGAGTCATCATAGAGGTTGATCTGTCTACATATTATACGTATTCCCTCCTTTACATTTATTATATTGTATTAATTTGTTCTTTTGATGTTCCAATGGTGAGACGTTTGATATTTAGTATTGCCTGAAATAATCATCATCAACTCAATGCAGATTGATACTGAGATTGAATTATCCAATTCTTCATAAGCAATGAAAGCAGGGCAACCCATCTTAAGATGCAAGATAAAATCAATTCTTTTGAAAAAGGTAAAAAAATTGAACTGAAGATCAGAATATATATGATGTCATTCTCATACACAGAGAGTTCTGTGTCAGAAGGTGTCCTAAGATTTATCTGATTTCTCATCACTTCTTCAGTATAAGACGTAGTTCAAATCCAAAACAAATATGAATTAAAAAAAAAACAAAAAGCTGAGATTTTTCCATAGGAACAAAAAATTCTCTAAAACTGTGAACAAGAAAATTTAAAAAAACGTAACTTTCTAGGAAAAAATAACTTGGATGAATCAGAAAGAACGTAGCGAGTTGAAATTTTTATCGATCATATGAATCATCACCGATTTACAACTTTCATCACTTTCTTCACAAAACCTTTTGAAAATCAAAAATAACCAAAGAAACCTATCATATCAAAAAGAAGATTGGGTTGAATTGACAACATTGGAGAATCTTATTGGCGTCTACAATGAGTTTGCTATATATATATAAGAGATGAAACAAGAAACCCTAAACCTAAAAGCATGTTTGGATACAAAGTAAACAATTTGGGCTTCATTTATTTAGATTCAGCCCATTACTTCTAACACAAGTACAAAATATTTCCCTATTTGGCCCCTTTATTTTGCTTCTTATTATGATAACAGCGAGTAAGTTTTAAAACTTTCTAAAAATTGCTACAACTTTTATTTCAGTTTCTCAAAAAGCGTACGTCTTTGATTTTGTTTCGTTTGCTCTCGCAGAGTGCGATCGATTTAGCGATGTCGTTGTTACACAGTTTCAAAGAGACCTTGAAGCCCTGTGGTACTTTTCCATCATCTTCATCGTTGCGAATCTCATCGACCCAAGAATTGGAACCGCCGAGAAAGCCTCCCAAATCGTCTCTCTCACAGCAGCTTCTGCGTCTCGATGATTCCTACTTCTTACCCTCGAAGCACGAATCTAAAATCTCCAAACCCGATGTCGAAGGTTTCGATCATGGCGAAGATGATCACAAAAGAAATATCAAGTTTGAAGAAGAAGAAGAAGATGAAGACGATGAAACATCGATTGAATTCGGCAGACCCGGATTAAACCGGGCTGAATTTGACTATACCGGGCCTTATGAACCACTTGTACTGTCATCAATCGGAGAGATTCCGATCGTAAAGGTTGTTTTTTTTACGAAAGTCTCAATTTTTGCTTATGTTTGATGGAACTCAAAGTGTTTATGATTGATTCTTCACGAAATCTGATTTTGCCTTATATGATTTGCTGATGTAGGTACCTGCTTCTATCAACTGTAGATTGCTTGAACATCAACGAGAAGGAGTCACGTTTCTGTATAATCTCTATAAAAACAACCATGGTGGCATTCTTGGCGATGACATGTGAGTTCTTCTTTGTTCTGTTACAATAATGTTCTGTTTATATCCATCTGCTGTTACATTCAGGGAGACTAATTCTCCAATACAAATGGTTTTGGTTTGATTGTTCATGAGAATGTTCTTTTGCAATTTGAAGCATTAGCTGTAATAGTTTTATGTTTGGTTATAATGGAACTCTGATCATAAGTAGTGACTCAGGGGATTAGGCAAGACCATTCAGACAATTGCATTTCTTGCTGGAGTGTATGGAAAAGATGGTGACGCTGGTGGTGATACTTCTGTTTCGGAGTCTGAAAAGGGTCCTGTACTAATAATCTGTCCTTCTTCGATTATCCATAATTGGGAGAGTGAGTTTTCTCGGTGGGCGAGCTTCTTCAAGGTTTCGGTGTACCACGGATCAAACCGAGATATGATTCTTGAGAAACTCAAGGCACGGGGTGTTGGGGTACTTGTAACCAGCTTTGATACTTTTCGAATCCAAGGCCCTGTTTTGTCCGGGATTAATTGGGAGATAGTGATTGCTGATGAGGCACATCGGTTAAAGAATGAAAAATCTAAACTTTATGAGGCGTGCCTTGAGATCAAGACGAAGAAAAGGATTGGTCTTACGGGTACAGTGATGCAGAACAAGATTGGTGAGCTATTCAACCTTTTTGACTGGGTAGCGCCAGGGTCACTAGGCACTCGTGAACATTTCCGAGAATTCTATGACGAACCTCTTAAGCTAGGGCAGAGAGCTACTGCTCCTGAAAGATTTGTCCAGATTGCAGATAAGAGGAAACAGCATCTAGTCAGTCTTCTACGTAAGTTTTTGTTGAGGAGGACTAAGGACGAGACAATTGGGCATCTGATGATGGGGAAAGAAGATAATGTAGTCTTCTGTCAAATGAGTCAATTGCAGAAACGGGTGTATCAAAGAATGCTGCAGCTCCCTGAAATTCAGTGCCTTATTAATAAGGACAATCCATGTGCTTGTGGAAGCCCCCTTAAGCAATCTGAGTGCTGCAGAAGGATTATTCCTGATGGAACTATGTGGAGTTACCTTCATAGAGACAATCCTGACGGCTGTGATTCTTGTCCTTTCTGCTTGGTTCTTCCATGCCTTTTGAAACTTCAGCAGATAAGCAATCATCTGGAGCTTATTAAACCAAACCCAAAAGATGAGCCAGAAAAACAGAAGAAGGACGCAGAGTTTGTATCTGCAGTGTTTGGTTCAGATATAGATCTAGTAGGAGGAGTTTCTGCAAGCAAGAGCTTCATGGACCTTAGTGATGTTAAACATTGTGGGAAAATGAGAGCTTTGGAGAAGTTGATGGCTTCTTGGATTTCAAAGGGTGATAAGATACTTCTATTCAGTTACTCTGTCAGGTTAGTTTTTTGGAGTTAATTCCAGGTTTTTATGAATGTAGGAGAATATTTGTTGTTATAAGCTTTTGATCCACTACATTACAGGATGCTGGACATACTGGAGAAGTTTCTAATTAGAAAAGGTTATAGCTTTGCAAGACTTGATGGTTCTACTCCGACTAATCTGCGACAGTCTCTTGTAGATGACTTCAATGCGAGTCCTAGCAAACAGGTTTTTATTATTAAAACCCTATTCAAAAGAGGTCCTCTTTCTTCTTACCTACTTCTGATCTGAAGATTAAAGGAGCTTTTATTGTGTCAGGTGTTTTTGATATCAACTAAAGCTGGTGGGTTGGGACTAAACCTTGTGAGTGCGAACCGTGTGGTTATATTTGACCCAAACTGGAACCCATCTCATGACTTGCAAGCGCAAGATAGATCATTTCGATATGGACAGAAACGTCATGTGGTTGTTTTTCGTTTGTTGAGTGCTGGTTCCCTTGAGGAACTAGTTTATACAAGACAAGTATACAAACAACAGCTTTCAAACATTGCGGTTTCAGGGAAAATGGAGACAAGGTACTTTGAAGGCGTCCAGGTATGTAAAAGAATACAGAGTCTTTAATTTATTAGTCTCATTAAAGAGGTCGTTCTCTCTTCTAAAGTTTTGGTGCGTCTTGTGATCAGGACTGTAAAGAGTTTCAAGGCGAGCTATTTGGGATTTCAAATCTGTTCCGTGATCTCTCTGATAAGCTCTTTACTAGCGATATTGTTGAGTTGCATAGGGATAGTAACATCCATGAGAATAAGAGATCATTGCTTGAGGCAGGTGTTTCAGAAGATGAAAAAGAAGAAGAGGTCTTGTGCTCTTATAAACCCGAAACAGAGAAACCTATCCTTAAAGACTTGGGTAAGAATAAGACTGATCTGTGCTCATCTCTCCTTGACGACATTTTGTGATAAAGTCTTTTAAACCTTTACTCTGGCTTGTGTGACTATTTATAGGCATTGTGTATGCACATCGAAATGAAGACATCGTCAACGGTGAAAGGACAACAACATCAATATCAACATCTCAGAGGTTAAATGGAGATAGTAATGGTGATGAGAACTTAGAGTGTGCGGATGGAAAGAAGAAGAAGAGAAAAGGTTGTAGTGAAGAGGTGGATATGTCTTCTTCAAACAGGGAACACAAAAGAGAGAAGTACAAGATGTTAGCCGAGTTTAAAGGCATGGAGATACTGGATTTTAGTAGATGGGTACTGTCAGCTTCTCCATTTGATAGAGAGAAGCTACTTGAAGACTTTTTAGACAGAGTCAAGTAACAATTTCAGATTTCTTGATGTAAATTTGGTTAATAATTGTATATAGTAAGCTTACAAGATGCACACAGTTGCATGTGTTCTTAGTTCTTACATATCATAAGGCAACCCAACAAAAAGTTGTACACAACTGACTACCTACCTTCTCTGGGCCTTAAATCTTGAAACTGGTTTTGATGGTTGAGACGCTGAAGACTGTACATATTAACAAACAAACAAACAAAATGCAGTCAGAATCATGTTCCCTGCATTATGATTGTTATGTAGTTCGCGTGGTTAAAACGTACCTGCGTTTGGCTGTGTGTGCTGGCCTCTAGATTATGGGCATGCTCTACGATCGATCCCGTAAAAGCCTGCACGAGTTGGATCAGATATTTAGCAACCTTCAAAGGAAACTCAGATCTGCCTGAACAACTATACAATACAACTAACAAAAGCTTGAGCGAAAGAGATATAACCTTGATAGAATCAAACTCGGGCTCTGCTTTCTGCATAGGTGACTGCAAAAAAAGTAAGGTATTAGCTTGATATCGAATGCAGACTGATCTATGGGTTCCAAGTGTAGCTTATAGTATAAGATCCAAATACCTCAATCTTTTGTGGTCCTGCAACATTGGTTTTTGCCTTTGCTCTGGAAACAGAAGAGGTCGCTTGAAAGTCTCTCCATGTTCCAGCGTTTTGCTGGGGGGTTCCGCCACGTGATTGATCTATTGATAAGAAAAGAACATAGATGTTGGTTGGAGAAAGGTTCAGGAAGACGATTCGGTTTTACATATATTAATTTGACAATGAAGTCTACTTGTCTGATGTCTGAAAGCTAACCTTTGGAAAGATATTGTGCCGCTGGTCCGATACACTGCCATTATGCCATAACAAGTATTATCAGAGAAAGAGTTGTAGAACACTACTGAAAGAAGGGAAGATCACAAATGAAAGGTTTTTCTTACATTGAGCGGATCATCTAGGTCTTTATGTGGATTTTTCTCCGGTATCACTTCAATAACTTTGGCTTTAACTCTTGGCTGGATTAAAAGTAAGTAAACATTAGGACAAAACATTAACCATAAACATCAACCCAGATGTGAAATTTCCTTTCAAAAATACCTCTGAAACCATGGGTTCGCTAGTGGAAAAGCTATGGCTGGAAGCTTTCTTAGGAAAAGATACGGTAGTTTCCTGTCTCCTGTATTCAATACTGTTGCGGTCTGTCTCACCTCTAATTCCTTTCACCAAAACGTGCTCGCTCTCCTCCGCACTTTCTACATGAGAATCATGTTCTTCACCCTCACCCTCCAGTTCTTCTTCCATTTCAAGTTCATTCAACCTGGACATGATTCGTGCAAAATCCTCGTCTTCAGGTTCAACTTCTTCAGTCTCTCCTCCAGCAAGAGCAGAAGGCTCTTTTCCACTTGACTGAATCACAGCTGCAGAGTCATCTTCTTCTACATACTCTTCTCTTATCTCAACAAGTCCTTCCTATAAAAAAACAATCAACAACACCGCTTCAGAACGCATATGCAGAACACAATAAGCACAAGGGAATTTAACACATGATCGACTCTTCCAGCAAAACCTACCGCTGCTTCAGAAGCAGTTGTAGAGAAGAATGAAGCCTCCGTTTGAAAATCTTCAATCTCAGCTTTAAGAGAATGTATTTGAGACTGTAAAGTCTTGTCTCTTCTCTTCAAGAACTCAACCGTTTGTTTCGATGATCTATCAGTATAGTAATTCTCTCCCAACAACACCTAATAGTGAATCACCAAAAACAATCCTTTGCTTCAGTCTAAACCAATTTTGAACTTTCACATTAGCCTTAGTATCTTACTGAGAAACTCCTAAACCTCTCATAGTTACATTGTATCCACTGGAATCGAAAAGAGAGAATATAAAACATACCAAACACTCGTTGGTGTGAATCAATCGACCTGGGAAAAAAGCGATTTTGCCGAATGGAACCTGTGTACACAAAAAGCATCAGACGGGAACAAAAATTAGATAACAACGGAGGGATAAAGAAGGAAAGGATGTAAAACCCTCACCATAACGTTGTGATGGAGCTGATCGGGAAGCTTCTTGACGAGATTGATGAGATTGTCGTTTTCATCTACGAACTGTTGAAGACGATTCATCTCTACTCGCTTCTCTCCGATTTTCTCCTCCACATAACTTGCTGCTTTCCGTGCTTCCTCCTCTGAGAATAACGACGCTAACGGCGTCACAGTTCCTTTCGCCGGCGGCTCCATTCCGGTAAGGGTTTTAAGTACAGCGACGATTCCAGGAAAAAAAAAAAAAGGAAATTGAGAGGGAAGCAAGTGAAGGCTTCTAAGTGTTATAATAATGAACTTAATGGGCCGATTATTTATGGCCCAAACTATTTTACATGATATTTACGTAAATAAAGAAGATTCACTTCACTTGTGTAATAAAATTTGGGATTGGACTATTTTATTAACGTTTGTAAATTGTAAAATTCCATTGTTAATTTTTCTAAGGTACCCCAACTCCCAACTAAACGAATTATACTAATCCTGATTATACTAATATTGATTAGTAAAATTCCATTTATACTAATCATTGATTAGTTTGGAGAATAATGATGTGCATTACATGTAATGCAAGTGTGGAGATAATGCAAATGGGTTGGCAAGTAGACAGACTTACACACGAGAAGAAGGCCGACATGGTTATGCTACTTCAGTCTATTATATTGTAATTTGAATTCAATTCCGATGTTTCGTAGTTTTGAACTAGCTACTGACAATATAAAATTAAATGATACATTATGTCTATGATCCAAGGTATATTTAGCGATAACGCATCATTTACTCCTACATAATTTGAGAAAAACAAAAAACAATATTATATTGAACTAAGATCTATCATAAAGTTACCGCAAGTAGCACTAAGTTTTTTCCTTTGAATTTTAAAAAGAAAACAAGAAATCAATTACTAAAGTTTTCATAACTTATCACCAAAATCTAATGTTTTGAATAAGTAACTTACAAAAAAAAAAAAAAAAATGAAGTAACAATAGAAAACAATATAATATATTAACTTAGAAATACTTAAGAAAATTTTTAAGGTCAAATTCTTTTAAATATTTTCTTTTTATATAAATTTTTAATAGAAAAATCTATAATAAGTATGTGATATCTGATTCGAGATTTGACCAATAGTAAACGTGATCCACTTCCGTAAGTAAATCATGTCCTTTGATTCTGATTACGTTTGATCATTGGATGATATGTGCGTTTCATAAATACATATTTTACTTTTTAATCCAAAAATTTAGAGAAATTAAGGTAAACATCCGAAGTTTTTAGATGCGTTTATCTGATCCAAAAATAGATATGTAATTAGGAAGATTTTAGAAAGAAAAAAAAGAGGTTTCAGTAAAGAATTTAATAGAAGGGATCTAACTGTAATTTTTCCTTTTGTATTGCCAAAGGATCTAAATATAAATTAGTTAAGAAAATAAAAAGATTATAAAAATAATACAAAAAGGTAAAGAAGTTTCTCTATTTCTTCTTCGTCCTCCTTCCCTTTCTTCTCCTTCTCTCTTCCCACCGATAGGCACCGAACCAAAGCAACCAAAGACGAAGAAAAACTATATAAGGAACCCCTCAAGAGAGAGAGACGTAGAGGGAGAGAGAGAGAGAGATAGAAAGGTGAAAGCTTTATTTATTGTTATCAAGATCACTGTATCAACAACAACAACCAATGCCTGCTCTGAAGAACTTGTCCGCCGCCGATGAAGAGTACGACCAACTGGGTCGGAACTCAGAAGCTGACAGATTCAACCCCGAAGCTAACGAGACAGAAGGAGATCCGGAGAAAATGGATGACAAGGACGGAAGTGGAGATGAGGAAGACGACGTGAAACGTGACCAAGTTGAAGCAGAGGATGATGAAGAAGCGTTAGAACAAGGTAAAAGTTTCGTTTTTTTATTTTGCTTTGCTGTTGTTTTGTTTGTTGTTAAGGATACGTATGTGAGGTATATGAAATCAAATCGATGCGTATGTGAGTATGTGTGTGTGTTGTAACATGGAAGTGATCGATTTCTTTAATTGGTACTTGTTTGAAAAAAATTTCAGATTCTAAGGAAAGAAGTAAGTCTTCTTCAGGAGGAGAGCAATCAGAATCAGATTCAGAGTAACAATTCTTTTCCCTTTTGTGATTTTCTGATGATTGGTTTCACTGTTGTATTGTATCTGATGGGTTTTTAAGCGGAACTAGTGGCTCTCTTTTGTTTATATTCTTTAAAGTTTGTGTGTTTGTTTCTTTGATCCGATTATGCATTGTTTGTTTGGTTCTTGCTTGCATGTTATAGTCACTGTTGTGTTTCTTCCCGATATCACAAATTATTTAGTAACGGTGAATATGACATTTCACAAGGTTGATCTTGAGACGATTTTCTAATTGACTTATGCTTTATGTGTTGATCAACTCTTTTCTCTTGCAGATATGTAGATATTGATCTAGCGGATATCCGTAGGGACGTGCAATGCTCCATATGTTTAGGTGCCTGCTCTTCTTCTTCCGGGACCATTATTGTGAATGTTGACTACCAACTAGGAAAATAAGGCTTCAGCTACTTTCATCAACTGACATAAATACAGTCATTATAAAAGAATCTAGTGTTGCACAAGTTTGTTGTTTAGATTGTTCTTGGATTGTTGAGTTTTCTCATGCAGAGTCGTGTTTTTTACATATAATCATTCATTTTATATTGGATCAACTCTGTTACTGCAGTTTACTAAATTTGACTGATGTGAGTATTGGTTTTCACTTTCTAGGAATTATAAGGAAAACAAGGACTGTGATGGAATGTCTCCACCGGTTTTGCCAAGAGTGCATTGATAAGTCAATGAGATTGGGGTATGCTTTCCATTTGCATGTTCATCATTATTTAGGGAGCCTATATTCTCGGTTATACTAACTGGCAAATACATTTTCAGGAACAATGAGTGTCCTACTTGCAGGAAACATTGTGCAAGCCGACGTTCTTTAAGAGACGACCCAAACTTTGATGCGTTTATAGCAACTTTGTTCAAAGATATTGATAAATATGAGGAGGAGGTGAAGCATTAACATTGTTTCCTCTTCAACAGTTTTAGACAAGGTTACTTTATGAGAGATTACTGATGTTTTATGCCTTTCATTTTTGTTCAGGAATTGGCTTTTAGTCAAGATGACGAGACTCGTAATAAGCAGGTCAGAAACACGATAAAGACTAACTCACTTAAGTATATCAAATGATTCGATGGTGACTAAGTGAGCTGTGCATCATTGTTCTTCTTTTCTAGATTCAAGCATCTATAGCTCGAGTATCACAGCGACAGTCTTCAGCCCTTGCAAAAAAAAAGTCTTCTGGTAAAGACGCAGCAGTCTTATCGAGATCCCGACGTAGTGCTAGTGGCTCTAGAAGAAGAAGGAACTGCAGAAGCGTGGAACATGATACATCAGAAGCCTATGATGATGATGATGATGATCAAAACAACGGAGGCAAAGATTCTTCTTCAGATGAGCCTTGTGCCCCGCAGAGAAAACGGAAAAAGCGCTCAAAAACTCAGCCTTCTTCTTCAGCTGCAAACAACAACGATAACTGCGCAGGTAATGGCACAGAGCAGGCGCATCATAGGGACAGCAGAGGAATATCACCTGGGCTTGTGTGGAATGCGGAAATGCTTGCATGGGGAAGAGGAGGTACACGGAGTAACACAAGGCAAGGACATAATAACCACCAGGGAGCTAGTAACAAGAGGAATGCTCGCTTGAATAGACTTGTGGAATATCTCGGGAGCTTAGAGGGTAACAGTGTCGAGGTAACAAAAGATTATGCTCTTTGTTGACCAGTGGTATGGTTTACAGTTAATAACTAACAACAAATTTTGGTTTTTGAAAAACATAAAATTGTTCTGCAGTTGGATATTACTCTTAAGCTTATCTCGCTGGATGCACAATGTTTACCGGACTTAGTTCAGCCATATCTTCGTTGCCGACCTACTTTGCTAGTAAAACAACTCTGTGAAGTGAGTTCTCTCCCTCTGCTATTATAATCGTGGAGTCTCCACTAGTGGGGATGAGAAAATAAACCAAATCATGGATCTTGATACTTGTAACATCTGAATGTTGAACAGTATGTGGCTCGCCAGATGCAATTGAAGGCTGAAGAGGTTGAATTGTTGGTGTCTAAGGAAGGGGATAAGGCAATTGGGGATCAGACCTCAACAGAGCATATGCAAAGTCTTAAAGATGATGAAACCCTGGCAATGCTAAAAGTTGATTGCATTTCGAACCATGGAGATACGGTACTGTCATCTAACCCAAATCTAGAAATCTGTCTCTCGCAGTGATGCCTTCTGAAACTTTCCTTTGTTTGATTTGTTTTTTCTTCTTCAGATTGTAGTGTACCGCCAAAAGAAAATCGGATAGAAAGAGGTTGGATGGAGCAAGTGTATATGAATGAATTAGACTGTTATGCTCTTGCTTGTTTTCTCAGTTTCCTTTTTAGCCATTGTTTCATATAATTTTCCCCCAGTTTTAATAAACTTGAGAATCAGAAGGATACATAAGACAATGATATGTACTGCTAGTCTGCTACTATTCTATACTAGTAAAGTACATAATATATATTTGGCTGTTTTATGCTCTAGCTTGTTCTCTCAGTCGTCATTTTAGTCATGAACCAATTTTTTATATAATAATTAATCTTTTTTCCATTTTAATAAACTTGAGAATCAAGAGGGATGATACATAAGACAATGTACTATATCAGTAAGTACTAAGGACACACAGGAAAAATTAGGACCGAATCAATTTACAAAGGGAATGTAGTAGGTTCAAGCATTCATGAACATTTCAGGCTGCTTCTGAATTTTTTACTGCAAACAACTACCTCATCTGTCCAGCAGAGGCGCTGGTAGCTGCAGACACAGTTGGTCGAGCCATCATGGTTCTTCTCTCGGTCCTCTTAATCACTCTAAGATTGGGTGATTTTGGTTTTGTGGTCTCCTTGTTGGACCTGTTACATGAAGTTTTTTTTTCATCAGTAGGAGGATTACTAAAAAGCAAAGAGAAGACTGGTTCGATGAAATCTGTTTTTGAGTTGGAACTTACTTCTGAGGTAAGAAGGGTTTGTTGAAGTTAGGCACAGGTCTAGCGTGAGGAACCATTGTCTTTCTCATTTGCTTCAGAGCCCTCTCTTCTTCCACCTGACACAAAATTGGCAGGTATTATTATCTAACTTTGACCAAGGTTTATGGTATCTATGCAAGTTAAGCGGGTGTATAAATAATGCATACCATTTTTGCAGCTTCACTCTCTTCACGGTATCTCTTGTACTGATTCTCCTTCTCTTTGATCTGGTTCCAAATAGAATGGACACATTCATCAATTTCAGAGGGTTATTGAAAAGCATTCTTTTGTCTGCTAAAATGACTGCAAAATCTTACTTTATGATCAAAGTCTGCTCGCTCAACAGCTCGATGCTCTACACGAAGATTGAACTCCTGAATTTCTGTGAGAGGCATTCGTACTTTCTCTGGAACAGGGATTGGGTCCCTGAGTGATCAAAGCAAATTGTGAGCACTTTGAAAACGTTGATAAAGTAAGTTTCTGGGAGATAAACAAATAGCAAAAAGGGGCTTGTCGCTTACTCTTTTATAACTGGTTGTGCTTTGAAGAGCCTCTTCTGGGCCTCTTCTCTCTCCATTCTCTTCCTCTCTTCCATTTCTCTTCGTAGTTCCTCTTCGTGCCTTACTAAACTCTCTAACTGGAACGGTTCTGGTTGTGTGCATTGCTTAGGTTCTGGTTTTGGTGGTACCTGGGAAACGTAATGATAATGTCAACACCATCCATCTCTTTCGCAATTCAAAAAATAAAAGTAAGGAAGGAAAATAAGAAGTTAAGGATGTGCATACCACTGGATAATCCGTCGTGTAAGGATATGGGTTTGCCTTTGGAACCCTTGCCTTTTCATCTCCTATTTTCTTATGTACGAGCTCCATATAAAATTTCTTCTCTTTCTCCGCGCCTCGTTCCTGTATTCCACAAAGTAGTTTTTAAAAAACGATCAGTAAAGATTGGTAGCAAGTTACTTTGACCTTAAGAAGAGGTTGTTCATTGTTCACATACCTCTGTCCTAAGATTGAAGGGGTTTGGAGCAGTGTTCCTTGGTAGAGGCTTTTCATGGAAAGATTCGGAGTTCAATGAGAGCTGCCAAGAAAAAGTTGTGTCAAACACTAAATAGCTAAAGAAGACTTGCATAGAGCGGGTTATGTACGTTAGTTGATCTATACCTTGTCGAATATATCCAAGACAGAATCTGGTCGTGATATCCTCTCATCTGTCGCAAAGTGAAACTCTTGAGGTATCGTTATGTGCTTCTTGGTGTTACAAAAGATGCCCATCTCTCCTTTACTTTCAAATATCTGGGTGATTTGATGTAAATCCAAGTTAGATTAAGAGAGAGAAAATGAAATAAACAGTATTAAACTACACCTCTTCAGTAGTAGTACCTTTTTGTTCAAAGGTTTTGCTTTAAATTTTGGTGCCTTCTCTAGTTCCTCTTGCTCAAGTTCCGCAGTAGTTTTTGCTTTAGTAGGACGAGCTCTTAACATTGTTTGGAGCACAGGGCACTTTGGTTCAGTAAGGTGAGGCTTCCAATCATTATGCTGCGTCTGAGGAAAACAGAGGCATATCAGATGGCATGGAAACAACTAACCAAGTGTGTTTTATGTATACATACAACTTTTCTGGGAGGTGAGAAGAAACTCTATACCTGCTTAGACGCTTCCGTTGAAGCTACTGAAGAGGACTCTGCATGATGGTTAGCCCTTGCCATTGTTTGAAGATGAAATTCCTGCAACAGTAAGAAAATGAGATCGTTTGTAGATTGATAAAAACAGATTTATTAAGCTATGAGTCTCTTCTAAAGTGATAATACTCTTTGATGGGTTGGGTATCTACCTGAAATTCTGGCAGATGTGGTGTACTTCTTTGTGGCGCAGGCAAAGCTGGAGCTGCCAAAATCTGCATCAAATCACAGAACGCATTGGTTTTGTTTAGTTTTCTGTCTCTACAGTACAAATATACCTTGGTGGAACTAGATGCTAATTACCTTCTTGTTCACAGGTCGAGCTTTAAACTTGGGAATCTTTGCCAACATCTCTTCCTCAAGTTCTGCACTGCTCTTAACTCTCAAAGGACGAGCTCGTTGGGATGTTACAAATTCAGGTTCCTTCGGTCTTGTCAGTGTCAGCTTAGGTCGATTCTGGACAAGAAAAACAGTACCATCCTTTAATTTAGTCAAAGATATAAAAAGACACGAGACCAGTAAAGGAATCAGAGAATTTCGATTGTTTATTACCTGTGGAACAGAAGTGTTGGCGTGAGGCAATGACAAGCCTCGGGTGCTTGTTTGGAACTTCTTCATCAGTTCAGCAGTTGAAACAAAAGGTGCTATTTGCTCACGGACATAAACCTTAAGAAATGAAAACAAGAGTTGAGAGGTCTGTCTGACAATAAAATTTATAGAAGCAATCCTGATCCAAAACGTACCTTTCTATTCTCCTTTGGAGTAGGCTTAGTGACTGAAGGGCATGCGCTGAAACCGGTGTTTACAAGACCTTCTCTTGTCTTGTGGAGCAGAGTTGTTGGCTTTGGATTGAGAATCTAGATAAATCAATGAAGAAAAAGTTTCAGTCACGCAAGTAAGATATGGAATGAAAGGTTGCTGAGGATTAACAATTTGGCTCACCTGTCTTGATTTACCATCATCAAGCTTTTGCCTTTTGATGGCTTGATTTTCCTGAATCAGATTGGTAGTGCTAACTATGTTTCTAACAGTCGTTTCCCTGCAGTGAAGCATTCAAAACACATCAAAAAACAAAAAACTATTACAAGAGGAACGTGAAACTAGAATTGGGGTATGAGAATGGTCATTAAGAATGTTAGCTACCTTTTCACACTTTTCTGATGACTGCCTTTGGCTTGAGACAACTGTGACTGGTTTTTGGGCCTAAGAGCAGATGGATTCTTCAGGAGACTAGCAATCTTTCTAGCAGTTTGCTGCTTCTTAAGATCCCTCGACTTTCCTCCTTGAGAGAAACGCATTGGTGGTTTGGGTGTGCAAGCGGGAGGAATGTTCTCCTTGTCTTGAGTCTGCTCAGTCGTCGCCTTACTGTTGAATGAACAAGAAGAGAGAGCATTAGAATTGCCTCTCGGCTCACTTAACAGTGATCCAAAAGAAGGACGATAACGAACCTGGCATCTGTGGTCGTCTTGTTGTCGATCTTTTCATCCTTGGAACTGTCATGAGACGGCTTAATTGTGCTTGCTTCAGTAGTAGGAGTAACTTGTTCTTTCTTGGACTTAGAAGGCTGTGATTGTGAGGAGATAGTTGCAGTTACTGGCTCTTTATCCTGCAAACAATCAGAATCAGAATGATTAAAAAAGGTTGAATCTTTCCTGCTTGTAATGAATGGTTATTGATAAATCAGTGATGACGGTTGAAAGAAAACCTTGAGGGGAATCTCTTCATCTTCTTCTTCATTGAAGTTGCACATAGTCTCTACCTTGAATGATCTCCTTGCTTTGATTTTAGGAACCGAAGCTGCACACAATTAGAAAAGACAGTAAACCTTTTGAATTGAGAGAGATCAATCACACAGTCAAGAAACCCTAATTTCGCTTATCAGTACACAAATCAGTAAACCCTAAATTTCAATTCACTGTGATGTCCACAAAACTTAGAAAACCAAAATCAGAGATCACCTAATTAATTCCGAATCCAAAATTAACCCTAATTAACGCAAATCTCAGATTCAGAATCAATCAACCCTAAAAAAATCGAAATTGAAATCAAATTTAAGGAGAAGAGAAAGGAAAAGAAACTAACGAGAAGGAGCACAGCTTAACGCGGATTGAAACCAAAGCTCTGCTCGGCGAGACTCATCTTCCGTCTCTCCGTTAATGAAATCAAACCACCGCGGCGCTAAGAACTCATACGTCTCATCAATCATCGTCGTCACAACACTACCAATTGAATCCTCCGCCGTTGCTTCCATACTAAAACCACAGAACTAGTAGAGAGCGTGAGAGAGAGAGAGAGAGGAGCGTTTTGTTTTTTGGGGTTTCTTGGTTCCTTCTTTTACAGAGAAGAGAACGTTGTAATCAGAACTAAAAAGGAATAAGGAAGCCACTAACGGTCATATAAAACTTTTGAATAATGGGCTTCTCTCTCTTTCTTCTTAACGTTCTTATTTTTTTCCTTTTTTTGTTTTCTTTGTTCTCTGTATCCGTCTCTTGTTGTCTCTAACGGCTATATTTCTACCACGCTCTCTTTTTTTTTATTCCCACCACTGAAACTGTGTCGTTTCGTAGTTTTTTTTTTCTCCCGTTCTGACGACGTCGTTTCTTCTAAACCAATTAAAAACCCATTAACGTGTTCCATATATATTTTAAATGGTGATCCGATCCATTAGAGCTAAATGGGCTAAATCAATACTATATTTTTTTGGTTTGAATTTAACAGTTTCACATCATCAGACGATCGTTATCATTGTAATATACACTCATCATCATACCACCACTAACCTACCATAACAACCATCATATAGGTAACAATATAACCATCAGCATAATTATAAACCCTCGAAAGAGATTTCAGTCATCCACACTTATTCGACACCTGATCTTGATTCGTTTAGGCAACGTTGAATAATATGAAATCCGATAATTAGTTTTTTTATGGAGAGGAAACTATACTACATTATTTTTATTTATTTATACCCTTTAATTTATCAAGGACAAAATAAAAACTATATTTATTTACAGGAAACAAGTTCAAATGACTAAATGGTATATATATATATATATATCAATATATCATGCATCTTTAGTAGATTAGATATGATTTATCCATCTAAACTGTATTGACGTTTTTATCTGTTCTCGTTAACTTCTGCTTTCTGGAATCGATAACTAATGATAAGTCATGAATGGGAAATGGACAAAGATGAATCAGATATTTATATGAATTGGGTCATTCCAATTTTTCCACGACTAAGCTTAAGTAAGTCATGGGTATAAAGTACAAACTCACCCAAAAAAAAAAAAAAAAAAAAAAAAAAAAAAATTCTCACAAAACTACCTTAAAACTTGATTATTAATTTATTAATTTCGTTCAACTAGACTTCTACCTTTGCACAGTCTGTAAACGTTACCAAAAATAATAATGAAAATGACCGCAAACGAATCTTTATTCAAGCATTTATTTTCGATGATATTAAGTGGGCTAATCTTTTTTACTTCAACGTATGAGTTGTATTTAAGTGAGCCAAATTTTTATCCTGTAAAATTATATAGATATCTTTGAGATTATTTATTTTGTTAATAAGTTGAAACTTGAAAGTCAGCAATTGAAAAGTGAGCGTGGTTAATTACACCAAAAAATGAGATATATTAAGGAATGACTACTTACTTGTTTTCATCAAAGTGATCATGTAATGCAATTACTATAATATGAAAGCAAATACTAGAATTTTTGTTCTCTTGATCGGTACCGGTATCAAGAATGGTCCACATTTTACTACTCCCTCTAATTTTAGAGTTAAAGTGTGGGTATGATATCTGAATTGAAAATCTATTTGATTTGTTATAAAAATGAATATGTACAAATATTTTACTTATATTTTATTTATATTTTACATATGTTTTGCTTATTTTTTATATAAATCTAAACACGACACTAAATGGCATCGTTCCCATACAATACCTCATCGAAGCCGAGAAGAAGGAAAAATAAACATGGTTTTTCTTCTCATCAACTTCTTTCCATCATCAAAACGAGTATCATTAAGTTACTTTTCAGATTTGACGTTTATCTCACATACGGCGTACCCCTTCTATAGCTTGCTGGTTGCATACAGAACTTTTCATCTTTTGACCTCCTCTGTATCTACGGCTAGACATTTGAAATGGTGTAGCCTAATCTGTGGTTTTCTAGTTCTATGAGTGGTTATCTACTTTTTATTGGCTTGTGGATTTTGGCTGTCTCAGTCGTAACCCCTTTAGTAGTCATCCTAAGCTTTTTAAGCGTACGCTGCTGCAAATGTCGCTGCTGCATAGGGAAGGACAACGTGGAAGCGACAATAATTGTCTAGATGATCATGTTTCTTTTAATTCCAGTCTAGTTGTTAATAAGTTTGGTTATGATCAGTTTAGTATTATTAAGTACGATCTTCTTGTCGGTTGGATCTAGTACTACAGTAGTAATTTTAATTTGAACAGAATTTTTTAATTTGATGAAATATTATAATATTATTCAGACGCAAATAACTTTTAGAGCATTGTTATGGTAACATCTACTCAAATGTCTTCAAAAAAATATATTTTAATTTTATAATAATATTCTAATTTTTTAATTTATTATTTTAATATTGATTTTTTCTCATTCTGTGTTTCCAAATGTTTTAGCCGAAGATTCTTCATCTTTTCTCTTTCCTATTTTTTTTTTGTTTATTAATTTTTTTGATTCACATATTTATATTTATAGAGACACGGTAGATGGAAATACCCTTAGAAATAAATGGTATTTGAGAGAAAGAAATAACCTAGTTTTTTTAAAGGGTTGAAAATAAGAAAATCTAAGAAGAAAGAGGGAGTAAATGGTGACGAAGGCGTAACTCACCGATGATAGTTTGTTTAGCGACAACGGCGTAAATGGTGACGAAGACGCTGAGAGAGTTCGAGATCACTTTATTGTATATGTTAACTGATGATGGTGTATTGGTGTATACTTATATATATGTAAAATACTTCTTGGAAAAACTCTTTCACTACAAATGCAAAGGCAAAAAAAAAACTATAGACGAATACGTGTCGTAATCATTACATCAATGCAAGTAATTCATCCAAATATGCACTTAAATTCAATAAAAATAGATAATATGTCTTTGTATATATATTAGCTTGATATTTTACCCAAAAGAAAATAATAAAAATCTAGATATATTTACATATGCATCTATATGTCTAGTTTAAAAGTCAGAAGATTGATATTTAACAATATACTATAATTTAATATAAGATACTGTATACCCCTCTATAATTAATCATTAGTTAAGTATTATTTAAGGATAATTTTAGAATAAAATATAAAAATCTAAAATTGAAACTAAACAGAAAAATACTTTTTTCATTAACGATATCAATCAAAGATGTAAGATCTCTGTGTATAGAAGGATTTCTATCTAATTATTAATGAATATATTTAAAATCATTTAAAATTAGCAAAATATAGGGAGTAATCATATCAAGAAAAGTTTTGTATGATAATGTTGAGTAGATTTCTGGAAGAAAAAGAAAACAACCACCCATAGAGAATATCCATATATGAAATACCAATACTGCATACATTTTTCTGAAAACACTTTGAAGAGAAGAAACATAACAAATTATGTGAGTTATGTGTGTATTATATTTACAAGTTTTGAAACCAAAATATGAATTTGTGGTTCATTTTTTTGCATTTTTAATAAATCGTTTATTTTGAGATTTTTATTAAAAGTATTTACGAATTGAGATGGGGACGAATTGAGATTTTTTTTTAACAGCTGACTTTCATTGATTAATTTGTTACCTCAGAGAGGTTTGTATGTGATACAACATGATCCTCATGTAGGATATCCATAAGACAAGATGGTACATAATAATAGGGAGTAAAAAGTTGATTGTTCATGGAAATTCTTGCTAACCGATCTGCGGCCTTGTTATTGCTTCTTCTAGTCCAAACAAACTCTGCATTTAAAACCTTTTCCTTCCAATGCAGAACTTCACGTGTCCAGTTATGAGCTGTGAAACTTAGAGCTTCTTCGCGTGCCAATTTGCTGACTAACTGATTGTCTCCTTCAAAGATGACATTTGTATAACCTCGAATCCACATTTGTTGCATTGCTGCGACAAGGCTTTGGAGTTCTGCTTCCAATGGTGTTGTACATGGTTGTCCTTGACTCTTGCCTGCATGAAGGAAAAAACCTTCTGAGTTTCTAACGATCCATGCCGATTGCGCTTGTCCTCCATTTGTTTGAAAATGACAATCATAGTTGCATTTGATAAAATTCCTCTTCGGTCTTGTCCACCTTGATTCTTGTTGTAGGAGATGATGTTTTCTTTTTTCTGGCCATATATCAATCCATTCTTTTGCTTCATTTGATGCGGAAATCAGATCTTCTTGCCAATTGTTGTGTATATTTTGAAAGACCAAAAGATTTCTACTCTTCCAAAGGCTCCAAAGTATCCAAATTGGCATTTGTCTTTCAAAAAAGGATATATTCCGATTGTTGTAGTAGTTCAGGACTTCCTGGAATTTGTCGTCAAAGGAGTTTAAGCTTCCCAAAATTTGTAGATTTGGATTCTCATTCCAGAGCTGTTGAGCATGTTGACAGTCAAAGAATAAGTGTTCTATTGTTTCTATTCCCCGATTGCAGCGTACACAGTGTGGTGATATGTTAACTCCTCGGTGAGCGAGTTCTGATCCAGTAGCTAAGGCTTTAGAGAGCATTCTCCATAGAAAATGTTTCAACTTGGGAGCAATTTGAAGTTTCCAGATAGCTTGCTTATGAGACTGTAAACCCGGTGGTGCTCTGATTCTGTTTTCTTCAATATGAGCTGCTAACCAATAGCCTGACTTAACTGTGTAATAACCTGAATCATTATAATGCCATCCTAGCAGATCAGGAGAAGATGTTTTGCTCAGTCGTATCTTTTGTATGAGTTGTACATCTTCCTCTACTATTAATGTTCTCAGCAGTTCTGTATTCCAACCTGATTGTTCCTCTAACATCAATTCGCTGACATAACACAATGATGTATCTACCCCATCTAACGATACTGGAGGTCTAGGTGGGTTAGTTGGTAACCACGGATCTGCCCATATATTTGTAATATTTCCGTTTCCTATCAGAAACCTCATTCCTTTTTTGAGGAGATCTTTGCCTTCTAAAAGAGACTTCCATATAAACGATGGTTTATAGCCTGATCCGGCATTGAAAATATTAGTATCAGGATAATACCTGGCCTTGAGGAATCTAGCTAAGAGGCTATCAGGGTTGCGAGAGATTCGCCATACTTGTTTCCCCAATAGAGCTAGGTTGAAACATTCCAAGTCTCTGAATCCAAGTCCTCCTTCTCTTTTTGGCAAACTCATCCTTTCCCATGAGACCCAGTGCATTGATTTTTGACCTTGTTCATTGCTCCACCAAAACTTTGCAAGGACATTATTTATTTCTTCACAGATGCCTTTTGGAAGCTTGAAACAATTCATCGTATAGACTGGTAGAGCAAGTGCAATTGTTTTTAGTAAAATCTCCTTGCCAGCTTTGGAAAGTTGTCTCGTAGACCATCCATTGGTTCTCTGCTTCACTTTGGCAACTATATAAGAGAATATCTCCTTTTTCTTTCTTCCGATGTATTCTGGTAAACCTAAATACTTCCCACATCCTCCATCGTTGTGAATATTGAGGATTCTTCTCAAATTCGTTTTGACATGTTGATGAACTCGTGAGCCAAATGTGATTGCCGACTTGTTTAGGTTCACCATTTGACCAGAAACTTTCTCGTATGAACGTAGAACATTCATTATTGTGGTGCATGATTTGGTATGAGCATGACAAAAAAAGAGTGCATCATCGGCGAACAGAAGATGATTTAGGGTAGGTCCGGAGTTACTGATCTTCATTCCCTTTAGTTTTTTTTCGCTTTCAGCTTTCCGCAAAAGGTGGCTTAGAATTTCTGCACACATTATAAAGATATAAGAGGATAAGGGATCACCTTGTCTGATTCCTCTCTCTGGTGTTATGTGTCCTCTAGGATTGCCATTAATCAATACTGAAAAGCTTACTGACTCGATACACTGCATGATCCAATTTATCCAAACAGAGTCGAAACCCATATGTTGCATCGTCTCCCTGATAAAACTCCATTCTAATCGATCATAAGCTTTTGATATGTCTGTCTTCACTGTCATATATGAATTGGCCCATCGTTTTCTTTTTTTGAGTGAATGGATCATTTCATGAGCAATGATCACATTATCCATGATGTTTCTTCCAGGAATAAAACCTGCTTGATTTTCTGAGATGATAGAATCCAGATGTTTCTTCAATCTGTTTACTAGGATCTTTGAGATGATTTTGTAACTGACGTTACAAAGAGCAATAGGTCGGAAGTCACTCATCATTTTAGGAACATCTATCTTTGGTATCAAACAGATGTTTGTATGATTTGTGTGACCTCGTATTACACCATCTCTGAAAAAACCTGAAACCTCAGATATAATGTCTTGCTTGATGTCTGGCCAAAACTGTTGATAGAAAGCTGCTGTGATTCCATCAGGACCTGGTGCTCTATCTGGTCCTATATCAAAAACTGCTGCATGTACTTCTTCCTCTGTTACCATTTTCTGCAGCTCTGCATTCATTTCTGGTGTAACCTTTGATTGAAATCCGTTGAAGACATCTGAGTAATCTGTGGTTTGTGATCTTGTTGTTTTGAAGAGATTGTTGAAATAGTTCTCTGCAACCGTACCAATTTCATTATCCCCTCTGTATATAATACCTGAATCATCCTCTACAGACAGGATCCTGTTGCGTGCTATCCGTTGTTTTGTGGTCGCATAGAAGTACTTGGTATTACGATCTCCCAGTGTGAGCCAGTTGCTTCTGCTTTTCGTTTTCCAATACTTCTCTTCATCCTGGTAGGCTTGATTGAGTTCTGATCTTATTTGCTGAATATCTGTGGTATGGGATCCATATGTTAGTGCATTATCCAGCTTCTTCTTCAGTATTCCGATTCTGACCGTAGCGTTCAAGCTGTTACCACGTTTCCATTCAGACATCTTACGTCGACTATTCTTTAGTTTGGTCTCCAGGGAGTTAGTAACAGAATCTTCATTCCAAGCATTAACAACCATTTCTCTAAATCCATCTCGCTGAAACATTCGACTGTCATATCTAAAGCAGCCTTTTCTCTGTTCTAATGCATCGCTCATCCTTATTATCAAAGGTCTATGATCAGAGCCTTCGAATGGTAAAAATTCAACCTGAGCAGAAGGAAATAGAGCTAACCATTCCTCATTAGCCATGCTTCGGTCCAAACAGCACCACACATCATGTAAAAAGTATTTACAGTATTTACGTTGAAATATCGGGCGCAAAAGTTCAAACTTTTGCCGTCAAAACAATCAAATCGTTCCATGTAAAAACACTAAGCACATATTGAGAAACTTTTGGATATATGTGGAAGTGGAACAGTGACGTACGTACGGACATAGACGATACCCCCAAATTAGATACCAAGAATGAAATACCAGTCCAAAAACATTGAACTTACTCAAAACCTAAAATTAATGTCTATAAATAACGAAAACAATGTTCTTTTTGCCATCGAAGTACTGTTATTAATTTGTCGTTTATTCTATAAATGTAAATTACCGCTTTCATTTTTATATTTGTTTTTTGTCGTGATGCTATCCAATTCCATATGAAATTACACAAACGGACTTGATTTATTTTGAAAATTTGGGCATCGAAGTATTACTTTATGAGTTGAAAAGTCTTGTGAAGGTAGAAACCAAAAATGTCTTTGCTTCCATCAGAGCCACGCAACCAATGGAAAACGTGACACTTGTACATACACATGCACCAGTTTTTTTAGATACATACAAACCGAAAAAACAAAAATATAAAAGGAGTTAATATTAAATCATTTGTTATCTCCTGATAATTGGCGTACAAAATAGAAAACGTATTTCTTATACCTCTTTTGTATTTAATCTCGTGCATATCCTTTCTGTGTTGTAAAGTCTTCTTAGATTCGTTGTATGCAAGATATACTTTAAAAGCTTTATATAACATTTATTCAGATAATTATGCAATTGTATTATTGCATCATTAAAATTAGCTAGGTCTTTTAAAAATCAAACTAACTAGTTTAGTTTTAGGTTTGTATCAGTTTCAAAACTTGTTTTCTTTTAAATTAAGAAAATACTAAAAAGTGTTCTACAAATTAATCATTATTTCTTCTCAAATTATGAAGAACGGGTTTATCTCTACATAAAAAGATTCGAAGACTGTGAAATTATTTTGCTAAAAATAAAACAAGCTAAGAATATAGTATTTGAATTTCCTTTTTTCTTTACAACTATTTTTGAATTTCCTTAAATTACTATTACATCGTTGCTTTTATGTTCTTCAGACGTGATTGAACCTATACTCCGAGGGGATGAACCAAATTTAGTGTTTCTACCAGTTAATTTACTTTCCAACAATTTGCTCATTAAGTTGATATATATATATATATATTTAGAAACAGTAAGTCACAAATTACTTGGTAACAAACTAAAAACCAAATAATTTATAATAAAGTTAGTTGTTTTTTTCTCTTTACTTTCAATAATTTATACTTCCATATTTCCAACTTCCATCTAACAAAAAAAAACAATTTAAGAAAAGTAAAATTATATTTATGGATAATGGATAAGGGAGAGAGAAAGAGATGATGATGAAAACATAGGCACATGTGTTAGGTCTGAAGCAAGGAGAGCAAGGCAGCTCCTGCTTCTTTGCATGAAACCTCTCGCACACTCTTCTCTTATCTCGCCACGAACCCTCTCCCCCATACCCTCTCACACGACTCCCTTCCACTTTTCTTCTCTTGTCTTCTTCTTACATCTCATCAAAACACATATTTAATGTAATAATCCAAAACTAAACCAAATATTTTTATATACGTTTTAACTTATTCCCATGTCTGTATCTATATTCAATCCCATATATATACACCACAATATCCCATCTTTCATCTTACACTCATCCGTCCATCTCTCAAACACCAAAACAACCACAACACATATAAGACACACAACTTAGAGATCTCATCATGGATGTCGTTTGTACGGAACATCAAATGAGGAAACCAACGGTGGAGATACCTCCGAGGAAGCTTCTTTTATCATCCAAGAGTTTTCCGGCAGCGGATTCTTCATCCCCTCGTTCGCCGCGTAAACATAACTGGAACAAAAGCAACAAAATCACATCTGAACACGAGGAAGACAACTTCAACAACGAAGACAACAATAACAAGGAGATTAAAGAGTACTGTTATGACTCCGACTCTGATGATCCTTACGCAAGTGATCATTTCCGGATGTTCGAATTCAAGATCCGACGTTGCACTCGTAGCCGAAGCCACGATTGGACTGACTGTCCTTTTGCTCATCCTGGAGAGAAAGCTCGCCGTCGTGATCCTCGTCGCTTTCAATACTCCGGTGAGGTGTGTCCTGAGTTTCGCCGTGGTGGTGACTGTAGCCGTGGAGATGACTGTGAGTTTGCTCATGGTGTCTTCGAGTGTTGGCTCCACCCCATTCGTTACCGTACTGAAGCTTGTAAAGACGGTAAACACTGCAAAAGAAAAGTATGTTTCTTTGCTCATTCGCCACGTCAGCTTAGGGTTCTTCCACCCGAAAACGTTTCCGGCGGCTCAGGTTCACTGTCCCCAGCGGCGAAGAATCCATGTTGCCTGTTTTGTAGTAGCTCTCCAACGAGCACTCTTTTAGGTAATTTGTCTCATCTCTCACGTTCTCCGTCTCTGTCTCCACCTATGTCTCCGGCTCACAAAGCCGCTGCCTTTTCACGTTTGAGAAACCGCGCCGCCTCTGCCGTTTCAGCCGCTGCAGCCGCTGGCTCAGTTAACTATAAAGACGTTTTGAGCGAGCTGGTGAACTCGTTGGATTCGATGAGCCTAGCGGAAGCGTTGCAGGTTACTTCCTCCTCGCCGGTTTCAACACCTGTTTCCGCAGCGGCTGCAGCGTTTGCCTCGTCCTGCGGTTTGAGCCATCAGCGTCTCCATCTCCAACAACAACAACAACAACAACCAAGTAGTCCTTTGCAATTTGCTCTTTCGCCTTCCACTCCAAGTTACCTAACCAACTCGCCTCGTGCAAACTTCTTCGGCGATGATTTCACTCCTCGACGGAGACAGATGAACGATTTCTCGACGGTTTCGGCGGTTAGGGACAAGACAAGTTTTGAGGATGGTTCTTGTGGTGACCCTGATCTAGGGTGGGTCAATGATCTCTTGACTTAATAGATCGACGGTGGAGATTCGCCGAGAAGAGACCCGACTTTTAAGTATGTAAATTTCGGTGGGAGAGTTTTGATCAGATTCATGGTCAGATGGGATAATCGGTTCGTACCGGTCTAGTCAAATTGGGGAGATTAATATTGTTTAAATTTGTTTTGAAGATTTTTTTTTCTTACGAATTTCCACGAAAGCTAATTAAGAAGTGTCTTGTGTATTGTCTTATTTCTTAGATTTTTATCTTTTCTGATGGGATATTTTTACCAAATAATATGTTGAACTTGTAATATCTTAGCTTGTGGATTCGGATTGTGCAATATTTCACCATTTCTAAATATATCGTCTCTTTAATGTATATACCTTGTTTGTTAAATTGTTAATTAGTGGATTCGAAGTTCGAACAATGTAGTCTTCACTGTCTTCATGTCATACTAAAGATTTAACGGATGGCTTTGGTTAGTAGTTCAACAACATTAAGCTTTAAAACGTAGTATAATTTAGCATCATTGAATTAACCGTATGACGTTTTGGTTTTACGCAATTAAGTTTAAGATAATGGGTGAAACAATGGAACATAATCTCTTGGAAAAAAAAACACAAAAAATCTATGAAATTCTCGAAAATGTTCTCGTCATCAAACGTGTTATGTTTTATGAATAACGAACGTAGATACATATGCACAAACCTCGAATTATTTCGTCTCTCTCTCACTCATTCTATGACGTGTGATGTTTTGGTTGTGCTGGTAGACGAGGATTAATATTTTTGTATAACGTTTCCATTCAGATTAATATCACATACTTGTTTAAATATTAAAAGTATAATATGTGACCAGGTTCTCCAATTGTTTCTTTGTTGGACACCACACGAAAGCGAATATATAGTTTTTCATAGGAGGCATGTGTATGTGATTGACAGATGTACATGTTGAGACGTGTCCAGTGCATTATATATTATAAGACACATACATTGCATGTATGGGAGCTACGAACATGTATATTCCTTTTTTTTTGGATTCTGATCATTACTATTGCTAGCTATAAACATAGATTACTCTTAGTAATGGAGATTCTCCGTGGAAAGTAAGAGAGCTTAGAGGAAGAAGAAGATAAGATATTTCATTAAGCAAAGTAAACCATTTCTACGCGTATGTTATTTTCTACTCATATTCTAATAACATATGATGGAACACAAACATATACGTATATATACATATTGTCATGATGTGTTAGAGATGTTTGGATCGGTTTTTCATTGTACGATTGAATATCTATAGTCTTCTTTTTTTACTTTGATTATATTGAACCTTTTCTCCTATAGCACACAATCGAAAGGCACGGGGTGTTTGTGTGGGAAATCAGAGATGCCTCATCACAGTAACGTGAGAGAGCGTGGGTAGGTAAAAGACAAGTAAGATAGTTTTGTTGTTCCACGTGTCATTGTGACGGCGAAAAGCACACGAGCCACCTACCTGACACTAAAACCTCATCACCCGATCAACACGAAGCCCAATGGTCTCCTAAATAAGTCGTCTTAAAAGATTCATACATGCATTATGGGAAAGGGGCAAGTGATAAAACCAATACTTATTCTCGCTTCTTCATTTTCATCTTTAAAGTTTTAACAGACCAATAGACAATGAATATCCACCCAATAACAAAGTACAGACAAAAAGAAGAGTCATACAATAATCAACAGTACAGAACAAAGTTCAAAGTTCTCCAAGAAAACACTGAAAAAAAGATAATTTGTTAATATCGAATTAACATTTAGGCACCTAAGTTAAGGTTTAGATTCAGGTTACCATCCACGGCTGCTGAAGACTCTGGCTCGACTTCCACGGCTGATGAAGACTCTGGCTCGACTTCCACGGCTGATGAAGACTCTGGCTCGACTTCAAGGGGGGTTTCAAGACCAACACTCAACCCCATATCATCATCTGGTTCAAACCCGAGTGGATAAACTCGATCAAGCTCATCTCTCAACTCAATAGCCTCCGGCTGATCTAGGTAAAATCCAGCAACTGCTTCCGCTACAGCCGGAGACAAGACGTCCTGAGCACCGGCAGGCTCCGTTAAGGAAAAGGATATCTCCACGTCCCGAGCACCAGGTGGAATTGTCCTCACTGGCGTCACCATAGCACCCCTGCCGTATCCGGGGAGAGGGAAGTTGGTTATTGCCTTGGAGCCACGAAACTCTCTTGCCGCGGAGTCGTAAGCTCTGGCTGCATCTTCCGCCGTGTTAAACGTCCCAAGCCACTTTCGGTTCTTACTTATCGGATTACGGATCTCGGCTGCGTATTTTCCCCATGGTCTCTTCCTTACACCTCTGTAGCGCACTTCTCTTACCACTTCTCCGCTGGCGGCGGCGTTGGTTACACTCTTTTGGTCCTGAGGAGTCATATTTTTTTTGGTGGCGAGCAGATAATATTTTATTTGCGCTTTATAGAAGTTGACGTAATCTCGTAAAAAAGGGAAGAAGTGAGAAAGAGATAGGAACAATGTCAACGTGGCGTCTCTTTGTCACTCAAGTGGCCCCTTACTTGATAAGTGAAGATATTTTTGTTTGCCCTAATACTGCGCTCCTGCTGACTTTGTTGTTCCCTTTGATACTTGGCGGCTGCGTCTCTCCAAATCGTTCTCTTTTTGGGCTTTAAAGGTTTTATTGCTCCTTTGGGCTTTTACATTTTATTTAACAACAACCCCAACTATAAGTATTATGATGCCATCAAAAACGTAAATTTTTAATTATTTAAAAAAGCGAAAATATCTAAGTGCAAAATCTCACTAATTTTAGATAAAAATCTCACGAAGATTAGTTTCTATAATTCTCGTTTTGGTGCAGAGACACCAACCACATCGTCGCCCCAATTTAAATACCACAATTGAAGAATCGAAACCCTACTTGTAGTCACAAATCTTAACTCCTAAAAATTTTTTGAAAGAAAAAAAAAAAAAAACCTAAAGAATCCAAATTACGCTATGTCGACGGCGGCGACTGTACCGAAGCGAAAACCAGTGTTTGTGAAGGTGGATCAGCTGAAACCAGGAACCAGCGGCCATAATCTGACCGTCAAAGTCGTTGAATCGAACCCCGTCAAAGCGGCGACTCGCAAAAGCTCCTTCACTCAGCAGGTTCGATCTTCTCGTATCGCTGAGTGCCTTATCGGCGACGATACTGGTTGCATTCTTTTCACTGCCCGCAACGATCAAGGTACACACGATCCATTCACTGTATATAAATAATACAGAGACACAAGTCACAAAGTTTTAGTCTTTTAACGTTTTAGCTCTCTTGATTAAGCTTTAAGCATCGTTTCTCTGTTTCAAAGGCGTTCGCTTTCTTTGGAGTATTTCTCTGTTTCTGTATAAAGTAGTCATATTTTGAATTGCGTAAGTCTTTATTGAAACTGCTTCAACGTTTATATGTGGTTTGGAACCTCTGTGTTTGTGAAGAGCTGTGTCACTGGCTTTTTAGAACTGTATATCACCGGTTTCTCTCTGTTGTTATTGTCTTTGTTTCTTCATTGTTCATGTTTTTGCAAACTGCAGTAGTGGTTTTGAGAAGCGTTCTTGTATCAGGCTACGAGTTTGATGATAAAGCTTACCTTTTTCAGATTGTTTTTTTGCTTATAACTTTAGTTTATTGATGAACAGAGTATATGTCTGAAATTGATTACTGTGTCCCCATTGTGTTCTGCAATATGTACTTGACATTGCCTTTACATAAATCTCTCTGTTCAGTCTTTGGATACTATATTCACCTCTTTTGTGTTAATGTAACTTTGTTGGAGGTACTAATGATGTTCTCTTTTGGTGTTGCAAATCTGCAGTTGATCTAATGAAGACTGGTGCAACAGTTATTCTTAGGAATGCCAAGATCGATATGTTCAAGGACACAATGAGAATGGCTGTTGACAAATGGGGACGCATTGAAGTCACGGATCCTGTTCCCTTTGCGGTTAATCTCAACAACAATCTTTCTCTGGTCGAGTATGAAGTGGTCAATGTACCTCTTTAGGACTAAATCCGAGAGTCTGTCTCTGCTTCTTTTGGTATTAGTTTATATTTTCTGAGAACTCTACAGGGCGGTTGGATTGGATTCAGTTTAATATTGTTTAACCCGTTGGATTAGTTTTGAGACTAGATCGTGTAATTTTGGTCTTTGGATAGATCTGAATAGTTTTATTCTCTTTGCCTTAGATCTTGTTTTTAAATTGGTACTGGTCTTTTGTTTTCATTCTTAAAAGTTAAAACACCCTCACTCGTAAACTTGAGCTTAAGATAAACATCAAAATTGTGAAAATAAACATAACTCAACCTTGATTTGTATAACTTTAAAGTGTTTTTAGTTTTCACTTTTCATAAAAGACAAGTAAATGGAGAATGCTCAGTTACTCCAAAAGGTGTTTTGTATTCTCAAGTACACAATTCTTTCTAAGGCTCATACTCCTCTTGACTACCCTCCAAGCTCTTGTAGTATTCCTCCATAGTTTCAAACTCGTTGGGATGATCATTTCCTCGAGCACTCTCATACCCGCGGCTAGGGTTGTTCCTACCTCTTCTGTCGGAGAAATACTTACCGTTCTCCACAAACCTTGTATAACTCATCCCTTGCTTCTCTTCATTGCCGTAACCTCTCCTATTATCATTATAGTTGCTGTTAGTAGCGTAAGTGTATCCATTGTTGTTGTTGTTATACTTGTCCTTTTGCTCATTGAGATCTTCTGGATCTTCGGATTCTTCTTCTTCTTCCTCAAATGCCTCTGGTAAATTGTTGTTTTTTTCTTCGTCAAATGTGGCCATCAATTTTTCAAAATCTTCATCTGTAGTAGCAGTAGATGAAACCGGCCATGACTCTTTGGTTTGAGGAATCATACCAGAACCTGGTCCGAAAGGCCCGTCTCCGAGTCTTCCATTATTAGCTTGGGATAGTCCGGGAGCTGGAGCTGGAGATAGAGCCACCTCTTTGTTGTTAGGGCGATCTAAGTGAGTGACCTTGCTAAAGAAGAGCTTACCTTCTCTAGCTTCAACATTGTGTACAACGAAGCAAAAAACAGCAATGAAACAAAACATGGGTTTCAGAGCAAATGAAACCATCATCATCATGAAGCTAAGGAAGAAAGAATAGTGCGGTGCGAGAGAGTAGAAGATTTTAGGAATTGAGATGTAATTTAGTGAGAGAGTGAGTTTATGTATAAATAGAATAAAGAAGTAGTTGGTTAAATGGGCGAGTAAACATGCGAGGATTGAGGAGAGACATTCGTCATTCGCGGCGAGTGATTTTAAATAAATAAAGATTGAAAAGGTAAAACAATTAATAAAGTGGGTCTTGTCTCATAAATCGAGATGGGTATTTTGCATTCGTTAGTAGTTATATCAGTGTTGTTGTTGTTTTTTGGTCAAAAAAGAGAAGAAGCACCCAAGACAATAATGTACAGTTTATTAGTAATGTTTATACAATTGTTTTGACTTTTCCCCAACTATTTGGTTGTTGTCTTGTTGAGTTAGTTGAAAAGCGAAGAACAGAATTAGATCATATTTTGTGGTTAGCTTATACTTATATAATAACCATGATAGTCACAAGTTGTTATTTTCTTACCATTAAATGATTCGAGCAAAACATAGACTCGAGTTCACATGCGTTTTAAGGTTTCAAACTTTCAATTGTAAATTTGTAAAAGAAGGTGTATTTTGGTAAAGAAGAAACGAAATTGATAAGAGTTGATAGTTCGTTAGACAATAAAGAGAGAAAAAAAAAAAAGCAATTGAAAGTTTAGTACAATTAACAATTAAGATTTTTGGGCCCCTCATGGGACAAAAGTGTACTCATGGTCATGGATCATGATGCTTCTCAAATCTCAAGTCTCAACGATTGCTTAGTGTGGAACCGAAGTTACCACAGCTTTTGTCCGTAATCGTCGGAATTATTTTTTTCATCTTCTTTTTTCTTATGTTTGTCGGAGAGACACATCTACTACTTTTTCCCTCTTTGTGTATCTTATTGCTCTAAAGTCTAAAATCTATAGCACTACAATTTTTTTTTTTTTTTACACTCATTATCTAATGACTATACTGTTTTAAGTGTAACCAAGGAAAAATCAGGTATTAACCTTATTTTACATATTTAGTATTTTATAAATGAAACAGTGTTTTCTTATGGTCCATAAGTTTATAAAGCCCACTTAATAACCTTGGCCCACATTCCAAAAGCCTCACAGCTTAACACGTCATGACTGATGACGCCGTCAAATCTAACGTCCGTTTACACGTATCGACTTTTTAACAGTTGTTGACTTCTTGTTCTGACATAAAGCTCCAAAAAGTGAAAAAAACAAAAAAAAACTTCATTTTTGTGGAATACCATTTTCATTAAGGAAGCAGCAAAGTCAACAAAAGTGGTCTAAGACCAAGAAACTTGAACTTGTTTCATGTTTACACATCTCATTTTCGTAAAACGGTACGTTCGTAGAGCTGAACCAAATCTCTCTTTCTTGGATTTTTTAACCCAACCAACTCAGCCGCAAACCCATGCTCCAGTATCTCACTCCTCAGCTTCTTCATTGTGTATTTCGAATGATCCGTGCCCGTGGAAGATGACACCCCAGCTTCCGTGCTTGTGCATCTTCTCGGTGTCATGGTCATAGTTTTCATGCTCTCCTGTGACTCTGAAACCGAATCTTCTTCATTCTCTCTCGCGAAATCCGAACCTGAACAAGTTATTGCTGTTTCTACCTTCAAACGCTTTACCCGCTGCAGCGGTGTTGCTTCATCCGAGGCCATAAAAAAGTTTTCTTGCTCCATCAAACTCACCCGCGTGTTTTTTGCCTTCTCTGCATTGATGATTCTCTGCCATTCAGCAACCGCTTGTTCGTTTTGTTTCGCACTCATTTCCAAAGTTTCAGCAAGTTCCATCTTTTGCCTCTCCAAATCCTCGATTAGTCTCTTCGCTCTGTCGATTTCGATGCTTTTTTCCTGTAACGACATCTGGAGCTTGCTTTCGTTGCTCCTCACGGTTTCCACATCCACTTTCATTGAACTTATAAGTTCTTTGGCCGTTGCAGCCTCCTTTTCCGCATCTTTTAGCTTCAAGCAGACTCTTTCAAGTTCTTCAATTCGGCTCTTAGCTCGGTCGATTTCTTTGCATTTATCCTCCAACAATGCCTGGAGTTTGTTCTCATTCTCCCGGGATGCTTCCGCTTCCATTTTCATTGAATCCAAAAGTTTCTTAGATGTTGAAGCTTCACTTTCCACACTATTGAGTTTCAAGTTGATTTTTTCAATCTCTTCGATACGGCTCTTAGCTTGATCAATCTCAATGCCTTTCTCAACCAATGATGCCTGAAGTTTGTTCTCTCTGTTTCGGGCTGCTTCAGCTTCCATTCTCAATGAATCCACAAGTTCCTTAGCTGCTAAAGCCTCACTTTCCCCATCTTTCAAATGTGAATGATACTTCTTCTCTAACTCATCTTTCTCTCGCTTTACAATCTGTGTCTCAGCTTCATGCAATTCAGCTGCTGATTTCACAGATTCATACTTCTCATTCAGAGACGAGACTTGAAGTCTCAAGTCTTTTGCTTCTGAAGAACATTCTTCCACCTTCAGTTTACCTTTCTGCAAAGAACCAACGGTCAGAAATGTCTTACAGCACACAGTAATGAACTTCTTTTTTATGAGCTCGTTAAGGTTTTATCACAAAGATTAATACAGGAAATAAAACAAGAATCTTAAGAGACTAGGAATAGGGATTCAAATCTTTCAGAGAAGCACACCTTTAGTTCTGAACGCATAGAGGCCAATTGCTTCTCCAAAGTCGCAAGCTTTGCAGCTTTCTCAGTGATTACCTTCTCCTGTCAGTGACCAAGAATCATATAGTCAGTTGACTTTGAAATTGGCTATATATATTAAGCTATTGCGTGCGATGATAGATTTATATTATGATAGGTTATTAAAAACAAAAAGACCAACCTTTTCATCCACAACACGGGAGAACTCAGCTCTAATGCCATCTTCCGTGGCTGAAGCTTTCTCCAACCTCTCCTCCATTGCTGCTATTTTCTCCGAAACAGCTTTTTGCTCACTAACCATATTCTCATATTTAATTTTCCAATCAATTATCTTATTACCGCACCTAGTGATCGATGCATCTACCCCTACTCGATTGTTGCTCACGCCATTCTCATCCAAACTCCCCTCATACTTACGTTTCCACTCAGAAGCCTCAACTCTTGTGGACTCCAGAACATCCATGAGGTTTGAGTGTTCATTGTGTATTGACTTACACTTACTTTCCAGGTCATGAATCCGGTGTTTGAATTGATCTGAGAGCTTATTCATGTCATCAATGGCGCCCTCGTAACGCTTCTGATATTCCTTTTTCATTTTCTCTCCTCCTTCAAGCTGTTTCTTGAGTAAATCCGCTGCGCTTTCCATCGAACGATGTTGCAGCTTGAGTTTGGAGTTCTCAGAAAGAAGTTCATCCATTTGATTCCCTCTGCTATGGACAAGAATGTCCTGTATACTGTAAATTAAGTGAAAGGTTATATTTCCATGAAGACACAAACGTGTATAAAGTAGAAGGTTAGTTTTTAATTTGCAGAAGTAGATAAAAATAATGAGAACCTCTTTCTCAAAAAAGAAGACAGTTTCTGCCACTTCATAGGACCATTGATAGATTCTTCATACTCTGAAACAGCGCTGTCAAGGGCCTGTTTCATACAGATTACAATAATGTTTATTATGTATGCAAGACTTGCTTCAATGACTAAGAGTTGTTCTGCTTCAGGCATTTTTATGTCTATATTGTGACGCAAATTTAGCTTTAAGACGGAAACAAAATAAACCGAACCTTTATCATATCGCCTATATTATTAGCATTATGAGAACAAGGCAATGACCATAGTTTCTTGCCCATATCTTCTATAGCATTACAACATCTCGAATAAGCCTCCATATTTACAACTCGCTTGTGATCCTGAACGCACAAAAAAAAAGACACCTAATTAGCAAAACAGTCTCAAAACAATAGTTGGCATATAGGCAAAACAGTATATATAGAAAAAGACAGAGCGAAATGACCTCAAACGCCTTTGCAAAGAAACTCCAAAGTTCTCGTTTGTATTTCTGTTTTACTTCGATGTTTCCAATGGAAGATTCACAAAACGCGGTCAAAGCTTTGATAACCGCCTTATTGTGTGCTTCTACCAGCATCGACTGCAGAACATCATGTTTAACAGTTAATCTTACTACTGCATCTAGTTGATAGTTGATTGTTACATTTCATGGTCAAAACTTACTTCTTCAGGAGTCTCTGAAAGCTCCAACGACGACATGTATACCTCAGTTGCTGTATCACGGGCCCTGCGACCTTCTAGTTCCTCTACAGACTGCAAATACAGATGATGCATCAGAAGAATATAAGTCCAAGACATAAAAAATTTGATGACAAACACCAAAAGTTTTAAAACTTGGCACTTGGTTAGATCAGTAATTACCTGCCATAAAGAAGAAATACTAGGCACGACATTGTTGTTAACATTTTCTGAAAAAGACTTTGTAAAACTAGCAAGAGGCGGCCCTGTGACGATGGTATCACTTCTTTGCTTAGGCCTTACTCTCTCAGAAACAAACTTCAGAAGGGCATTGACACCATAGAGAAACTGAGGCTGAAGATTTTCACACTATATACAAAACCATAAACAAGTTATATCAGTCACGAGAAAAAAAAAACAGTACATAGTAAAATCTGAGACTCAATTAGGGGATAGAAAATTCAGCATTATTCATCGTACTAAGGACCAGAGTGATGCCCTAGCGGTATTTATAAAAACTGATTTCTTGGATCCAAAATAAAATTTTAAGAAAGACAAGGAGAGGATTAACCCACTTTGTTATTCTTGGTTACATCTTCTCCACCTTCCACTGTTTCTGAGTTAATGTCCTGATAATAAAGAAGTGAAACATCGTTGATAAACATCAAGATTAGCTGACTCTAGGCCATGAAAAGTATAAAAAAATTGACAAGGGAAAATGATCACCGTCATAAGTTGAACAAACATGGGAGAGAACTGCCCAAGCCCGGAAAATGTATTGCCCTTAGCTTCTCCAACATGGTCGTGATTGCTAATCTCAAGTAGACAAGAGAGATCAAGTGCAATGTCATTTACACCAAGTGTCTGAAACATGAGGCAACATTTGTGTCATTTTACAAAGCACCAAGTGTGTATTTAGAAAAAACTTACTCCATAAAGAAAAATGCAGTCTATTATTTACCGGACCATAGATAAAGACGCTTGATAGAAGGATGGCCAAGGAGAAGATCTGGCTGTTGCGCGTAGCCTAACATATCAAATCAGTAAATTCTTGATGAGACTGCTTACTCATAAAGTATAAGACCTATAAAAGACTTGTTTCTTTGATAAGGTAAAACAAGACTAACCTGTATACCCTTTGAGCCTTCCCCTTCGACATCAAGTAACACTAAATTATATTCGGTGCCATCTTCTGAAATCCTCTTCACCGGCTCAATCCACATCCATATATCTCCGGTGCATGGCCTGTGAAGAGTTTGAACTTCAAATCCAATGCTCCTGCTAAGAAGCTATAGATCAAAATTTCAGTAACTAAGACCATGCATCAGAGAGAGAGAGATATATGATTTTGCTACATACAAATTGATGCCAGAAACAGAAATAAGCCATACGATTTCCACAAATTAAGAACCAGACTTCACACTCACATCATCAGAATTATCATTACAGCCAAAAGCATTGTCAGCATTGTCTTTTTATCTATCGAAGAGCACAAAACAAGGAAAGCAATACTAAAACCCTAAACCCTGAATCAAAAGTAGAAAAAAAAGAAACCTGATTCCAGATGAAACTCTTGCCCTGGAGAGCTTTACCAAAGAGAGAGACAACAGCGACAGGATCCTTAAGCTTCTGAAGAGCGCCGATGGCTTCCGGGTCCGTTTTCAACTTCCCCTCCTCATCAACGTAAACCAATTGAATGGCCCGACCCGACTCCGCCATAAGCTTTCTCGTGAAAAAACCCCAAAAAGGCGTCTCCTTTATTACTAGTGTGATGAGTCACTCAATATCTTCGGTCCAATTTCACAATGGGTTTGCTCCGATCGTCTACGAGTCGGATTTTATTGTACAGAATAAAAGTACAGTAAGAAGTACAGTGAGAGATACTAAGAAAAGATTTGAACTTTGAGGAGAAACGGAGAGAGATCTTCCAAGGTTATAAAGTTATTTTCTCAGCCGACTGAAAAGGTTTGATTTTAGACTTTTCTAGTATGTAAACACATTTGTCTTAATTGAGTTAAAAAAATATTTATAGGGATAAGATAATAAGCCCAACAATCTTATTGGTTCATATAATCAAAGGCCCATAAATTAAGCCCAACAAGCTTTCCCAGGCGTATCTTTTGTTAACTCTCCTCAGTCTCAACTCTCAACACTTTCTTTCTTGTTGAAAGCGTATATGTCCCAGTGTCTCTCTTTTGTTTATCTTTTCTTTTCCCATCTTTCTTCAATTTTCCATTTTCTTATTATAAATTTTTTCCTCCACTATGAATTGCCCTGCAAGTTAAGTTAGAATTATTGAGCTCAAAAGCCTCCATCTTTTCTTTTGTGCCCACCACTTCGCGATCCACTCTTTTTAGTTTTTTATATGCGTACGTATACCAAAAGAAAAAACACATTCATTTATTAAGTACTTATTTATGAAAAGCAAATGCAAATCAAAGACCTTTCTACACGTAGTGAACGAATATGCATGAATCTTTAACTTCCTTTTCCCTAGCAAAAATGCAAATAAAAATACCAATGTTTGTGTGAAAATGCTTGTCTAAATAAGAAAAAAAAAAACAAGAACACTAATTAGCAAGAATAGACCAGTTTACCTCTTTAGCAAAAAATCGATTGACGAGATATGTTCATATTGAAGTTTATAGATCGCGATATAGAGGAAAATATGATGTGGATAAAGTTGAAATATGTACATTATCATAAAATCTAAATCTTTAAATTAGTCAAAGACAGTAGATTTGATAAAATTGATTTCTTAAATACGGTAGAAAAATAATTAAGAGATGAAATTCATAATTAGATAGGAAGGTTTCAAATCCATCCATTGATAGAGGATGAGCGACACATTGTTTGTTGTACACCAACCCCAAGGAAATCACGAGTCTGCCCTCCTCCTCCTCCTGCATCCCCAATCTCAACTCTTCTACGTTTCCAGGGGTAATTTTGTAATTCATCAATCCCCGAAACGACCGTAACGCCACTTCTAGGGTTCCCGATCTCGTGAAGACCATTATTACTATTATTATTACTCATCAACCCAACACTGTTCGATCCAAACAAAGCGAAGAACTTGTCGCTGCCACCATCTTCTATAATCTGACCGTGGTCGGATATTTTCGACGCAAAACTCTGAAGAAACGCTGATTGGTCGGTGGTGATCGTTGTCGTCGGTGGCGTAGAAGAAGTCGCTCCCATCTGAGCCGCTTTTTGAAGTAACGCAGTCGCCGACATATTCGCTGTGGTGGCAGCTACGTTTGCGTCTTGGCTGATTTGGTCGACGCTGCTGAATAGAGAAGGCACGGAAAGAGAAGTTGCCGCGTTTGCGTTTTCCTTACTCTGGACTATATTGATATTGTTTTCATGGGTTATGAGTGAGTCGCTCGTCGTTATTAACTCGCCGCGGTTATTTGCGTTCCCGAAAACCCAATTGTAATCCTCCTGCGGTGAGTGCGGCTGCGGTGCGATACGGTCCTCGATGTTCACTTGCTCATGATGATGATTAATATTTCCTCCCATCCATAGAGAGAGCGAAGAGGCTGGTTTCATGGCGTCTTGATGATGATGATGATCGAAGGTGGTGGTTATGATTGGGAAATGGTTGTGTTGATGTTGTGGTGGGGCTGGTCCGAATGGGAAAGGCGGTGAAGGTTGTGGTGATGGTGATGGGATAAGTGTGCCCATTAGATAATGGTAGTTTAGATTACTACCGGCGGTTGCGGCTAGGCTTTTGAGATGTGAGGCTGCGTTTAGCCTTGCGGTTTCTTCTGCTAAGGCGTCACAGAACGCTCTATGTGTAATGAAGCTGTCTCTCCTGTGTTTTCAACAAAATTAATTTCACCGTTAATTAATGTCTTTATAGTGTAGACACTGATTAATTTTGCAATCCAAGAAACTGACTTATTTTGTATAGCAATTAAGGAAAAAAAAAAGAAATCTAAGGTCGTACATCTTACTTTAATCAAAATCTGCCAATCCAAGAAACTGTCTTATTCAAGAAATCAAGCAGCACGCAAGTTCAGAGAATGACCAATACATACTTCAAATTATTTAGTTTTAGACCCTACATGAGCTACTTCCAACCACATCACAATAGTATAACTATCTTATTTTACTTACAAACAAAAACATGATTAAGCGAAATTTGTTTTGTGTGGTCCATTGATATAATAGTGTTACTTAGTTAAGGTAGCATATTTTTGTTTTTTACCACCATAGTATTCAGTATTCACCGGATAAAATATAAGATCTAGGTTTAGTGTGTGTTTTTAATATATGTATATATTAAATATGTATATAGTATATGCTTACAGCTAGGTGATCATATTATGCTATAAAGAATCTTTTATACCTACCTATAGAGAGACCTCCTACATGTATGTGTAGCTAGCTAGCTAATGTTCAAGGATTTGGGAAAAAGAAGTTTGATGTTGCGCATAAAAAAAAATATTTGTACCCGTAACCCGTTACTAAAATGATACTGTGGTGAAGAAATGTAAAGATCTATTAAGTACATACGCACGTAAATATACATTAAGTACCTGGAGAAAATTGTACCACAGTCGCATCTATACTCTCTAGTCCCACAAGTCTTGGAATGAGCCTTCCAATCAGATTGGACTGCATATCTCTTGGCGCATTTCTCACACTTCCACTTTTTCTCGCCATGTTTTCGACAAAAGTGTTTCTTGATTCCGGTAAGGTCACCGAGTGCCCTTGTAGGATGGTGGTGGACGCAACTCTTCTCAGGACATACATACACTCGTTTCCTCACTTCTTTGCTTGTCCTCTGCTTTAGCTTCCATGGGAGGTTGTGCCCTCGACGGTGAAGCTGTAGATTCTGGTCTCTTTGGAAACCTTTTCCACATATCTCGCAGAGGAAACGATTTGTGGCCATAAGTGTCTTTGGAGATAGAGCTATGACTTCAGCCTCTGGATCTACAGAGAACGAAACAAACAATCAAACTCGGGATATTAATTATGGATCATGTGAAAGATCTAATCAGTGGAACGCATGCATGTTTATAGATCAAGATCGAAAACAAAACAAATCAAGAAGATGATTTTTTCTGCAAACGGCAGAAGTAGGGTTGAATTTAGTGATCTATATCTTGATTAAGTAATCATTACCAGGATTTCCAGGGAGATTTCTCTTCTTCTTGACAAGAGGAGGATTAAGAGATTCATGTTCATGATGATTGTGATCAACAAGATCAGTTGTTGATGAGCTTTGGACATATCCTCGACTACTTGAGATTGTCTGATCTTCAGCTGTCATTCTTCTGGACAAAAATAAGTTTGTTGGAAGAGATACAAAAGACAAGTTTTAGATAAGAGATGGATCGGAGTATAATCAAGAGAAAATAACTTGAAATAATACTTAGAATCTTATGCAGTTATGAACTAGAGGAAAACACAAAAGAGAAGTTGTATAGGTTGTATACTTATATATACACACACATACACCCTGCGCAAATATGTGTAATAAAATATAATTTTCCTCTCTCATTAAAGAAAAATACTTGAGCACCTTGATCTGTAAAAACTGTCGCAGCCATTTTGATAAATAATTAAACTTTCATTTTATAATTTTTATATTTCTTGGTTTAAAAGTTAATGGCAGTGGAAATTACTAGTATAGTTTACCTGACTATATTTATCTTGAATATTTTGATTATTTGTTTTTTTTTTTAGCAGTGGCAGTGCGCCATGACACACAAAAAGTTACATGTCTGCTTTTTCTATTTGGAATGATGATCTCATTATTTATTACCTATCGTTCTTTCATTTATTTATTTTCATCTTCCGGTCAATTACCTTCTTTGTTCTACTCCTTACAGTTCATCTTTTGTAATGAGCGAATTATAATGCCATCTAGATGATGAACATGAATTAATCAAACTATAGAAATATAGTTGAATAAGTTTTGATATTTTATTTGGACAGGCTAATAAGAAAATTAATTGAATATTGTTATACAGTACTTTAACAATTTAATTGATTGAAATTAACAATATCTATGAGCTGTGATTGATACAATATTGATATTTAATTTGGCTATACAAACTAAACGAAATAAAAAATACAATTGTTCGTAAATTAGGGTGGTCAAAGAAGTAAGCCGATCCAACGGCGTAGGTCACATCTCTCGTTTGTTGAGAAACAAAGCCTGCAATGCACGTGTACCCATGCACGTGCTCATAAGGTAAAATCCAACAACATACGACAACGAATTAAAAACCCAAATATGCAAAAGAGAATAATCGTCCGCTCGACAGTGAAAACAAAACCCATGCGAGATATTCGTTTTTTCATTTTTTTTTTCTAGTTCTTTTTTTTCTTTTCAAACGATTGTTAATTTTCGAAATCTTTCTTCGTTTACGTGAAATATAATCTATGGTTTGTGGAATTGAGTATAAAACTTTGCAGATACGAGTATCTTTTTCGTGCTTTTCTTACAAGGATCTTTTAGCAATGTTCCCTTTTCATCTTTTTCTTTAACAAACTTTTTTTCCGCTACAAATTAAAGTTTTTTTTCTTACATACAAATGGTTTATTTTCGAACGTATTTAGAAACAACCTAACGTATTCATTAAAAGATAAAATCAAAATCCCAAAAGATAATTATTGATCATGAAAGCTGTCTAGCTTAGTTGGGTAACAAATTTTTCCTATAACTCTATAAGTCATAACTATTAAAAATGTATACCAATACCAAATCTTCTTATTAGAAATTAGTCTTGTAATCTTTTATTGATAGCGTATGTCATTGTAGCCTAATTGTTTGTAATATAATCACTATTGTATCATGTGATTCGAATATAATACATGCATCAACAAAAATTACGTCAAACAAAATCTCGAACATATCGATTTTCAAATAAAAGTAAACTAACTAAATGTGCTTTTTTAACCCCCTAAGCTGAAAGAGTAAATTAATTAATCGAAAGAAAGAACGAAGAGACAGAGAACTGACAAAATGCAGGTGAATTTTTGGAAGGAAGAGAGGTCGTCAGCTTGTGGGCTGACTTAATTACCAATTCTTTAGGTAATTTACACTTTTAATCATAATGTAATCATGTTTTAAGATTCCTATAAAATAAGAACATTAATTTAACGTTTTTGGTTTGGACTTTTCTTCTTGAACTTTGGCGGCACTAGAATATTCCCCTAATTTTTCGAGACTTATTATATATATACTAATATTGCTTCCTTTATTAAATCATTAAGATTCACATATACACCAGATAGGCACTTAAACAAACGGGTCTTTTCTAAACTAGTACTGTACTAAAATGAGACGCGTTTATATGTGAATGACAATAATATGACATATATTTTCAAAGTTATTACAAAGTTACAAACCCCTACATTAACATTTACGAAACTGTTTTCTCGCGCTTATATTTAAATTAGAGTTCGAATAATCAATCCAGCTGTATCTAAACTACCTAATCGGCTATTTTTATATTTCCTTTCAAGGATAAATCAAAGAGAATAACATTGATAAGACATTTAGATCCAAATGGTACACTACAGATATACGTACCACATGCTTTTTTGGTTCCTTTTTTTTTTTTTTTTTTTTTTTTTTTTTGGTTCCTAAAAAGTACAATACTTACTATATCACATGTACCCACGAATCCACGATAGTGTAAGAAACACACATATATATTTCCCATTATTATAAAAACTTTTTTTAATCACCAAAAATTCAAGAAGTAACTGATAAGGGCCATTTATAACTTGATTTGATCTTTCGAGAATTTGCAAAAAATAGAATTAGAAATACCGAAGCCAAGTCTGTCTATGTAGTATCTGCTTAGTGCTTAGTCGTAGAATATATATATGATCCCCATAATCAAAGAGAATGAGTATTTATATTATTCGAAACTAATGCAGCCAATTTAAGGCACCATCATTGACAATTAATGAATAAAAAGAGTATGAGTTATCTAAAACGAACATGCTAAAAACGTTAATATATCAAATAAATTTTAATTGATATCAAAGTTTTATTCCACAGCAGCTAAGCAACTTGCATTAGAAATTATCACCAGTTGAAGCTTGTGTACATATACATATTCATATGGATTTTAAGATACGAGGTCTAGATGATACTCATATTTAATATGCATTTATATATATGCACATAGTCATATGTAGATGTAGAAAAATAATAGCATAGACCAAAAAGTATCAACATGGATTTACATAAAACAACATTAGCTAGAATCCATATTATTCTTGGGAGAAAAATAGAAAAGTTCAAATAAAACAAATCACAACTAATTAAGCCATGGCTAAATGTCATACAAAAAAACATATATACTTGACTAAACGTATGCGTATATAAATATATAATGCAATAAACGACATTTCAAAGAAGACAAAGGATAGATCCATACCATAGCATAGAAACTTGGCGATATATGAAATAAAAATAAAGACATAATGGAGATATGATTAGACTTAAAGTATACATATGTCACTTAGTGGGTGATAATGGCCTTCTTGTTTTTACTCGGACTTGACCAATCCAATACATTTTCTGGTCAAATTGATATCGACATTCTACAAATGATAATCGCTCTATTTCTTTTATATATGGCTTTTGTTTTTTCTTTCAACTACCTAATTAGCTTTTCTGTTTTTTACTCTTTGAATGCATTGTTGCTTCATTATTCAAAAATAAAGTTACGATGCATATTTAAATGACATAAAACGTTTAAACGACTATAAGTAAAAAATAATTTCCCACCAAATTTTCTAATTGAATTACGAGTACATGAATATTTTTGTAAACGATATGAAAAGATATGTCGTATATATAGCGTGGAATGACCAACTTATGTAACCAATAAACAATATGGTTATATTCCATGCAATTTGTATGTGGATTTTTTTTTAAAAAAATTTAGATAAAAAGAGATATTAAAAAGATTCTTTTTTTCCATGGGTCATAAAAGTAATTAAAAGATAAAGTCACGCTTTCCAACCATTTTTCCACAAAGTTGATAGAAACTGTTCATGAGTGCAAAGCGATAAAAAGAGAGTAATACCTAAACATAGGATCAAGTGGTCGTTAAAATAACATTAAACATAATTAATTGAAATGGTCATTGTCCTCTGTATATGAATCTTCATTGTCAATAATATATACGTACATGCAAGTATGCAAATGCTACACCAGCTTAAATAGTTGCAATATGTATATGTATGATCTTACAAAATTCTAAAAATATGCCCATCATAGTTGTGTTTATTCAACGGTAATATATATAGCCGAGCCGGACCTGAGTATGAGCTAACCAAGTTTGGGCTTCGAGCATCTATGTGTTTTCTCTCTAGCTTTAGCGGCTACTATTTGTTTCAAACGATTCACCAGCTTTTGATGGTAATGGTTTGTCTAACTTCAGGAAAAAAATACGAGATTTGAACCCTCAAGTTAAGTTTCTTTGGACAAGTCAATAGTTAATGGGATTTTTTTTCTTTTTCCTTGGAGGCATCATATTTTCATGACCGATATGTGTCACGTTGATCGTACTTGTAAATTTCAGAAGTAAGAACTTATATTGTTTCTTTAGTTTCATATTTTTATTCTAATATTGTCACGTGAATGACCACGGTCACAAATTCTGTCTTTCGGTCGAGAGTATTGATCAAGTGAATGATTCTCGTGAATCACGTCCTAGTCTTGTTAAATCTATAGTTATTAATACTATAAGTGCTAGATCCTTGATATCACAAGTCAACATGTTAATAACATAAGTACGAGTCTTCTCCAGAAACCATATATATGTATATACAAAAAAAAAAAAAAATCTCTCTATGATTTTCTTCAATTATTTGACAACAAATCATTGAATGATGAGGACATATATGTGGCATTTTTCATGTTACGTATATGGATAAAGATTTGAAAAGACTAGTTAAGATATCTAAATTGCTACCAAACGGTCAAATTTGGTCCACCTTTCATCCATAATGGTTCGTTGATGCATTCGGGCTCGCAAAAAGCATGTTAAAAAGTTGGTGATAATTACTTAAAAGTGATCTTTTCGCAATATATTATAGTAATCAGAAAATGTTATTGGCTTCATGATTGAAGCTTGGCCTCATCAAATATGTCACGGTCACTTGTATGGTTTCTTAAATCTTAAAATTTTTAGATACCATTATTATTGTTTAAAAATATTTATCACCACTAGCTTTGAGACTTTTTGTATGTATTTAGTTATTTGCCAACGACTATCAATTGGTCCAAAATTCTAATAGCAGAAACTAGATGGGCTAAAATTCTTAGCTTATATTGGGGCGTTTGCCAAAGAAAATAGCTTATATTGGGCCAGACAAATTTTGTCATATAACATTATTAACGCATTAAAATGTCAAAAAAATGGATATTGTGAAAGCAAAATTTACAGTGTCAGGGGGAGTCTCAGTAACTCATTCTCAAATCTCTCTATTACCACCTTAAAGCCATGGAGTTGTAGGATGTAGTAGTGGTCTGAATCAAGATTGAGGATCATTAGACATGATAGCTGGTTCTATACCAAAAGCATTCATGGCTCCTACTTGCTTGTTGTGATCATAACCAGGCCGTTTCTCTCTCTCTATACATTGACTAGCATCGGTAGATTGATGTCAATGTCTGTTGTATCAGTTAGATTTTCAGAATTTGCTGTTTCCTCTGTTCCACAAACTTGTTCTGCAAGTCTGGAGGAGCCCAAACAGCATCTCCATATTAATTAATCCTTTCTTGAAGATTGATCCATGATCGTCATCATCATCTCTATATGTTTCTTCTTTTAGGTTTTCGTGCACATTATACGAATCAGACCTCTCTCCTCCTAATTATCGCATCAGGCGGTAGTGAGTTGATTCTTTACCTCAGGCCCGTCTTAAACTAAAATTGGGCCCTTGGCAAAACTAGAAAAAAAAAACTAAAACTTCCTAATAATTTTTTCTTTTTGCAAAATTTGGGCCCTTTAAAACTCATCAGTTCTCACCCTTGATTAGTTCCCTCCTCCTCTGTCTTCAATCAATCGATAACGGGAGGTTTTTGTTGATTCGTTGATACTCATGAGAGATTACGAAGACAAGGGTTTCGTCGATGTCACGACAACTATAAACAATGCAGTGATGAATGCCTTAGCAATGGGCTTTGCTGTGATGGCCCACCCGAAGTCCAGTCAGGTACCGTTTACTCTTTATAATTAAACTATTTCTTGATTTCTTTATAAGTAAACCATTTTGATTTTATAATTAAGCAATTTCTTATTGAAATAAATTTTAAAGTTTTAATTGTTGAAAACAAACCATACTTAGTTACTTACCATCGGAAGTATTATAAGTTCGATATATTTTTTCATGTACTAATATAAATGTTTTCTTTGCTTATGATTTTTTCAACCTTTATCTAGATTTTAAGGTTGTTGTAAATAAAGTTCAATTAAAAATTACATGCAGTTTTTTGTTATTTTCTGTATGTTCATTATGATCATTCAAACCAATCACGTAACAATCTTTTACAAATTCACATAGGCAAGAAGACTGCAGTAAAAAAAAATATCAACAAATTATGTAAAAAGGAAGAAGAAGAAGACAATAAAATAAAATATTAGGAGGATTCAAAATCAAAGCCATAAAGCCCCAGCTTGTCTAAGACTAGGCACTAAATCACCATTAATATGAGCAGCCATCAGATTTTCCAACCCTCCAAACAACTTCCCTCCTATGTACATCACTGGTAATTTCTCTTTATCACTTAAGATGTTGTCGTACTTGTTGTCTTCTTCGTCTTCACCAATTTCAACCACCAAGGGGTTCACACCATGTGTCAGTAGCAGCCGTTTCGCCACGTGTCCCATACAACACCCTCTCCTCGCAAACACCACCACAGCATTCTCCATCACAACTAGGTGGTTGCTTGATCTCTTTGTGTTTATAGATGTTGGCTTTGGCTTTGGTGATGTTAGCCATGATAATGATGTTGATGATGATGGTATATCTTCATTCTTTGGACGGAAAATGCTATTTCCCGGTACGGTCGTCGTCCACGACGATGACTCGTATGGTCTTATTGCTTTTTGCATAGTTGATGCTAGAAAGAAAGAGCGAGAGAGAGAGAGAGAGAGAGAGAGAGAGAGAGAGAGAGAGAGGGAAAGAGAAGTTGGGTTAGTTTGGTAAGAGATAGGATTATTTAAGAATTTATATAGAGGATTTGGGAGAGCATATTGGCTTGGCCAGGGGGGTCAACGAAGGTTGTGTAAAAATGTATTCTCATGAAATCGGAAGCCAACGTCACCGTATCCAAAATAAAGATCTATGTATAACCTATACTTATGATTATGATTAATTCTTTAATGTTGAGTGTAAATCATCCAAATATTAAAGATATATTTAACTTAGGAGTGAAAGATAAATTTTGAACTCATTGTCGGAACTCAAATGCGACAACTCAATTTAATATAATTGTTATCATCTTAGCGAAATGTCATTTTTTGACCTGTTGTAATTCAGAAAAAATGTAGCAATTTATAAATCAATGACTTGCACGATATATCGTTTATTTAAAAAGTAAATGATGACGAAGACATAGCAAGAGGCTGATGTCAACAGATTTCTTTATTTGCTTAATAAAAACGTATGTCATTAGTTAAAAATTGTCTTCGTATGGTTACGTTTTTGTGGATAAAGGCAAATCATTTGTATGGACCATTTAGATTTTTAGATCATCTCTATTACGTCATGACGATGACTTGTTTTTCTCTAACATTAAGTTATCAATTTGTATTTTATATTCTCGTTGAAACTTGAAACTATAATCGTTTCTTTTCCAACGAGATACATAACATTTTCGATTAGGATTGGTTTAACTTGCGATCTGATCGGGAAATCGTACGTCACGAACCCCACAGATGACGTATCATCTTTGTGGAAGAATCAAACAACTACTCCTTTCGTCAAAAGAAAACAGCTGAGAGTGAGAAGTTGGGGGGAAAAAAATGACAAAAGATGGAGGAGGAGAGGACCCTCACCGTGACAAAACGACATGACGTCTCCCTTTAACTTTACGAAACAGCAAGTTGTTCCTTTCCGTTCCCTCTTTTAAATTTACAGATGACGGAATCTACTGTATATTACTCGAAAACATTTGAGTAGCCTTTTAAATTAATTTATTGGTTAACGGTCAGCACTCGTCTCCAGCTAGTTTTGATAATACATGACATCATAAAAAGCAGTCGTCGGTTATATACAAATATAGCCACCGATAGAATGAATACCATACCAAGTCAAAAAAATAAAAATTTGACGTCACCGGAAAATTCGCCGGAGTTTCGTCACCCCCATAAATATCCTAACCGGTTAAAAAAGAAAGAAAAAGACGTCTCTATCATGGTGGCGCCGGCAAAGCGTCATCAAATACAAAGGGTCCATGTTGCTATGCTCATACAAAATCTTATAATACGTGTGCAATAACATTATTATATGTTTTTCTCTCCAATACAAATCCCTTATAGGTCTAGATAACGTTAGGAACTCTAGTGGAGAAAAGGAAAAATTGAATAGCAAGTTAACAACAAAGAACTTAACGAAAAATAATAATATTTTTAAAGTTCTAAGTAAGGGATTGGTATGCATCTTACTTCATATCCGAATAGTTATATAAGCATGTCGTATGTCCCATATAACTAAAGAACTATTGACAATTAGGCATAGATAAGATCATATGAATATGAATTTTTATTATGTTTAAATTTGACTTCATCAATACTCCGGGTAAAATATCCAACGATAAGTTTCACTGAACATGATGATGAATAATACTGACCAAAGCCAAACCAAACCGAGTTGCAATATGTCCGCTTAAAAGACTATTTTCAAAATCTATCAAGAGAGAAGGGGTCATTTTGGTCAAGCACCGAACCGGTTCTTTACTTCCAAGGCGGAGACTTTTTTTAGAGAAAAAAAACTGAAGAAAAACTTACTCTTTCCTTCTCTTTTACTTCTTAGCGATAGGCTCCAAGTTCATCTCTTGGAGGTTGAGCAACAGATCGTTGGAGCTCAGGTAAACCTTGTTTGCAGATTGAGCAATGGTCTGAGCAATCTCTCTTGCAGCTTCAATCTTTCTCAGAGTGATGAATGCCTGATTGTTTGCAATTGCTTGTCCGATCAGCTGAGCACTTTTAGCTTCTCCCTGCACAGATGTAATTAAAAAAGACCTAATGCTTTAGGCCGATACCTATTATCTCAAGTCATTAGATCTGCAACAGACATCTACAATCCTATACCTGTGCACGGATAACCGCACTTCTCCTGTCTTGCTCGGCTTTCTCCACAATGAACTTAGCCCTTTCAGCTTCTTGAGCAGCGACTTGTTTTGCCTCGATTGCTGCGGTGAATTCCTTGCCAAAAGTGAGGGTCGTGATGGAGACATCATCAAGAGCAATGTCGAAGTTAGAAGCTCGCTCTGTCAGAATCTTGCGTATCTCTCTGCTCACAGCCTAAAGGAGAGTAATCACAGACCACCATAAGAAACAAAAAAAGCAGGAAAAGCTTGTGGAAGAAGAATGTTGAGATACCTACTTCTCTCTGTGTTATGAGCTGGCTTGCATTGTACTGAGCTACCACTGCTTTTAGGGTTTCATGGATGATAGAAGGAAGAACCCGTTCACTGTAATTCTCGCCAAGGCTTCGGTAAATCTTTGGCAAACGATCACCCATAGGACGTGTGAGCACCCTTAGTCCAATTTTCACCTGTGCAACAACCAAGAAAAATTTCAGAACCACCCTTAAAGAAAAAAACAGAGACTTCATTCAACTAAATTTAATCACATCCTAAAACAATTTTCATTAGATGTCTTGTTTCATAGTCAGAAACTAAAGCCGGAAACACACAAAAGGAAACTAAGAAGATATCTAGTCAAAGTTTTCTCCATTTCTTTTTCAATCAATTATCCATCATGTAATATCCTAACAGAGAAAGTGAAATATAATCTGCAACTCCATAGTGATAAATCAAAGCATGGTCTTAATACTGATATAAGGATCTTAACAGAACTTAAAAAGAAGTAAGGTCTTCATATTCATCAACAACATATGAAGTTAGAGCATAGGCTGGATAATATAACAAACACACTGGAAAAAAAAAAAAGGCAGTAGAACCATAACGCACCATCTGAAGGTCATGACTACCAGTGGTGCTCTCAACAAGGTAAGGTCGTGCACGAACGTCATAGATGATTGGCCTTTCAAACCATGGCAACATGAAATGTGTGCCTTCCGGGTATACCTGAAACCACAAAAGTCATGCTTTGGAAAATAACAACTCAAAGACGCAGATCCAAAAGTAACTATGGGTAGTTGGAGAAACAACAAAACCTTTTCCTTGACACCAGTTAATCTGTTGAACATGACAGCACGGTGTCCTCCATCAACATTGTAGAGACTGTTAGTTAAGGCATAGACACCAAGCCCACCAATAACGCTGACCTTAAGAAGGGCAGAGAGAGCAGGTGATCCAGGAATGTTGGGAACTTTGTTGAAACTCATTTCCTAAGAACCAAAAAAAAACAAAGTAACAATTAAAAACCTCAACATACGAAGATCCAAAAGACTTAACACCGACATAAGAAAATCACACACATAGAAAAATCAATGCACAAGCCTTCAATTCAAAAGAGCTAATACTAAGAGAATCGATGGACAGGAAAACAAAGTGGAGAAAAACACGAATTCGTAAAGATCGCACAAACTGAAAGCATGGGTAACAGATCCAGCCATTGATCATTATCATATAGGTTCAGTATCCATAGATCGGGGACTATAAACTTAAAACAAGAAGAGGCGAGCAATAGCTTTCACCAAATGATGATTCAACCGATAAAATTACGCAAAGGACTATCAAACTGAACGACGATCAAGCACTCGTGACTTTTCTCGGCGACCAATCAAAGAATACCAATAAACACTGTGTAAATTCCGACTAACAAGTGGGGAGAGAGAGAGAGAGATGAACCTTAGCTCAGCTGTAAATCACCGGCGATTTTAGGGTTTAGGAAAGATCACGATCGGAGCTACCGGCGAATCTTATTAGGGTTTTACAAATGATAAATGGCGAACTATCTTCTAGTATGTTCCTGCTGAATTGCTCAGGCCCATCAATTATAATATGCTTTATTAAGCCCATTATGTGTTTTTCAAAGAGGCCCATTATTTCATTTAGTAAATTTTAAAAAGTCCATCTTTTCTTTATTCGTCAGCAAGTGTGTTAAAGAGTTTTTGACTTGTATAAGACAGATGCACAAGTGTATTTGTTTAGATTTCCTGGCTACTTTTATAATTTAATATGGCAACTAAGTTATGATTTAATATCAAAGAGTGTGTGTGTTACAATATAATTAAACAACTCTTTGAACAATCTATTATCATTACTAATTTATACTGCCGGTCAAATATAAATAATTGAATCAAATAAAGTAGTTCTATGGTCCATATCTGTGTAGAGTTTAGTAATCGCATGTGACGCGTTGGCTACTTTTTTCGGATCTGATGCATCAATTAATATTTACAGTTCAATCGGCTCACTGATTGACTTTTAAGTAGTTTAGTGTTTTAGAAGTCTATCGTTAATGAAACTACCGTCCTTCGATCCAATATCTTCACGTAGCTAGAGTTCAAAAAGTGATGAAGACCAATTGTATTTGTTTAGTTAAGACTTGAGACATTACATGTGAACCGAATATCTATATATGTTGGTTAAACATAATTTTAAGTACTGTATACACAATAATAATTTGTTATAGTTTTGCATATATTAGCCAAGAAAAGAGCTATCCACATAATGTTCACTTCGACAGGCACACAATTGACGACAACTATATATAGACGAGAATATAAAATAAATAAGAAAATCTCACATTTTATTTCATTGATCTGAATTAACAAATTTCATATTTCATACTCCAAATCGCAGGATAAATTCAATATATATCAAAAGAAAAACAATTCATTGCTATATTCAAATTTCAAAAGAGAAATTTCAGACATAAGACAACAAGTCCAAGACCAAACCCTAGTCCGACTTTCTTCTCCCCGGAGCCTGACTTTTCCGATGGCGAGGCTGCCGCCTTTTTAGTGGTCGTATCATCCGAAACCTCACTGGATGTAGATTTTTTAGGGGCAGGAGCAATCGGCGAAAGCTTGTGCTCTCCGAACATCTCACCCGGCAATAAAACCATGTCGACAACATAAACTGCGAGAGGACGTTGTTGTCTCAACGCATTGCTGATACGTGTCTCCACGTAACCAGTTGAGACATTGATTTGATTTGTTTGACCTGTGATGTTAAGCCCGTAAACACCGTTGTCTCGGCCAGAAGCTTGAGTCCTAACAGGGTTACTTACTGAGAGGAGATCATCCATATTGTAAAATTTGGGGCTGACGTGGTAGAGAATGAGTTTAACTTGTTCGTCTGAGCTTAACTTGTTTAGAGTTCCGGGTTTAAGGTTTTGGAAAGCATTGTCAGTTGGTGCGAACACTGTCATACCTTCAGATGAACTATTGAGTTGAATGTTCACTTGGCTACCAATTTGAGTGACGTTTAGAAGATGGATGAAAGTAGAGAATTGTCCGCCTTTTTCAAGGATCGCCGTGAGGTTGATAGGACCAGCAGGACCTGGAGCGGGGGCTGCCGGCTGAGCCGTTGCCTTGGTTGAGAGAAGTACGGCGGCGATGAGGAGGAGAGGAGCCAGAGCTAGACGAGTGGTGGCCATTATTGGTTTGTTTAGTTAATATGTGAAGTGATTAAGAAAGTGAGATCGAAAGGTAAAGGTTTATATTGAAGTTAAGTGTTTGAAACTGATGAGTTGTATCTTTGTTGGAATGAGATGGCCAAGTCAATACAAATCGTTTGTAGACAAAATAATGTGTATTATTAACATATATATATGTATGAATTCATATACATATATATTAGCCGTTAAGATCCGTTTTGTAGTGAAAATTAACAATTGAGAAGAATATTAGAATAGAATAAGAGGTTGGTGGATCCGTCGGTAGAGCCCACGTCACATGCATGTAATGAGATCGAGGGTCGATAATTTGAATTTACATACAGTTTTGAATAGAAGATAATGTTCGACAACACAACTTAAGGTGGACATTAATCGATAGAGGAATGAAAATGAGAAAAAATGAAAAATCCTTAGACGTAAAATCTTCTACACAGTAGGTCCTAGGAAGTAGTAGTAGTAAGTCAGAACCTTCTTGAAGAAACTATCATCTTGAGAGTTGAGAGTATACACAATATGAGTACAGTCTGTATATACTTACATTTTAAGCATATAGATGCGTAGACATGTAGCATGTATCATATGTATCAATGTATGTATATCAATGTATGTAGTAGAATATTTGTGTGTGTTCTGTAAAACGAACAAAATGAGTGGACAAGCTGATTAAGTGACAGCTAGTAAACACAAGTTGGCATGTGGGAGAGTGGAAGACCCATAAGTTTTATATTGCCTCATCAGTAGAGAATAAAACTAATTAACTGGTTAATTACCAAAAATATTATCTATCCCGTACCCAAATTCGTTGAAAATATATTATATATATCCACACCTATATACATCATGCATTCAGAGCATATAAAATGTTCAAACAAATTAATGTAAGAATTTATCAAAATATAATAATGTAAAATAAAAATATTTTTATATAATTTGTTCTAAAATTCTTAAATTCATGTTGTCTCTCTTAAGGAAACGGCACGCAGTTGGAGAACACATAAGTATAAAAAAATATCCACCCAGAGTTGTATGGGCCTCAATATTGGGCTTATACACTGGTCTGTAGATGACTTTCAATGGGCTAACTTCTAAATTAGGCGCACACATGTTCGGTAATCGAAATCTAGATAATTAAGGGCCTAATCATTAAAAAAAATCAATATAGATGTTCCCTGCTTAAGTTTTTTCTTACAAAGCAGAAGAAGACAAAACAGATTAGAAAGATGGATCCAAGTGGAGTCATCTGAGCAGCATGCAGCCACACACTCGTCACGCCCGTTCGTCGCGTCCGCCACTTCATCACGTGGTTCTCAGGTGATTATTACTACTCTCGAGTCTTCACTCTGAATGTTCTTTTCTTACAAATAAAACTCTTTTGTCGTTTTGTTTCCTCGTTGTCTGTTTTTTTCAATATATACAATTGTATTTGATGCTGATGTAGTGATGTGTAAGAACATGCACTTTAAAGAGCCATGCAAACTGAAATGTGTCTTTTTTTTTTTTCCATCAACAAACTGAAATGTGTCTACTCCCTCCATTATACAAGTTCAACTAGTTCTTAATTATATAATTTCCATCCCTGATAATTATTTCAAATTATTCGTTCGACGCATTTAATCCCTCCAAAAATTAAAACGAGAATTACACATTACTTCATAGAGAGATTATTAAATTAATATGATGTAGCCTTCGATAAAAAGTTTAATCAAACCCTTCCTTTACCAACCTCATTGATTTTGTCCGATAATTATTATATTCAAGAACAGAATTTATAGAGTTACTTTTAGAAGAACCCTACACAACAAGTCTCCTATAAATAATACCTAAACTCCATAACCCACAAAGTACAAGTAATAAAGAGAAAGTGAAATGGGTCGAGCTTCATCTATTGTCTCCTTCTCTTTGACATTATTGATCCTCTTCCATGGCTACACAGCTCAACAATGGCCCAATGAGTGCCAGCTCGATCAGCTTAATGCGCTCGAACCGTCTCAAGTAATCCAGAGCGAGGGTGGTCGCATCGAGGTCTGGGATCACCATGCACCTCAGCTCCGTTGCTCCGGTTTCGCATTTGAGCGTTTCGTCATTGAGCCTCAGGGTCTTTACTTGCCCACTTTCATGAACGCCGGCAAACTTACGTTTGTTGTTCACGGTGCGTTTCTATTATATAATATTATATAAATCCACTATTTTTGCCCACTTTAGTTTTGTAAAAAAGTAATGTGTTTATGATATAGAAGAGAGATATACTTCACTAACCGAATGAGCAATTACTTGAACACTCCTAATAGGAACGGGTCTAATGGGAAGAGTGGTTCCGGGATGCGCCGAGACATTCATTGAATCTCCGGCGTTTGGAGAAAGTCAAGGCCAGGGTCAGGGTCAGGGTCAAGGGTTCCGTGACATGCACCAGAAAGTAGAGCACCTACGGTGCGGTGACACCATTGCGACACCATCTGGTGTGGCTCAATGGTTCTACAACAATGGAAATGAGCCTCTCATTCTTGTTGCAGCTGCCGATCTCGCCAACCACGAGAACCAGCTTGACCGCAACCTTAGAGTAAGTCTAGTCACCAAAAAAGAAATTTCTTAATTTGTTTTTCAACAGTTTTATATTATTTAACGAGTTAGCACTAAGTTTGTTTGGTTAAGTTTCGTTTAATCTTTATATATCTCAAACTAAGTAGCAACTTTCAGTTATAATATTCACTTTTAAGAAAATAATTATTAATTCTCTAACCAATTTTATAAACATTACATGCATGAAATTTAATTTGGTGATTTTTTTAAGGTTAGATTTACATCTCCACCCTTTAAATCTTTCCACTAAAGTTCACAAAATTTTTTCGATATTTACAGCCAGTCTTGATAGCCGGCAACAACCCACAAGGGCAGGAATGGCTACAAGGCCGACAGCAACAGAAACAAAACAACATCTTTACTGGTTTCGCACCTGAGATCCTGGCTCAAGCGTTCAAGATCAATGTTGAGACGGCTCAGCAGCTCCAGAGCCACCAAGATAACCGTGGCAACATTGTCAAGGTCAAAGGTCCTTTCGGCGTCATTAGGCCACCCTTGAGACGCGGCCAAAGCGGCCAGCAACCACAGGAAAAAGCTAACGGTTTAGAGGAGACTTTGTGCACAATGCGATGTACCGAAAACCTTGATGACCCGTCGGATGCTGACGTGTACACGCCATCACTCGGATACATTAACACAGTTAACAGCTTCAATCTTCCTATCCTAAGGCTTCTCCGCCTTAGCGCTCTTCGTGGCTCCATCCGTAACGTAAGCTCCAAAAAGGCTTTAGCTTAATTTTATGCTAATATATGAAATATTTGATTTGTCAAGATAAACTATTACTCCTCCGATTTAGAATTTTTAAAATTTTGAAATAATCTAAATCGTTTTGATCAATATGTATATATATCTTACAATATTTAATCGTTTCAGGTAAATAACATATTTTGCATTTTATAATGTCACTGAATATACAAAAGCTACTTTCTTTGTTTGTTTTTGTCTATGTGCGCGTGAATGCAGAATGCTATGGTGCTACCCCAATGGAACGTAAACGCAAACTCGGCACTTTATGTAACAAACGGGAAGGCTCATATACAAATGGTGAACGATAATGGAGACAGAGTGTTCGACCAAGAGATCTCAAACGGACAGTTGCTTGTCGTGCCACAAGGCTTCTCAGTCATGAAACGTGCCACCAGCGAACAATTCCAGTGGATCGAATTCAAGACAAACGAAAACGCACAGGTCAACTCACTCGCGGGTCGTACCTCAGTCATGACAGGTTTGCCACTTGAGGTTATAACCAATGGGTTTCAGATCTCTCCCCAAGAAGCTAAACAGGTTAAGTTTAGCACGATGGAGACCACATTGACTCACAGCAGTGGTTCGATGAGCTATGGAAGGCCTAGGGTTTGAGGCTTGATGAGCTCGTGGTGGAATAGCGTTTGAATCTACAGTTCGGTTTGTAATAATAAGAATAATAATAGAAAAGAAGTTTCAACGCTTAAGTTTTGAGTTTTTATTAGGACGCCTAGTGACTAGCGTACAACAACGAACGTCGTATAGAAGCGATCGTTGACTCCGTACATGTAACTCGTTACTAAATAAAATCTGAAGTCTTTCCCTTTTAATTTCTTTTTGGATAACACAGACGTTACTATATCTCGTTAATTCCAGAATGCAATTTAGCGGTTCGAAAGGAATTGAGATTTAGTATTAAAACAAAACTTAGGTTTTTATTTTAGATTTATATTATAAATCCCTATGTTTGATCGACTATTTGGTACCGTTGCGAAATTTAATTTACCTAGTTAAACTCCATTATAATTTGGATTACTAGGTATTGAGTACACCATATGCATTTCGAGGAAATTAATTTTAAATTATACACTACCACACGTACATACATATGCATCTACTAATATTCATAGTGTATACTCTTTTTATTCACGAACAAACTTAATATTTAGACCAGAAAACTTTATATGTAGACAGATGAAAACCTGAAACGCACATGATGACTCGCGTGTGGATGCATGCATGATTTTGGCAGCAAGTTACCGCCAGAGTAACAAAGAACATCTACGCACTAATAACCGGAATATTACTAACCACTTCTCAACTAGCTACTAATAAGTTCACATTAGTCGAACCCCAAATTATAATTTAAGAATTAATGTTTGTTAAATTGACTACATTGCATTATAAGGAAAAACTATATAGCATCAATTATTTTATAATTTGTCATTATATTAAATTTATACCAAAAATAAAACCATATGTAGCATCAATTAATCCAAATAATCTAAGGCACACAATTTATTGTCATTTTCGTTCTTATATATACATTGAATGATTACATGTACAACATGGGGACACTTGGCATACATGGCAATATGATGTGTTAGAATACAGACATGTGGCATTGCCATGCACTCTGACTCCTGTGGCCATTGCTATCACAATGTGTCAATCTTGAGTATCCGTATACTAACCTCAAATTTACTGACTTTTTTTTTTGTCAACCATTTACTGACTAATTTATGAACATGATATATTTAATTTTATACAGTCATAAGATATCTCTTTTTCAGAACATATTATTAGAAATCCAGATGGACAGTAGTAAATAGACCTTATAAGTTATAGTCCATTGATTTACTTAAAATTCATGTCGAGAGTTAACTTAATAATGCACCTACAAAGTAACTGATGATAAAAAACCATATATAATAGTCTAATGATGGTAAATTAAATCAGTTTAAATCTAGTTTTTTTTTTTTTTTTTAAATACACATATTCATTTGTATGCAAGCAAGTATAAAACTAACCACCTCCTTTAAATACCATTTTTCCTTACCACCTTCCGACCCTCAATTTTTGTATACGAAAGAAAAACCAAAAATGCATAAGCTTTTGTTTTCTCTTCTCACCGTCGTCTCACTCTCACTTCTCCTCTTCTTCCATGGCGGCGAGGCACGCCAGCAAGAGACACCGTTTCCAAACGCATGCCATTTTAGCCAAATCAACAGCCTCGCTCCCGCACAGGCGACCAAGTTCGAAGCCGGTCAGATGGAAGTATGGGACCACATGAGCCCAGAGCTCCAATGCGCCGGTGTGACAGTGGTTCGCATCACCCTTCAGTCCAATTCCATTTTTTTGCCAGCTTTCTTTAGCCCACCTGCTCTCGCTTACGTTGTCCAAGGTAAGGAAATAAATACATCTATGTACCAAAATATTTGTTTTATTCCTTTTTTTTTTACTTTCTATAATAGTGAATTCTTATAATGTATCACTCAAACTTTTTTTACAAATTTTTTTAAAAAATAATATCTTGTTTTCTATTTAACTTAGAATTCTTTTCCTGTTGTTGATAAATTCTTTTAGAATTTAATTAAAAACTCGGAACCTTATAGAAAATCTCAAAATGTGGAATTTTGTTTTTTTTTTTTGTTTGCAGGAGAAGGAGTGATGGGAACGATTGCTTCTGGTTGTCCTGAGACTTATGAAGATATTGAAGCATCAGAAAGAGGAGGAGAAGGAGGAGGCGACCGGGGTCGACGTTTTGAGGACATGCACCAGAAGTTGGAGAACTTCAGGCGAGGAGATGTGTTTGCTTCGCTTGCCGGAGTTTCACAGTGGTGGTACAATCGTGGAGATTCCGATGTTGTCATTGTCATCGTTCTTGATGTTACCAACAGAGAAAACCAGCTTGACCAAGTCCCTAGGGTAATTATCAAATTCAAGAAAAAGACCAAATTTATATTGCATGCATACTTTATTAATTATGGCTAGCACAATATTAATAAATAGAGACTGATTAAGCAATATGTAACACATTTTGTAATAATTTTGTGAATCGTTTATATGTAGATGTTCCAACTAGCCGGGAGCAGAACACAAGAAGAAGAGCAACAACAACCATTAAACTGGCCATCAGGCAACAATGCTTTCAGCGGTTTCGACGCAAACATAATCGCGGAAGCATTCAAAATCGACATCGAGACAGCTAAGCAGCTTCAGAACCAGCAGGACAACAGAGGAAACATAGTCCGAGCAAACGGTCCGCTCCATTTCGTCATCCCACATCCACGACAGTGGCAGCAGCAAGATGGCATTGCTAATGGCATCGAAGAGACTTATTGCACGGCTAGGCTTCATGAGAATATTGACGATCCAGAACGGTCCGACCTCTTTAGCACACGAGCCGGAAGAATCAGCACTCTCAACAGCCACAATCTCCCCGTTCTACGTCTAGTCAGACTTAACGTCGTTAGAGGTTATCTCTACAGCGTAAGTATTCCCCTCTTAAAATCAATTATAGATATCGATTCGGTTAATTCTACCATTTAGGTTATACTTATATGTTGGTATACAAATTTTTGTCACCAAGTTATGACTGATATATATAAATCTCTTCGTGCCATATATATGACGGATATAGGGAGGAATGGTGTTGCCACAGTGGACAGCAAACGCGCACACGGTGTTATACGTCACAGGCGGTCAAGCCAAGATACAAGTAGTGGACGACAATGGCCAGTCCGTGTTCAATGAGCAAGTGGGACAAGGTCAACTACTTGTGATTCCACAGGGGTTTGCGGTTGTGAAAACCGCTGGTGAAACGGGTTTTGAGTGGATATCGTTCAAGACCAACGATAACGCTTACATCAACACTCTCAGCGGGCAAACATCGTATTTGAGAGCAGTTCCCTTGGATGTGGTCAAAGCCTCGTATGGAGTGACCGAGGAAGAAGCAAAGAGGATCAAGTTCAGCCAGCAAGAGGCAATGTTGGCTATGACACCAAGCTCTTCTTCCTCTTAAGCTTACGCTTTTGCTTTTGCTTCTTATTACAATGTTATTTACTTTTTTTTTTCCAGTCAATGAAATAAATAAATATGTGACTAGTAATAACCAACTTTCACAAAGCTTCAGTGATAGTAATTTAAGTTTGATAGAAAGACAATTATAGAATGATAAACTAACAATCATGATTAATTAATTATCTAATCTAAACATAATTTTCCAGATTAAGTTTTAATTACGTTATTTAAATTAAAATTTTTAAAGGATAATGGTAACAAAAAAATAAATAATTAAAAAAAAAAATAATAAAGAGGTTACGGTCTGGTCTCGTAAAAAAGCTTTCAAAGTCCGCAACGATCACACACGTCTTCCTCCGAAACTCGAGAGAGAGAGAGGCTCTGAGATTTGGCAGATTTTTCGATGTCTTTCGAGGAAGAAGAAGAGGAAGAGTCATTCGAGCACACACTACTCGTGGTGCGAGAGGTTTCCGTATACAAGATCCCGCCGCGAACCACATCCGGAGGATACAAGTGCGGCGAGTGGCTTCAATCCGATAAGATCTGGTCCGGTAGGCTCCGCGTCGTATCGTGCAAGGATCGATGCGAGATCCGTCTCGAGGATTCGAATTCAGGAGATCTGTTCGCTGCCTGTTTCGTGGATCCTGGACGGAGGGAGAACTCCGTCGAGCCGTCTCTCGATTCGTCTAGGTATTTCGTTCTCAGGATCGATGACGGGAGAGGGAAATATGCGTTTATCGGGCTAGGGTTCGCTGAGAGGAACGAAGCTTTTGATTTCAATGTGGCGTTATCGGATCATGAGAAGTACGTTAGGAGGGAGAAAGAGAAGGAGACTGGGGAAACGAGTGAGAGCGATAATCATATCGATATACATCCCGCCGTTAATCACAGATTGAAGGTAAACTGATCTGTTCGTTAAGCTTAACGGATTAATTAAGATAAGAAGAGATCAATTGAAGCTATCAGATCTATCTCTTATTAAAAAAGGAACTGTCGAATCCAATGTTGAATTGATTGATTCAATGTATAACTATCATTCTCATTCCGAAGATCTTATCATGTTGGTGTCCCTGATTTTGATGTGATTGGAGTTCTTGCTCATTATAGTTAAGATCTTTGTTTTAGCCGTTCCTAGTAGAAGAGAGTGATCTTTTGGTTTTGTGGACTTTGTGATCATATTAGTTTATCTTGGTAATGTTAAATTTTTTTATTCGATTGTTGTGTGTTTTAAAGGAAGGTGAAACGATAAGAATCAACGTGAAACCCAAACCAACAACAAATGGGACTGGGATGCTCTCAGCTGCTCTTTCAGGAACCGGGAAGCCAAAACCACTAGCACTTGCGCCACCTCCCAAAGCTGCTGGGGTAACCAGATCACCTTTACCGCCACCACCAAACGATCCCGTCGCGTCAAGGATTGCATCTGATGGCTGCAAAGATTCAATTGATAACACAAGACGCAGGAACGAGCCTCTATCTGATCTAACTCAGCTTAAGGTAAGAAACAAAAACTTGTCTTCTTGATAGCATTTATATTTTTTTCGTTAGTTACTCTCTCAATTATTCTTGATATGGTAATATTACTCTGCAGAAGAATCTTCCTTCAACCGCGGGATCAGGATCGACAAAGTCAACAGGAGCTGCATCAGGTTGGGCAGCTTTCTGATCAATGTGAGTGTAAAATTAAAGTTGGTGGACAAGTCCGGCTTCATCTTCTTGTGACTTTGAGAGCACGAGACAACCGTCTTTTTGATGTATGTTACTGGTAAGTTTGATGTTGTGTTTCTTTGTAATCCCATACTCCCTCCCTGTTTTATTTTTGAATCTTCGACTCTTTGTTACATTATCAAATTATCACTAATCATTATTATCATCTGGACCACTGAGATATATATATCAAAAGAGGATTTTTCATAAGTTCTTCTTTGTTTCTACGTACTTTATATTTCCTAAACTGAAGAAAACTAAATGCTGAATCTATTTGCAATTTGCATGATAAAGCAATCGTACAAGAAAAGATAGTACAAATTACAAAACAAAAATATACAGCAACACCTTTTTATAGTCATTCACATTACAAAACAAAAATATACAGCAACACCTTTTTATAGTCATTTAGAATACGCCGTCGTATTAGGTTGACGATGCGTACTAGAATACCGACATGGCGGTGGCGACGTGGAAAGAGAAAAAAAACGTCATGACGTGGCAAATATATATTGGTATTACGTGGATTGAACGTTGAACGAAACATATTTAGAAGGACCGCATAATTTGACCAAAAGTGAACAACGTCGGTCCGTTCACCAACTACTGGAAAAAATGGCGGAGGAGAAAGATGCGACGGCGAGTGGCGATGACGCCATTAAAGTGAGCGGTATGCAGTTTGCATACGAAGTTGAGGATCCTATATTCTTCGACTTCAACCTCGATCTCCCAGCTGGCTCTCGCTGCCTTCTCGTTGGTGCCAATGGATCTGGTAAAGACATCCTTCTTCTGATTTAAATTTAATTCAGAGTTTGCAACTTTGAAATTGTCCCTATTCCTCTGCAATTTACTGAATTTTTATATGCTAGTTGTATTATTTATTGGAGGATTCTTTCCTTCTTAGGTCGGTTTTCTTTGAATCATAAAAGTTAAGATGTGTATGTGATCATATGCCTGCGATTAGCTTGAGTCATTTGCCATAGATGCTACTTCAAGCTATTAAAAGTATGGGTTTGATTTGGTTGTAGTGGAACACTAAGGCTTTTTGTGCCTTTGGAACTCTCTTTGGTTCAGGCAAGACAACCTTATTGAAGATTTTGGCTGGAAAACATATGGTGGGAGGAAAAAACGTTGTACAAGTTCTTAGCCGCTCGGCTTTCCATGATACTCAACTTGTTTGCAGTGGTGACTTGTCTTATCTTGGAGGTTCATGGAGTAAAACCGTTGGTTCAGCTGTGAGTTGTCTTCCCTACTGTTATCTCTGCTTCCATATTTCTCATGCTTTTTGTGAGATCTTTCATGAATTTGATTTCTTCGGGAGTAACTAATCTTAGCTCACTTGAACGCATTATCAGGGCGAGGTTCCTCTTCAAGGAGACTTTTCAGCAGAGCATATGATATTTGGAGGTAACATTCGCTTTCCTATAGCAATGATATCCTGTAATTTGGTTTGTTTTCTCTTCTAGTTACCACCTTTTTCAGGCTTAGACTGAAGGAGATTTTCGTTTTGTTTTCATACTAGTTGAAGGAATTGATCCTGTAAGAAGAGAAAAATTGATCGATCTTCTTGATATTAATCTTCAATGGCGTATGCATAAGGTTTCTGATGGGCAGAAACGGCGAGTGCAGATATGCATGGGACTCTTACATCCATTCAAGGTAAAAAGAACATTGTTCCATCCAGAGAGGCTGGTTACTCTGCATCCTCTAAAATCTCACATAGTCCTAGTTACCTATGTTCTCATCTGGCTTTAGTAAAAAAAAACCAAATCGCTGACCCTGATTTTAAAAACTTCTTTTAAATTATCACATCTGATCGCAGGTACTATTACTCGATGAGGTCACTGTGGACCTAGACGTCGTTGCAAGGATGGATTTGTTGAAATTCTTCGTAGAAGAATGTGATCAGGTATTATTTTGTTCACCTCTATAGTATCTCTTATGTTCCTACGTTTGCGTGCACCGTTCTATCGGTTAGTAACTAGAATATTATGCTTAACTATACAAGGACAAGCTGTCCATATTGGTTGCTGCTAAGTTATGTTACCTATGATTACTATCAGCCTATCAGGTCCTAGCATGTCTATGATCTGTGTTAGTGCCAAAAAAGGAAAAGTTACTACAGTAGAACCTCTATAAATTAATACTCGGTAAATTAATAATCTCTATAAATTAATAAATTTATCCGGTCCCAAGTTGGTACTAGTGTAATTTTGGACAATATTCGATAATATAATAAAATAATAATTTTTTGAAACTTCTTTGTAAATATATGGCCCCATCAATAATATAAATCAACAATTATATAAAATTATCTAAATATATGTATATATCTACACATTAATTTTTATTAGACTTCATTTTTAATATTTTTACTAAATAAAAATCTTTAAGTGCTATCTTCAAAACATAATAATTGTTATTTTCATTGTAATTGATTTTATAAAAGTATTAGTTATACAGATTAAATCTTATTTTTAATATTTTTTTACCAAATTTGGAAATTCTCTCTATAAATTAATAATTATTAATTTCTTGATAAATTAAAACCTCTATAAATTAATAAAATTTCATGGTCCGACTTTATTAATTTATAGAGGTTTTACTGTAGTAGCATGCATGTATCTTGCAGTTTCAAATGCATATATAAAAGAAGAGAACTTGTACCGGTTTTTATAGTTTCACTTCTTGAGTTCTAGAGCACTTGTTAGTTGTGAAGATTACTTACTGCTCGCAGTTTAACCAAAAGAAGCCAATGAGCAAGGTTTTTATAGCATTCAGACGAGTAATTGCTGTTTAATAATGCTCTCTTGAGTTTGTTATTGTGCATTAGCTAGTGGTTTGGTTAGTACATGATCTTTGACTTGTTTATTTAATAACACTATTGGTCAACTCAGAGAGGAGCTACGATTGTATATGCAACTCACATATTCGACGGGCTAGAGACATGGGCGACACATTTGGCATATATTCAGGACGGTGAGCTAAATGGTTTATCAAAAATGGCAGATATTGAGGAGCTGAAAAGTGCACCAAACCTCCTCTCCGTGGTAGAATCTTGGCTCCGGTCTGAAATCAAAGTCGTGAAGAAGAAGAAAAAGCCTGTGGCAGCATGGAAACCGTCTCCATTCGATACTTCGCCTTTCAGGTCATCAAGACACATGGCTTATTACCGATGATGATTTGGTAATTTACCTTGGGAACAGTTGACCTTCTGTGTTTGTCTACCTGCAATATACGCTTGTACTCATAAAAGTACGACGTATTGTTTGACTCCAATTTCTGTGTTTGTATAATTGTATTTGATGTTTTGTATTAAAAGGAATTTTCTTTTTAATTTAACTTGATTTTAATGGTGTGACAAACAAACAAGAAAAGTAGAGATTTTAATGAAAAAGATGTCGGTTTTACTAAAATAGATCATTATTGCTTGTTGGGCTTAGTTATTGCAATTATGATTTAGTTGGGCTGTTAATTTTCGTTTCAATTATGTAACTGAAACCCCTTTTGTATTAACTCTGTTGGGCTTTTTAATAAAATATTGGCCGACAAAAAAAAAAGTAAAATACAATTAATAAATAAAAAAAAAGCCCTTGAAGAAAAACAGAAAAAAAAATGAGAGTGAAAGACGAAATTATCCCTGAAACTTGTTAAATCTGAACCCTTTGTTTGCCTTGGAGAGGAGATCCATTCATCGGGGTGGAGAAGTTTATACCGCCTTTCGCCACCGTCGCTCAGTCGCCGAAAAATCACCCCCGTGACTACCGCCACTGGTTTCAGATCTTCGTCACAACTAGGTTTGCAATTACTCTTCCCCTTCCGCTGTTAATTGGTTCAATCGTTTTTGCTTAGGTTTATTTTTCTTACTGCTCGTGAGTGTATGAGCTTTTCCTTCGTCTTCAAATCGTAGAGGTCTGGATTAGTTGTCGTGGGGGAAATTGAATACCGCAATGAGTGTTCCTGCTTTCTGCTAATTCTCTATGCATCAGTTTCGTTATCTAGAAACGTTTTAAGCCTTTGATTTCACAGTTGTTATCATCCAAAATTGGTTATTTAGGTTTTTTCTTCTTTGAATTCATGAGGAATTGTCTTTTATAGATGTGGAACTGATAAATTTCATCTTGGCCATAGATATGGGTTCTCATGGTAAGAGTAAGAGAGATAGGCGTGGAAGGCAGAAGAAGCGGAGATATGAATCCGATTCTGGGTCTGAGTCTGAGTCTGAGTCTTACACTTCTGACTCAGATGGTTCTGATGATTTGTCGCCTCCCAGGAGTTCCAGGAGGAGTAAAGGCAGCAGCAGTCGTCGGACTCGACGCCGTAGCTCCAGTGATGATTCCACTGACAGTGATGGTGGACGGAAGAGTAAAAAGAGATCTTCTTCATCTAAGAAGGATTACTCGGAGGAAAAACTCAAGGATTATATGTCCAAAAAGGCCCAGAGGAAGGTAATTGTTTTGTTTTCTGTTACGTTGTTTGTGTTCTTTGTTTTGTCTTAACACCTTGAGTGTGTTGGAGCTGGTTGCTAACTTTATGCTACTTGTTATATTCGTTGTAGGCATTACGTACAGCTAAGAAACTGAAGACTCAGTCAGTGTCTGGGTACTCCAATGATTCAAACCCCTTTGGGGATTCGAATCTCACTGAGACGTAAGTGAATCACTATTGAGAAAAATGGTTATGGTTATTGTTTTTGACTTTTGCTGGTATAATTTTAGGAATAGGCTGTAAGATTATTATAGTGCATAGTTCGTTCCTAGTTTTAACCAGAGAAATAAATATCATAGGGCACGACTTTCCTTTTTCTACTTGTACAAATTTTATATGTTGGTAACTAAAGTGGCTTAATTTGAATGTTTGTAATCAATTTATTCGGATGACACTTGTGAATTAAACTGGTTTTTTAGAGTCTGCATTCTCATGCATGAAATTCTATTGATATCAGGTTTGTGTGGCGGAAGAAGATTGAAAAAGATGTTCACCGAGGTGTACCGCTGGAAGAATTTTCTGCTAAAGCTGAGAAGAGAAGATCCAGGGAAAGGCTGGTATGTACAATAAGCATTACTGATTATATTAGAAAGATTTCCTGGATTCCCTCAACTATTTGCTATTTTTGTCTGGTGGAATGAGCTTTCTGGTTTATGTCTTAAGCACTTCTGTTCAATGCGCAGACGGAGGTTGAAAAAGTTAAGAAGAGGAGAGATGAGAGAGCAGTGGAGAAAGCTCGACATGAGGAAGAAATGGTAAATTCTGTTTCATGTTAAAAATAAACAGAGCCCTAACTTTTTCACAAAATTGTTTGGTACAGAGGGATGGATATGATTAAATCTCATATTACCGTCTCATCTCTCCAATTTGGGTCATACTGTATATCTACTGACTTAAATTTGTTTTATTGTCTGCAGGCATTATTAGCTAGAGAACGTGCTCGAGCTGAGTTCCATGATTGGGAGAAGAAAGAGGAAGAGGTATAACTTCATGTCTTTGTTTTTGCAATTAATTCCTCTTTTAGATTTGTTTGGTGTATGGTGCTTTACATATCTCCTTTATATACAGTTCCATTTCGATCAAAGCAAGGTGAGGTCAGAAATCAGATTACGTGAAGGTCGACTGAAGCCTATCGACGTCCTCTGCAAGCACTTGGATGGTTCAGATGATTTGGATATCGAGCTTAGTGAACCCTACATGGTTTTCAAGGTATTTACGAAGATTATGTTGAATTGTAAACCATACTAAGTTATGGAGCTTTTTCAAATAAGTCTATACTTTGTCGGGCCTAGTTTTCAGTCTTTGGGATCAGTTGTATTAAGACAGTAGTTGAGAGGCAAGAAGCTTGATATAAGATATATTATCCTGCGAGTCTACCGGAAAATGGTTATGTATAGGAATTTGGCTGAATTCTAGCTCAGTATTAAAAGACGGAGAACCAGAATGTGAGTTTTTGAGATGGAGAGTCGAGATCTCTCGTTAAGCAAAGTCTCTGATTGTGTAGTTGTTCTCTTTTAGTGAACAAAGAAGAGTTTGCTTGTTTGATTTATTCAGTGTTGTGATTATCATAATTTTGACGTATTCTTTCCTGACGTGTGTGATTTAGGGACTCACTGTTAAAGATATGGAAGAGCTGCGCGATGATATAAAGATGTATCTGGATTTGGATCGGGCAACTCCAACACGCGTACAGTATTGGGAGGTATTTTCTACTATTAAGTCTCATTTATTTCATTTGGGTGATGTATCCATTCAAGTATGGATTTTGCGGAAAATATATATTCTATAGACCCCCTTGTTTTCTCTTTTTTTTTTACGGTTGGTTAGCATTCTTGCTTCTTTCTTATGTGATTACATACATGTATATGAGAAATATGTATGCTTAATACGATTATATTTTTAGGCACTTATTGTGGTATGCGATTGGGAGTTAGCTGAAGCTCGTAAAAGGGATGCCCTTGATCGAGCTAGAGTTCGAGGGGAGGAACCTCCAGCAGAATTGCTTGCGCAAGAGAGGGGACTACACGCTGGTGTTGAAGCTGATGTGAGAAAACTTCTCGATGGGAAGACCCACGCGGAGCTTTTAGAACTGCAAATGGACATCGAATCGCAGCTGCGTTCTGGGTCAGCGAAAGTAGTAGAGTATTGGGAAGCGGTTCTTAAACGCCTCGAAATATACAAGGCAAAGGTATTTGTTTGTGGATGATCGTGAGATAGTAGATTTTGAAAACAGAGGATTTGTTTTTTGCATACTCACTGAGTATTTTGATGTTCAACAGGCTTGCTTGAAGGAAATACACGCTGAGATGCTGAGGAGACATTTACATCGCCTCGAGCAACTTTCAGAGAATGAAGAAGATGCAGAAGTTAATCATGGCTTAACACGTGTGGTAGAAGAAAATGAGGAAGAGATAAAAAATAGTAATCTTTCAGATGTTGAAGAAGCATTTTCTCCAGAGCCTATCGCGGAAGAAGAAGAAGCTGATGAGGCAGCAGAAGCGGCTGGTTCGTTTTCGCCAGAGCTCATGCACGGTGATGATCGTGAAGAAGCAATCGATCCCGAGGAAGACAAGAAGCTACTGGTACTCTTTATCAGTTCCTACAATTGATTTTTGCCCATTAATTCGTTGATACTTTTACTGACCTATAATATGGTCAACCATATAACAGGAAATGAAACGGATGGTTGTGTTGGAGAAACAGAAGAAGCGGCTTAAAGAAGCTATGGCCTCAAAGCCAGCACCTGTAGAAGATAACTTGGAGCTTAAAGCAATGAAAGTAATGGGAGCAATGGAGGATGGTGATGCCATATTTGGCTCTAATGCTGAAGTGAACCTCGATTCTGAGGTACCCCTATCGCTATTTATCTCTTCTCTACCCGTAAATTTTTGAACTTTTAGAACGATAAACCCAAATTTTTCATCTTCTAGGTATACTGGTGGCATGACAAGTACCGGCCAAGAAAACCAAAGTATTTCAATCGGGTTCACACGGGTTATGAATGGAATAAGTACAACCAAACGCACTATGATCACGACAACCCGCCTCCAAAAATCGTTCAAGGGTACAAGTTTAACATCTTCTACCCGGATTTAGTAGACAAGATCAAGGCTCCCATATACACTATCGAAAAAGATGGGACAAGCTCTGAAACTTGTATGATCCGGTTCCATGCTGGTCCGCCATATGAAGACATTGTAAGTACTCGGAACCATTACCGCAGGTTTCCATCATCGACTCTCGTGCTATATCAATGCTCAACTTTTTTGTTGTTTCATTTCAGGCGTTCAGGATTGTGAACAAAGAATGGGAGTATTCTCACAAGAAAGGTTTCAAATGCACGTTCGAGCGTGGGATTCTGCATTTGTACTTCAACTTCAAACGACATCGGTACAGGCGATAAACTAATCAGAATTTGGTCGGAGAGGACGAGACTGGCAGTTGTAAAACGTTGGCTAGTGTTTTATTAAGCCTTGTTTGTAAGATAATTGCAATACATAGAGAGCAATAGTTTTGATTTTGGTAACCAAAGCTGGATATCTATCAAGCTAAGACAAACTGTATTTGGATATTATCATTGAAGCTGATTATCAAACAAGAAGACCCGAATAGAACGTCAACTTCGAATATGTTAATGATTACTAACAAAACGTGATGTTGATTACTGGAACAAATTACAAATCTATAGTCGGTGATTCCGTAAGTGCCCTTTTTGGTGAATTTAGTTTTATGTGGAAAAGTTGGTGTAGGACATGAATTGCGTGTGTTTTGGTTGGGGACGAGAGTTTATGACTTGGAAGTTGCTTAGGTTGAGGTCTCAACATCAAAATGCTTATAAAAAGATTCTGTTGGTAACTTAAGTAGTGGAGTAGAAGATATTATTTATTCTGACTTTTTCATTTCCTTTTCATCATCTTTTGATGTCTCTTTTTCTCCAAACTCCCCTCACTACAAGACAAAAGTTTTTTCATTTGTTTTTCTTTTTGAGAATAAGTTTTTTCATTTGTTACAAAAACTGTATTTATATATCTTCATGTAAACGTGTTAATCTATCTTAATACGGTCAAGCTGTTAATGAAAGTTTTTTTAGTTTTGATAAAAGGACGGGAGTATATGTATATGGATTCGAGAAAGTGTTTTTCAGATCATATAATATTACATGTTCCTGAACTGCATGATTTTGCGTTCTAAATTTTTTTGGTATCACTTCTGCGTTCGTAAATAAACTAATTTAATATTTATAGTAAATTAAACAACAAAAAATTCCGTAAATATCCACCATTTAAGCTTAATGAAGCTTTTTGAAAATGAGAAACTAGTGCGCAGAGAGTAGAAGAGACAACCACTAAACTGAGATGTCAATAGTCAACATCACAAGTATAAATTAAATTGTAAACAATTCCCTATACAACTAAAATAGACCAAATAAAAAAATAAAAATAAAAATAAAAGAAGGAAATCAAGAAAACCAAAAATATAAATAAGAATATAATCGAGACGTCCTCTATAATCTATATATGATCAAATCGCTTTCAAAGTTCTACGGTAACCCGACATTTTCTGTTTTTACATCATTCCACTTTCTTTCTCCCATTTTCTGTTTTTGTTTTTCCGATAAATATTCGGATCAGGCAACCGTATCTTATTCTCCGATCTTTCCGCTTCTATCTGAATTTTTTTTTCAGATATGAAACTCATCAGGTACGTTCAATATTTTCTCTAACCATCTAATCTTATTTCCTAATTCCTAGTAATACATTCGTCTGGGAAATAACTTTCAATATAGGGTTCCATTAAATTCTTATTTTTTTCTTTTAAAATACAACGAGTACTTTATTAGTTTTTTTTTCTTTGATTTTTAATCCGTTTTAGTTTCGGTTATCTATCTTTTTAGGGTTTGAATCTTAGGGTTTGACTTTTTATTTTTCTTTAGATTAGAGTTTGAAATTTAAGAAGAAAAAAAAGAAGAAATATGGATTCTGCAAGAAGTTGGTTTCACAAGTTTCAACCACGAGAGAAGCCCCGTAAAAAAGATATGTTCTCCGGAAGCACTTGCGACGGTGGCGGCACAGAAACCACCGTCCCCGACGGAGGAGACGAAACAGAAACGACGTCGAAACTTCCACCACTAGGCGGAGACGGAGGAGAACCCCTCTCTAATACAACCAAACAAAAAGTTGCTGCAGCGAAGCAATACATCGAGAATCATTATAAGGAACAGATGAAGAACCTCAACGAGAGGAAAGAAAGGTATATTCTTTTATAACGAGAATAAAGAGGAAAAGTTGGATGCTAAGTTTACGCTATATATTTTTCTCTAGACATATTGGAATCTTCATGCATAATGTTTTACCTTTGGCAGACGAACAACGCTAGAGAAGAAGCTAGCAGATGCAGATGTATGTGAGGAAGATCAAACCAATCTTATAAAGTTTCTTGAGAAGAAAGAAACAGAGTACATGAGACTCCAAAGGCATAAAATGGGTGCTGATGATTTCGAACTCTTAACTATGATCGGTAAAGGTGCTTTTGGAGAGGTTCGAGTTGTTAGAGAGAAGAACACAGGTCATGTTTTTGCTATGAAGAAACTCAAGAAATCAGAAATGCTTCGCCGAGGCCAGGTTACACATTTTATAATAACTCCACATGACATGACCTCTTTTTTTTTGGGTTTTACTACTGAGTTTTTATTTAAAAGTTTTGAAATCTTTCTCTGTTAGGTAGAGCATGTAAGAGCAGAGAGGAATCTATTGGCAGAAGTAGACAGTTACTGTATAGTGAAGCTTTACTGTTCTTTTCAAGACAACGAGTATCTTTACCTGATCATGGAGTATTTGCCCGGAGGCGATATGATGACACTTCTGATGAGGAAAGACACCTTAAGTGAAGATGAAGCTAGGTTCTATGTCGCTGAAGCTGTTTTAGCTATCGAGTCTATCCATAAACGCAACTATATCCACAGGTTGGCCGGATCTTATTAATTAGTCATCATTACTGATCACAATGTTGAGATGTTTTTTTTTGTTGTTGCAGGGACATAAAGCCGGATAACTTGTTGCTTGATAGACATGGACATTTAAGGTTGTCTGATTTCGGACTATGTAAGCCATTGGATTGTAGTGTTATTGAAGGAGAAGATTTATTGGTAGGCAATTCGGGTAGCGGAGGAGGTTCAGAGAAGGAAGAGAGTGCGTCAACTGCTCCTAGACGTTCGCAGCAAGAACAATTGCAACATTGGCAGAAGAATCGAAGAATGCTTGTATGTACCCACTGGATTAGTATGATTAATTTCAGTTTCGATTCATAATTTGTTTTCTATCAAAATATATCCTCTAATTTGAAGTAGTTACGTTGTTGTTGGTAATGTGTAACACTTACAGGCTTACTCAACCGTTGGTACACCAGACTACATTGCGCCTGAAGTCTTGTTAAAGAAAGGATACGGCATGGAATGTGATTGGTACCGTACACACTTGTCTCCTTTTTATTTTGTTAACAAAAAAAAACCAAAAAAAACATTCAGAGTCATTTAGAAAGTTATAAATAATCATTTCAGGTGGTCACTAGGAGCTATAATGTACGAGATGCTTGTTGGGTATCCACCCTTTTACGCTGACGACCCAATGTCTACTTGTAGAAAGGTTCAAATTAATTAGTTTGTAAAACTCTAATTACTATTTGACTTTTTTTTCAAATGAACTTTATGTATTTATTAGCTACAGTATAATGTATACATGTAAAAAACAGATAGTGAATTGGAAGACACATTTGAAGTTTCCTGAAGAAGCAAGGCTATCACGAGCGGCAAGGGATCTTATTGGTAAGCTTTTGTGTAGCGTTAACGAGCGATTAGGCTCTACTACTGGTGCCTCCCAAATTAAGGTATCTTTCTCTTTCTTTCTTTTTTTCTGTAGTAAAAATTTACAATAGTTAAAGTTGAAGTTTTTAAACCCATAAATTTCATAAGTCAAGTTGATCCAATCCACAAGATGTGACATGCAGGCACATCCTTGGTTCGAAGGTGTAGAATGGGAAAAGATTTACCAAATGGAAGCTGCGTTTATTCCCGAGGTCAACGACGATTTGGATACTCAAAACTTTGAGAAGTTCGATGAGGTTTGATTTATATCTTTTCACAATTTCTTTAGCTAATTCCTCCTAATTGCTGTATATATATCAACTTCCTTGATATTTGATTTCTCTTTATAAAAATGTATGTATAGGAAGAATATCAAACTCATGCACCCTGTAGAACAGGGCCATGGAGAAAAGTAAGTCGAGTTAACTACCTTTCTCTACTACGTACAACAAAAAATTTGTAACGTGATTCACACTCTTTCCCTTTTTATGTTGTTGATCTGGTAGATGTTATCTTCAAAAGACATAAATTTTGTCGGCTACACATACAAAAACTTTGAAATCGTCAACGATTATCAAGTCCCCGGTGTAGGTAATTTTATCTTCATCCTTTCCAAGTATATACATATATGAAATGCTTTAGATAATTCGATATGAGCAACAAAACTCTAACATTCCGGTTTACATATGTACTCCAGCCGAACTAAAAAGGAAAGATACAAAACCGAAGAGACCATCGGTTAAGTCACTATTCGGTACGTGAAAAAAAATCTCTCATTATTCTATGCAAAGCTAGCTAGCTAAAACGTTATAGTTCTCTTTCATATCCTTGTGTATTCATAATATATAATAAAAATGTTTGTAACAATCTCATATAATTACAGAGAGCGAGTCGGAGGAGTCGTCGTCGTCATCGTCAGGTGGTTCGGAGCAACAGACCATTAACAGGAGCTTCTCGACTCCGACGCCTCGTGGAGTGGAACCCAACCTGAGACGTCCAGACTCTGAGTAATTAAACTAAAGTAAACCGAATCGAGTTGGAGACAAATGCTGAATACAGAGAATAAAACTATTAATTCTTCTGTTCTTTTTTATCTTCTATATATTTTTTTTTGTTAAACATAATTTGTAAATTGCAATACATTGAGTATTAACGTAATCACATATATAGGTGGTAGGAAAAAGAAAAGAGAAAACAGCAATAGATAGTGTTTTTAATCCCATTTAATTTGAGAAGCAAACTATATATAAATGTAAGATGTTTTCTTATACCAAAAAAAAAAATTATCTAATAAGAAACAAATGAGTTATGATATTGTATTTGTCCACGTCTGGTAGATTTGTTCGCATGAGACTGATATTTTTTTTCCTGATTAGGAAAACAAAAGGCTTTCGAAATCCATGTAACGACAACACATATGGGGCATGCAGTTGTTGTGCCCAAATTGAGTATTGCAAATTTATATACTAAAGAACATTAAATTGGAATGCCTATTTGTCACCTCGTTATCCTTATATTTATTTAGAGTTGTTATTACAGATAGAGATATTCACATGGCATGTCACAATAAAAATTTCTGTTGAATAATTGAGTGAGAGGGAACCAAAAAAGAGAAGACAAACGGACAAATGTCATCATCCCCCAAAAAAAAAAATCGTATCTTTACGATTCTTTAGGTATTCCTAACTTCTTCTTTCGTATGTCTTCTCTCTTACGATTGTTCAAAACAGAAAGAAGTCTGACATTTTTGGGTCTACAAAGGTTTACCTTTTTTTTTGATATGTGTGTGAATGAATGAATGTGGGGGGAGTTATTTCGATTTCTTATCCAACCAAAGTAGTAAGTACAAAGGGAGGGATTGGCTAAAAATTGACAATCGGGTGGGGGAGAGGGGAGGGGACCCTGAGATTATGATGAACTGTCAATTGGTAAGGCAGAAAGAAGAAGAAGACGGTTCCGTGATTCATCCCCTGATTTTCATTGTTCGATTCTGTTTCCCCACAATGAGGGCTTTTGTCTTTGTTGCCCCTCGTTTTTGATTAGTGAAATCTTTGAAAGTTTCCTTTTTGTTTTGTTTTGGGGTGTCGTCGAATTCGAGAATCTGAGAGTTGTCACTTCAAAAGGGGTTTGATTCTGATTGGAAGACGATTCTAGGGCCCGAGTTTTGAAAAACAAAAGGGTTTTGTTCGATTTGTTTGTGTTTGAAAAAGTTTGGTTTTTTCTTTTTTTTGGTTTGCTTTGATTGTTTTGTTGGAGAAGAACATTACAAACAATATGGATCTTGTCATTGGTGGAAAATTTAAACTTGGGAGGAAAATTGGTAGCGGTTCTTTTGGAGAGCTTTATCTAGGTTGGTAACTGTCAGGATTTTTACTCTCAAGTCCTTATATGTAAATATTTCAGGTTTTATCTTCTTTGATTACCTTTTTTGCAGGTGTAAATGTTCAAACCGGAGAAGAAGTTGCTGTCAAGCTGGTAAGCTTTCTTTATTTACAAATGCTAGACTTTTGTGGACACTATTAATGTTATTTGTGACTTTCTTCTAGCCCATTTGATTTTGCTTTGTTGCTATTTTCATTCTTCTTCTTGTCTCTCAATTCCATTTTCAGGAATCTGTGAAAACTAAGCATCCCCAACTCCACTATGAGTCCAAGTTGTATGTGCTGCTTCAAGGAGGAAGTAAGTCTCCTTCTTTATCTCAACTATGTATATATATTCTTGTTCCATTTTATTTCATCCTCAAAATTGCTTGATTTTTTTTCTATTGTTCAAGCTGGTGTTCCAAACCTCAAGTGGTATGGAGTTGAAGGGGAGTTCAATGTTATGGTTATTGACCTTCTAGGTCCTAGTCTTGAAGACTTGTTTAACTACTGTAACAGAAAACTCTCTTTAAAAACCGTTCTAATGCTTGCCGATCAGCTCGTCAGTAGTATCTTCCTGTTCCTTTTTTTCTTGGTTTGAATAACATGTCTTCATCCATAACCAAGAACTCTGTTTAATGCTGTTAACAACTTTCCAACGGTTTCAGATTAACAGAGTCGAGTTTATGCATTCTAGAGGTTTCCTTCACCGTGATATTAAACCCGACAACTTTTTAATGGGCCTTGGGCGCAAAGCAAATCAGGTGCCATCTCGGGAAAATTGTCCGACTGATCTTTAATATGAACTTCTTAGAAGCAAAAGTTTGACTTATTTTCTTTATTTATGATTTTATATCATGGATGTATAGTTATGGTCAGATTTAAGAAACATCCTGATGGTTTAACTTCTGACTGTACTTTCAGGTGTATATCATCGACTTTGGTCTGGGGAAGAAATACAGAGACCTTCTGACTCACAGCCACATTCCATACAGGTAAAGGCTATTCCTTTTCCCTGTCCTGACTGATGTTTGATATGTAGCTTAAAATTTAGTATTAAAACTTTGGGGCAGAGAAAACAAAAACCTCACTGGAACAGCTCGGTATGCAAGTGTGAACACTCACCTTGGAGTTGGTAAGCATTTTTTCCTGTAAGATTTAAATTCCCAAACTTTTTGTATTCGAGTCTGATAAAGAAATATATCTTGCTGGTGTCTCTAAAGAACAAAGTCGAAGGGATGATTTGGAGTCTCTTGGTTATGTGTTTATGTATTTCCTTAAAGGGAGGTAAGACTCTCTACAGCTTACATACCGATCTTTAGACACTTTCTTCTGTGATCTTCATTCTCAGTTTTTCCCATTATGTTATTTCCTTCAGCTTGCCCTGGCAGGGATTAAAAGCTGGGACAAAGAAGCAGAAGTATGACAAAATTAGTGAGAAGAAAGTAGCAACTCCTATAGAGGTATTGAAAAATCCAACAATTAGCTTCAGGGTATTGTGATTATGTTTAGCTTTGATGACTTAAAGCATTGATTGATGTGAAGAACAGGTATTGTGTAAAAATCAACCGACTGAGTTTGTTTCGTATTTCCGTTACTGCCGGTCTCTAAGGTTTGATGACAAACCTGATTACTCTTACCTTAAGAGACTATTCCGGGACTTGTTTATTCGAGAAGGTTCATATCGCATATATTTCTTATTCATTCAAGCATATAGGATTTCAAAATTCTTATTTTCTTTCTTAAATGGCAGGGTATCAATTTGACTATGTATTCGACTGGACAGTTCTAAAGTATCCTCAGATCGGTTCCAGCTCTGGTTCTAGTCCACGGACACGGGTATAATTCACTCTGATTTCTCTGTTGGTTCTTGAGTTTCTCTCTATTCAAGCATATAGAGATGTTAAATATATTTTATATTTGGTTTAAGAATCATCATACAAGTGCAAAACAGGGGTTAACTGCTGCAGGAACTTCTCTCGAGAAACAAGAGAGGACTGCTGGTAAGTTTCAACTCCTGTTTGAAATCTCTCAAACCAAATTCCCGCGTTTAGTTGAGTTGTTTGTTACTATGTCTTTTGAAATTTTTGCAGGAAAGGAAATCCGAGAGAACCGTTTCTCAGGTGGTGCGGTTGAGGCTTTGGGCCTGTTCGTTTACATAGTCGCTGCGACCACTTTCGGCGACTGAAAAATTAACGTCGCTGGTGTTTAAATCCCAAACATGAAACACTGCTTCCGTTAAAAAGAGTCTCCGCTTATATGAAACAGAGTCGCAGCGATCATTATAACTGTCGCCGCTTTTTCTGGCGACACATAAACACACCGGCAACCTCCGTAAAAATAGTCGCAGCGACAGATATGTTATTTATCATCATATATTTGGCCATTTCCACGTTTAAATTTTGATCGCCCGAAAGAGTCGCGACGACACCAAAACGAACAGGGCTTTTCTCTAGAAGGCATCCGTCAACTTCTACTCCGCTTAATCGCTCGGCATCCGATGATGGACCTTTGTCCAAGCGTTCGGTAAAAATCCCTTTTTTTTTTTTTGGTTTGATCTGATCAGACTCCAAGGAGTATGCCATCGCTCGCTAGATTGACTCGTAAGACTATCACAGCAGGGTGGAGACTCGGAAAGATTACGTAGTTCCTCGAGATACGGAAGCTCATCAAGGAGAGCAATTGCTTCAAGTACTCGTCCAAGTTCCACAGGTGGACCGAGCGATATGAGTCGATCATCTAGCCGTCTGGTCAGTTCAAGTGGCGGAGTGGGAACAGGAGGAAGTAACCGTGGTGCATCATCGACAAGCCAGAGAGTCAAATCAGGAAATGAATCCAAGACTTCGACCTTTTCACGTGCTGCTAGAAACACTCGGGAAGATCCATTGAGGAGGAGCTTCGAGCTTCTCTCTCTCCGAAAATGAGACCCGACAAAAACAAAAAATAAGAAAAAAAAAAGTTCATTATACATACGAACAAACGAAACGAAACACACATAATCGTAAGAGAGAATCTGAGTTAAGAACATACATACACGCTGCTATATAATTTTTTATGTATATGTAAAAAAACAGTTTTAGAGGACATTTAAAGGGGGAGTGAGAGACTCATGTAAAACGGTGAAATTTACAAGTCTTTTAAACTGATCTCAAAACATCTACAAAGAGATTAGTACCATTGTAAACAGAGAACTACATGGAGTATTTTGTTTTCTCGAGTTTGAATCCGTGTTTTGGAGAAACACATTGGCATTATACTAAATACTATTGGGCTTATTTTATTAAATTGGGCCGGTTAAAATGAATGGGAACAACAATAAACTAATGGGGGCAAATTGGTCTTTCTTTGTATAGAGACTTATTAGGGCTAGGGTTTTAGACCAGCCGCTAGCTATATAAAGATCATCTTCTTCTTTGTTCTTTTTCGTACGGTTCATAGATCTTTAGAATTGTCTTGTTCAATCATCTTAGGGTTTTTATCTATAAATAATTAGAGTATCTTTAAGGTTGTTAGCAGGAGCCTCCCGGGCTAATCTGAATACAAGAGATGAGGAAGTAAGCCCCAAAGCTCCTGCGAGATTGTGTTTTTGGCCGTTTGTGTTGCAGATTCGCCTTATTCCTTAGGCTCTTCTGTGTCAAAAAAGCGGCTATATCTATATATCTTGTTAATGGTAGCAATGTTGTTGTTTAGTGTTTTTTTTTTGTTAATGGGCGATGATTATAAACTTACCCGCGCTTCTGAGATGCTTCTTTAGGTCAATGAAGCATATAAGGTAAAATACATGGTTGAATTTCTTAATATGAGCCTTAGTAGAGTTCTCTTGTTTACTTGTCTTTAAAGTTTTGTTCTTTTCGTTTATTTGTTTGATTGGGCAGTGATGATTAATCGTAACAGCTTGATACGCCAGTTCTGCTTCAGATTATTCCTGATTGAAAAAGCTGTATTCTTATCTGAGCCTTTTTATTAGTGTTTCTTTTTACCACCAAATGTTTTTGTTTTCGAGTTGTTTGAATTGTCGATGATGATATAATCCAAACTTTACGAGGTGCAGTGGAGCTGAGACCCTGTTTTTCAGGGAGAACCCCTTGGCAGAAGCTGCAATTTCTTTGATTTCTTTGGGTTTTACTGAGGCTTCTTCATTACTTTATGTTTATGTTTTCATTAGTAATTAACTCTATTTGAGTTTAAACTATACACTTGCACTTGTTTCATAGTGCCTGTAGTCTGAAAAAACTCATATATTTTCAGTGTTCTCATCAGCTTCGTCTCATCTTTATAACCATGAGACTAGGAGTTAAACAAGTTCACTACATTATCATCTTCTTCCTAAATTAACCCGTGTTTTTGTTTTGCTGTGTCCGAGTATGATGTTGCCTTTATTCACGAGAGTGGAAATAAATGACATGATTAACGAACGGCTTTGCTGGAAATTGAATTACAAGTTCTTGTAATGAGAAAGGTTGGCAATTATATATTATAAATTTGGTGAACAAGTTGTTCAAGAAGAATGGGAATTGTGCTATGTTTCAAATTTCTTGATCCCTTCTTGTAGAGTCATAGCAAAGGCATCCATTGTTTTCTTCTCCAGTGCTATTCCAATCTCAACTCCATTACTGCCGTCTCTGGACTCTGCAAATGCAATTGAGCCTCCTGTTTCTATGTGTGCTATATCCATTTTGCAGGGCTTTCCTAACCCGAAATCCATATCATACATTCTCAGCTTTGGAGCTCCTGCGATTGATGTTGGAAAACGTGACATTGCCCATTTGCGTACTCCTTGTCCCCAACTTGGGGCTGTTTTCAATAGATCACTTGATAACATATCACTGATTCTCGCTGTCAGTGCATCCGAAGCAGCCAAAACGCCTTTCTGTCCTAGCAAATCTCGTTTCTTGACTGATACGATAGCAGGAGCTATGCAGTTGCCAAAGTATGTTTGTGGTATTGGTTCTGTTTCTCCATACTTGAGACGATTTCTGCAATCCACATTAATCATCAAGTGAAAGACTACGTCTTTGTCTCCCTCCTTGCCACTTTCTTCTATAAGCGTCTTGATCAAGCTCGCCCAAGTGAACGCTAGATACACCGCGATTCTCAGACTGCTCTGTAACCCAATGCTTGAGATTTTCTATCTGTTTGCGGTTCAATGTAAAAGTAGCTCTGACCCCCAAAACCTCTCCAAGTGTCCTTTAGCTACCTCGCCTGGGTCCTTGATAATGTTTCTGCAGCTGTGATCAGGCGGAGAGGGTAGAAGAAGCGTGGCAGCTGGATATTTGCCCTTTGATTTGGTCAATGTCATCCAATACTTCATGAAATGAGTGAAGGTAACTCCATCTGCTACAACATGAGTAACTGAGTTGCCTATACAGATTCCGGCTCCAGGGAAGATGGTGACTTGCATCACGCTTGTTGGCCGCATCAGAATTCCTTCGGGGGAGTCGTGAGGAGGAGGTAACTTTGGCATGACGCCATGCAACACTCTGATATCTTTAGCAGAATCGGCTTTCAAATCATTGAAATCAGCTGTTCCAGTGGACTCTGCAACAATGAGAAGAAGAGAGTCTTCACCATCGTTGTAGCGTAAGTAGGGATGGTCGGGACGAGGCGGGATGATTAGTTTACCGGCGTAAGGGAAGAAATGTTGGAGGGTAATGGAGAGTGATTCTTTGAGGTAAGTTTTTTTTTTTTTGTGCAAACTGGGTTTGAGGTAAGTTAAAAAGTCTTTTGAGGAAACACTCAGTTGAGTTTTGGTAAGAGAATAAGAAGAGAAACTCGGAGAGTGGTAGATTGAGCCATGGGGCATCAAAGAAGGTGAGAGGAACTGAGGAAGAGTGGTTGATGGAACGGTGCCTTTTGGGGAGAGATGTGAGTGGTCTCGATGATGTTAGGAGGTTGAAGATGAGCCATGGTGTTATGTGATTGAGCTTTGAGGAAATGAGTTGCTTTGTTTTTATAAAGGAACGTGTTGTGTTGTATTGAACCCACCAGGCAAGTGAAGAAAGTACATACAAACCTGAAGTGTTTAAATTTGATCAGACGCTCTCTCTCTCTCATTTGCCCCCAACCTCCACAACCAGTCAACCACATTTGATCAGACGCTCTCTCTCTTTCATTATGTTTGATAAAAAAAAAAAACATTTTTATTGGGCCTTTCTTATTGGGCCTTTAATTGTTCAGTATTTTACATTATTACCTTGAAAAAACAAAATCATGTACACAATTAAAATTTCATATCATAAAGTACAGTTTTAATTTGTTTTTCCAGATATATAAAGCACAGTTGAATTGTAAGAACAAAAAAACTGCAGATAATTAAATTTGAAAATATATATAATTGCATGCAATATAGTGCGAAATTACGGTATGAAATTTTAATTGTGTATACGTATTTGTTTTTTCAAGGTAAAAAATGTAAAATACTGAAAAATTTAAGGCCCAATAAAAACATAATAAAGGCCCATTGAAAATGTTTTTACATTAATCTGTTTTTATTCTCCTATATATCCTCAACGTCGATCACATCAACTTTTACCCGCTTGCTAGATCAATAAACAGATCACATCAATTTTTTTTTTTTGTTTTTTTCAATTAAAAGTAAGGCTGAACCCTGTTATTTGCATTTTAGTGAAATTGTTTATACACCTCCACACACTTTTTTTACAAGGCAGAAATGAAAACTAGTAGAGCAAATACATAAACGATAGCTGCATTTTGTTTTCTTCCACCAACCTGATCAGTTCTTAGAGTTGAATGAAAGAAGGGGACATGTTTCCGGTGCAAACTTGGAAAAATCTACTGTAAAACATCGTCCAGCGATAAAGGTGGTGTTTGAGCCTTGATTAACTCCCTGATGTCAGCATCACAAAGATCGTACTCCCTTCTTAAACCGATCATTTGACTCTGAAGATCTATCATTTTCCTCTGCAGATCGACCACTTTAGCATGATGCTCTCTCTTCTGCTCAGCAAGATACCATATTTTTCTCATCCACTCTTGGTACAGATCGTTTTGGTAACACACGTATCGATTCAAGGCATGAATACAGTATTTCAGGAAAATCCACTATTTCTCCACCACTCGAGTTACATAATAAAATACAATACTATATTTATTTTTAGTATTTCTTCTTCTATATATACCCTCAACATCAGTGGCTGATTTAATCAGCATGTGACACATATTACATATAATTAATTATTCTAAATGTATATAATAAACATTTAATAAAAATAATTTTAAATATTTTAATTAAAAAAAATCCGAAAACACCATTTTTTCTAAACTCCCCTCTCTCCATTTTCATATAGTTGGAAGCATTAAAAATTCGAAAATATCATTTTTTCTTTTCTATATAACATTAGTTTATTTATTTATTTTTTCATCAAACACTAATTTATTTTGGTATCTAAATATACTCTATTACATATATTATGTAAAATAGTTTATTTGCTTAGCTACAAATCACATTAAACATGCAATGTATTTGTACAAAGTATGTTTCGAATTTACAATTCTAAAATATCACATAAATTTAAATTCTATGAAATAAACTACAAAAGAGATGTTAAAATGCTTAACAAGTCACTCATTTTGTTAATATTTTCTTTATTCAAATGTAATCCTTACAGTTTATTATGATGATTTTTTTTTTTCTAAAATTAAAATAGAATTACAAAGATTAAAATAGAATTGAATGAAACTAATTTATTTGAGAGAGAATATATAATAGAATGAGCAAAATTGCACCAATCATAATGAAGAATAAAAACATGTAGGAAAGAGAAAGATACTAAAAATGGACAAGTAGCAAACAAAATAAAACCAAAAAAAAAAACAATGTATTTGTACAAAATAAAGTCATGATGAGGGATTATGTTGCTACATCAATAAACTCAAAATTCCCCAACGCTTGGGCATTGTTAGGATTGTCTATAATCATCATCGTATCATTTTCTTGATCACCCACGAGTTGACTCCATTCTTGAGCTTGATAAATCGGTTGTACCAGCAGTTGAAATCGCTCTTCTTGTTCGGTGACATCTTCACCTTCGTTATCTTTCATCAGTAATTCTTCTATGTCAGACAATTCTTGCCTCCACTTCATCATGACGTCGTCGTTTTTGTTGTTGTTGTTGTGCATCGGAGGAGGAATCGGTAACACTTCTTCTAGTTGTTTTTGTTGCTGCTGAGTAAATTCACGTTCTTCTTGTCCCCCTAGCCTCATTATGATGTCGCTCTTGTTGTTGTTGTTGTTTTGCATCGGAGGAGGAGTCGGTATCACTTCATTGTTGCCGCTCTGCGTCTCTTCGTATATCTGTTGTTGTTGCATCAGCATATCAAGCTCATTAGAAAGACCGGCTAAACCAGCGTCTTCTTGCACTTGTTCAGTAGCGTCTAAACCATCTCCCTCTAGCATTATCGTCTCAAGCTCATCAGCAAAACAGGTTAGATCAGCCGCCTCTTCTTGCACTTGTTGATTCGACATCATGACGTTCTTGTTGTTTTCGTGGATCTGCGCCACAGGAATCATCGGTATCTCTTCTTGTTGTTGTTGTTCATTAATGTCACGATCTTCTTGTCCCTCTAGCATTATCGTCTCAAGTTCATCAGCAAAACCGGTTAAATCAGCTTCTTTTTGCACTTGTTGGTTCGACATCATGACGTTGTTGTTGTTGTCGAGGATCTGGGGTATCTCGTCTTCTTGCTGTTGTTCGGTAGCTTCAGGATCTTCTTGTCCCTCTAGCATTATCGTCTCAAGCTCCTCAGCAAACCCGGTAAAATCAGCCTCTTTATGCACTAATTGGTTCGGTAGGATGTTGTTGGTGTTCTCCGCCGCCACCTGAGGCTGAGGCTGAGGCTGAAGTTGATATTGCGAATGAGGCCGAGGCTGAGTTTGAGTTTGAGGAACATGGTTAATGCGTTTGTCCACTTTCGTCTTTGTCTTGTCTCGGATCAGACACAAGACCAAATCTTGGAAGCCGTCGCCAACTTTGTGAAGAGAATACTCGGTCATGAGCCAATCGGTCTTCTTCTTTTCTCCATGCACTATGGTGTGGTACGTAAGAGGCTTCTTGTAACCAATGATTTTATTTCCGTCCTTGATATCTATTTTCTTGACGCCGCTTCTCCAACAGCCAACTTTGCTTCCTCCTCTTCCTAGTACACTTCGGCTCGGTTTCTTAGTCTTCGGAAAAACGTAGTACCATTCCTTCTTCTTGAAAAGAGGATTGCTTACGTGAGGAAGAAGCCACGGCTCGGCTTGGTAGACGTCCATAGTTGTTATGCCGACACTGCTCTGCTTCCTCTCTACCATGCTGCGAAGGTGATACCTCACCAGCCCTAGATCATTGGGAACAAAACGTGATCCAACCACATGATGATACGGTTTCCCCATATCGTGGATTCGAAATAGACCTAATAAGGTATATAAATTCCTAGGTTAGTTTTTCTTTCTCTTTCTCTCTTTCTCTCTCAAATCTTTTGTTGTAACGAGTTTTGAAGTAGGAGGATGCTGCTATATATATATATATACCACATTATGGGCCTTATATGGAAATTCTTTTCGTCGGTGATTAATTAGTGGAATTAATCAAACATTGTAATGATATTATCTGATTATTTGAGAATTGAGATATGTACATAGATAAAGTTAGAATCTAGAAGATATCAGGATTAATGAAAGTCGATAAAAAGGAAACTAAAAAAAGAAGATATGAGATACGCGCGTACGAGGCCATATTAATATCATTCTAATTTGGAATAGATTCTAGACGTATCTACTAATTATTTTATGCATTATCCTATATTAATATCATTCTAATTTGTTATATATAACTAAAACCTTTTCTAAATGACACAAGGATTAAGTTAGTGAAACGAAATCTTGGCTTCTTTTCCTTTTCTTAAAAGTTTCTTAGACTATTTTCTAAAAAAATGTAATTATTAATTTAGTTATACATTACACTCTGTTTCTTTTTTTTTTTTTTTTTTTTTTTTTTTTTGGCCCTGTCTAGTGAACTATATAGCGAAAACAACAGCTCCGGATGGTCTAGGTGGGACTTGGGAGGTTGATGAACAGTTGGGCTATAAAGGAACATACATTTTATAAAAACTAGGAAACCGAATGAACATTGTTATATTCATATACATGTATGGAGGCAAATTCATGAGTAAATACCAACCAAAACTATAATTAGAAACAGAACTAATAAGAAAGGAGGAAATAAAAAGGTAATTTTCGAGATGTTTATGATACTAAGACCACCAAGGAGCTTTATCTGTCGTCTGACAGACCACCAACGGGTTCTTTATTCCTGAGTGCTCACACTCTTCTACTCAATGTACAGAAGAAGGATGGCGATTTTACAACCGATAGGGTCAGATTATTATATGATCGTTACGTTGCAAAAACAGTAAAACACCAAAGAATAAAGAACCCGTTAGAGAAGAAGAAGAGAAACTCGGAGAGTGGTAGATTGAGCCATGGAGCATCAAAGAAGGTGAGAGGAAGAGTGGTGGATGGAACGGTGCCTTTTGGGAGAGAGATGTGGAGTGGTCTCGATGACGTTAGGAGGTTGAAGATGAGCCATGGTGTGATGTGATTGAGCTTTGAGGAAAATGAGGTGCTTTGTTTTATAAAGGAACGTGTTGTCTTGATGAACCCACCGGGCAAGTGAATACAAACTTGAAGTGTTTAATTTGATCAGACGCTCTCTCTCTCTCTCTCTCTCTCTCTCTCTCTCAAGTCCCCCCCAACCTCCACAACCAGTCAACCACCATTATTGGGCCTTTATGATGTTTTTAAAAAGATTTTAATAGAAATGAATATGCAGAGAACAATGTAAAAACTAGTACAAATTAGAACCAAAGACGTTTTGGACATTGCAGATCAAAAGAAGAAGGAAAATAAAAGTCACTGTGTGTATGTTTAATTGTTTATAATATCCACAAATATTCCCAGAAAGCAAACTGTGGGAAGACACATTGAATGTATAATATTTTGTGCTCTGAAAGAAACAACTTCAAGCTACAAGTTTGAAGTGAGTTCTTCCACTTGATTTACCAGCTTAGTCTATCATTCTATCTTAGCGCAGCCAACCGTTTCTCCAGTTCATCCATTCCAGAACTGCACAGAAACATCAACGTTTGATTTGTTTGTTTTTTTTAAGGTAAGAGATACGTTATAGTTGTGTTTAATGGATACCATCATACCTGCCAACATCCTCTGTATTCTTCCCGCCAATTTTACCTTTTGGAGCAGATGATAACTGTAGATGGATCAAAACCAAGAGAGAGAATCATCATCAATCACAGAGAAGATATTATAAAGACACAGAACAATGAAAGAGAATCAATGGTTCATACCTGTGCGGCGACATTAATGCCGATTTCATCAAGAACCTAAAAATCAGTTAAAAAAAACAAAAAAAAGATCCATTAAAACCACAAGTCTATATTTTTAGAACTGAAAATCCGATGGGAGAAATGGTACCTGGTTTGTCAAATCCTCTGTTTCGTCTTCAGCTTCGTCATTATCTAAAGCATCATCTATGGAATCTGACATCATCTCAGTCTGAATACAAATATGCATTATATAGTCAGAATGAGTAAATTTGAGTCATGATGGATTTAAAGGGGAAGATGGATATTGGTAGAGATCTTACGGTCATGTCCATTTGCGCAGACTGCTTTTGAAATTCTCTCATAACCTTAGCTTGTTTTGCAGGATCCATATTCTGGAAATATCAACAATAACTGAGGAAATCCACCTCAAATCAAGAAACATGAGAAAATCTGATTTGGTGTTACATAGAAAATCTGACCTTGCTCATAGCTGCCATAGCCTTAGTGGCACCTTGCAATCCAGCAGCAACTGAAGTATGTGCGTGCATAGCCTAAACACCAATGTTTCAACACTCAAACTAATTAGTGTATGAGATTGAAGACAGGAATAATGATCTTCTTTTGTTGTTTATAATAGACAGATAAATTTTACAAAGAAATAAGGGGGAGAAGGGGGTAATATAATAAAGAGACCTGTGTATGAGTAGCTATGCCACGCATTTGAGCTCGGCTACCTTGTAAGTTGGATATTTGCTGCCTAAGCCGGATCAATTGGCGAGCAAGAGTCTTGGTGGCTCCCTGCATAAAAAGCAAAAGATATAGAACACATCAACTAGATTACAGACACAAGATTCTCTAAGTAGAAAAGCCGGAAAAAAAGGGAAATAAAGGAATGCTTGAAATATACATCATTCCCTGTCTTAGCAGTTCTTTTGATCTCGAGAACAAGCTTCTTCTCCTATGAAGATGAAAAGAAAACGTTTTTAGATCAGTCATCTTTGAAAGAAGAGAGAGTAGATGGGATTAATCAGGACACATTCATACTTCTGATTGCAGAGATGAGATTTCCTTTTCGATTCCTGGAGCAGCGTAACCGTTGCGAGACAACACACACACACAAAAAGCACATCAGTTAAAAAGAGGAGTTTTTTTTTTTATATATTATTATATGTAAATAGCAATTCAAACTTGAGCAATTCACCAATGGCACCAACTAGTTAAAAAAAATCAAAGCTTTTTTTTTTTTTTCTTCTTCTAGATGCAAGTAATAATCAAAGCTTGAAGGCAATGAAGGATAGATAGATAGATATATGTGGAGGAAGAAAGAAAGAAAGACCTCGGGTAGCTTGAGTCATCTCTCTCTTACTCTCCCTAAGCACTTCTGCAAAAACAAAACAACGAGGTTACATACATTCATCAGTTTCTGACAGTCCAATTTCAACAGACATTAAGTTTCTCGATCGATCACAGACAAAACCAAAACCAAAAAAAAAAAAAAAAAAACATAAGAGATAACGATCGCGCCACAAAAAATTAGAGAACAAGTCAAGGCTGACTTTTAGCGAACCCGAAGAAACCACCCATACAGATACAGATGATCAAATTCCAATTAGGTTAATCAATCAAATCAAGTCAGGTCAGGTCATGACATTACAAAAATAAAACAAAAATCCTAAATTTCGAAATTCGGGTGATAAATAAGGGTAGAAATCAAACAAACCTCTAGGAGTTGGTTTCTTGGTGAAGATGTTCATGTTTGATCTCAGCTGCCTGTGGGAGACGACGACGACGACAGAATCAGAAACTGGGGGGGGGGGGAATCCTGCTCTGCTTGATGAAGATGATGATGAAGGTCTCAATTCTCAAAGCTTCTTCTCTTTCTTCAGAGCACGGAGACTCTCTCTCACGGTTCGATATAGAATTTATTAGAGATAGCTAGAGAGGCTTCAATGAACGTGTAAAAGGATCGTATCAAATTTTCGAGGTTTTTTTTTTTTATTATTTTCTCATCCTTTTATAATTTTATTAGGAGGACGTAATAATAATATTAATATACTTTTATCTCCTGTTTCTATTATGATTTTGTTTTATTTTATTTACTGTGAGATAAATTGGTTGACTCCACACTCTCATGGTCAAAAGTGTTCTTCGAAAAAAACGGCTAATTTTTATGCTTTGTCTTCGTTCATTCATCTGCCCTAAGTTTTTCTCAACTTCGGTGACGGAATCATCTTTACTTTGTTCCAATTTCAGACGGATTTGTCTTCTTACTTTTGGAAATAAAAATCGCCCCTCCTGATTTTGTTACTTTGTTTTATAATACATTTATATATCCTGAATCGAAATTCGAAACCCTAGGGTTTTATCGTAATCGCTTGCAAGAGTTGCCAGATCGAAGCCGCTGTGTGTTGTCGATTTTTTTTTTTGAATTTCTTCTCGGTGTTTGAAAGGGAAGAAGGTAGGGTTTTTTCTCTTGTCGTGCTCGGTGGATGAAGTAGGGGAGGAATCGATTCCGATCATGGACATTGACGGAGTAGACGATGTTCGTAATTTATTAGATCCTGAGCTCTTGCAGCAGCAGCTCCCTGGTTTGTCTTCTTCTCCTCCCCTCCACAAAGCTAGCTCTCTTATTGCTCACGAACTCTTCTCCCAGTGGCTCTCCCTCCCTCACACTGCCACTTTGGTACCTTCCTTTATCTCTCTCTCTCTCTCTCTCTCACCTCTCTTTTTTAGTGTACCCTTGTTTGACAATTTTGATCATGTTATTCTCTTCTAGGTCAAGTCTTTGATTGATGATGCTAAATCTGGAACACCAGCTAATAATGTTTCCAATATCAATGTTTCTGGTGCAAGTGCTTTGCCATCTGTGTTTCTCAGCAGTACCACTCCCCCACTTTCTCCACGAAGCTCCTCCTCTGGTTCCCCTCGTTTCTCTAGGCAAAGGACTACTACTACCCCTCCATCTCTCCACTCTCCTCTCGGTTCACTCAAGGAACCAAAGCCCGAACTCATTCCTCAGGTTTGTTTACTCATTTTCCGCACAATGGGATATTTTATTGTATTGCGTTGGTCTCTGGTGTGTGTATGTTCATTTGATTGGTCATCATTGAAACAGATAACTTCGTAGGGTAGATGCAGGGTACATATTTAAACCGAGGCCTCTGATTTGTAGGTAAAACTGATTTGAAGGAGAATTGGTCCTTCACTGTGACATGATAAATAAAGGTTCACAATGATAATCAGTTTAACTCATTATCATTTTTATGTTTTCTGCAGTTCTACTACCAACACGGGCGTCCCCCAGCAAAAGAGTTAAAAGAGCAATTTATATCCATGGTTGATCAAGTCTTTAGCAACTATATTGATGGGCTACGTCTGGATGGTGATTTTCAATTCTTTTTGGACCTTCTGAGGTATATATATAAGGTATTCCATCTTAGCATTCTTGTTCCTTTTGCAGAATTCAAATCCATTACGAAAGAAGTATGCAAGCTGCCTTCTATTCTTTCTCCTGCACTTTTCACAAAGATAGATCCCAATTGCACTGGTATAGTTACAAGGTAGTTCCATGTATTGCTATTTTTTTCTTCATAACATGTATTTTAACAATATTAAACTGTGTGTATGTGAAATAGTAAGACCAATTTGGTGCTTTACTGATTGACCAATTTTTGTCAGGGATGCATTTATCAAGTATTGGATTGATGGAAATATGTTAACTATGGACACAGCCACCCAGATATATAACATACTTAGGCAGCAGGGCAGCAACTACCTCAGACAGGTCTTTTTGTCATTCTTCTCCCGTTTTTTCTTCAATCGCATTCTGATTTATTTTCCATCATTGTCTTCTTTATTAAACCCATTGCACCAAAGATTTTGATATTTTTACTTGGATTTGGTTACAGGACGACTTCAAACCAGTACTTGATGAGCTTCTGGCAACACATCCTGGGTTAGAATTTCTGAGGAATTCAAGCGAATTTCAAGGAAGATATGGTAGGAATCATTGACATGTGACTTGTTGACGCATGGGTGTTAAATATGATGAAATCTACTTGATATCCTTTACTCTGCTAAATAAGACCCTCTCTCTGTGCATGCACTATATCTCTACTGGTTATGTTAGATTTATACTTGTACTAATGTAATTTTGTGTTGATCTCCCAGCTGAGACTGTCATCTACAGAATATTTTACTACATTAACAGATCGGGAACTGGTAGCCTTACTCTTAGAGAACTGAAACGTGGAAATCTTATTCCTGCTATGCAACAACTTGATGAAGAGGACGACATCAATAAAGTTATTAGGTAAAATTGTTTACTTGTTTTAAAATTTCCTAACAGTATTTCTAATTCAAACATTTATACGAAATGTTCTGTTGTTATTTAGAGGTAAAACAAACCCACATAAAATGTATTACATTTACTGAGGTTATCACATATCTACGTTCGTGGGGTTAAAACAGTGCAAAAGGAAAGAGCTATATGAGTATCTGTTTATGTCTTCATATTGTTGCTGAGCAGAACTTATGCCTGATTCAGCCATCCACTATCATGGTCATTTTTGTTTAAATTTCAGGTACTTCTCCTATGAGCACTTCTACGTCATATACTGCAGATTTTGGGAACTTGATAGTGACCATGATTGCTTTATTGACAAGGATAATCTCATCAAATATGGTAATCATGCCCTTACCTATAGGATTGTTGATAGAATATTTTCACAGGTTGGTTCCCGAAATTCTTCTTGCCTGGACCTCCTTCAAAGCTTAAGTTATATAGTATGATGCAATGGTTTTTATTTGATCACGGTGCGTCTTGTTGCTATGTTTCTCTTTTAGGTTCCTAGGAAGTTTACGAGCAAAGTTGAAGGGAAGATGAGTTATGAAGATTTTGTATACTTCATTCTCGCCGAGGAAGACAAGTCTTCCGAGCCTAGTCTCGAGTATTGGTATACATCTCTCCCCTCCATGTTGATATTCTTTTTCCTATATGAATCGTAAATTCTTGTATTGTAGATACTAAAACTGAGCCAAAACCATTGACATATGGTTTGACCAAAAAAAAAAAAAAAAAGAAAAAAAACCATTGACATATGTGGACTGTCCGTAAAAAGTCTCTTTTCCTCAAATTTTAGTTACTATATCATTATACAGTACCGTTTTTTTCATGAAATAGGAGCCCTGTTTATACCCAGGCGCTAACATGTTGCTCATTTTTCATGAACCTAAGACACTTATATTGAACCTCTGATATGATACGGGTTCAGAGCCTAGTATGCTCATCTATCTACTATGGGGATGCGAGTATTTCCCTTGACACTGATTGAACGTTGGTGCAGGTTCAAGTGCATAGACTTGGATGGAAACGGGGTGATCACGCGAAACGAAATGCATTTTTTTTTCGAAGAGCAACTGCATCGCATGGAATGCATAACCCAGGAACGTGTTCTCTTCAACGATATCCTATGTCAAATAATTGACATGATTGGACCAGAGGTTAGAGACTTTTCAAACCATAACATGGTTGTTTGATATTTTCCTAGCTGATTTTGATGTATTATATATGATTGGAATCATCAATTTGGTGAGTTGACTTATGCAGAAGGAGAACTGCATCACCCTCCAGGATCTAAAAGGATCCAAACTTTCAGGAAACGTATTCAATATACTCTTCAACCTCAATAAATTCATGGCATTTGAGACACGTGACCCCTTTCTGATTCGCCAGGTACATTTGCCTTTCCTGTGGAGTTTCTGTATGAGTGCTTAAATTGCTAACAGCAGTCTACGGGAGTAGTTAAGATTGATGAAATTAAAAAACATGTATCTCTTTCATGGCCGTAGGAACGGGAGGAACCAAATTTGACAGAATGGGATCGATTTGCTCAGAGAGAGTATTTGAGGTTGTCAATGGAGGAAGATGTAGAGGAAGTCTCAAACGGAAGTCCAGATGTATGGGAAGAACCACTTGAACCTCAATTTTAGTTCACACTGCGTCTGAGCTCCTAACCACAAACGTATATCCATGATCAGAGATTTGTTGGTTACTGTTGTTTCCAGACGCTCATGGCAGTAGAGATTCATCATCAATTTCATGAAATTTTGGCATTTTTGTTTCGGTTTCCGTATCAATCAGGTTGGGGCCTCTCTCCCTTTTTTACATCAGCATGTTTCCGTATACAGTATATTATTAGTTATGGTCTTAAAATGAGAAAATCAAAAGAAAATGTACAAAGTATTGTGGGCTCTTTTATTTTTCTCAAGTTGTTTTGGACTTTGGAGTTTTGAATAGCAGATTCGTTTGATTAGCTTAAGATTTATGCTCTACTATATGATGATGACACTGACGATATGATTATAAATTTTCTTTAGTCGTAACACGTTGTGTCTTTTAGGTAGAAGAAGGTGCATTTTAAAATAGAAGAAGGTGCATTTTAAAATAGAAGAAGGTGCAAGTCACGCGTTTTAAATGCGCGTGTTTTGTTTATTTGTTTGTATATACAATTACAGACATAACACGAGATAACCCTAGAAAGATCTCTTCATCTCTCTCCGACAACAAAAGTCAATCTCGATAATTTCAGTTCCAATTGCAAGTGAAAAAAAAAAAAATGGCGTCCTTTAAGATGATGTCTTCTTCAAATTCCGATCTGTCTCGGCGTAATTCTTCTTCTGCTTCATCTTCTCCGTCTATTAGATCATCATCGCACAATCTCCGACCAAATCTTCACGCCGACCACTCCAGAATCAGTTTCCCTTACGGCGGTGGCAACGATTACACTTTCCCATCTGATTCGAAGCCGTTAGATATGGCGGTTGATACTGCTGAGCGGAGTATCGGAGATCGGAACAGCGTTAACAACGGCAAGAGTGTGGACGACGTTTGGAAAGAGATCGTATCTGGAGAGCAAAAGAGGATCATGATGAAAGAGGAAGCACAGGATGATGTGATAATGACGCTTGAGGATTTTTTAGCGAAAGCTGCAATGGATGATGTTGATGGTGATGGTGCAGCTAACATGGATTCAGATGAAATTGATGTGAAGATTCCTCCGGAGGGACTAATCAACGACGGTAGCTATACATTCGATTTTCCGATGATGCCGCAGCCGCAGCCGCAGAGACACAGTTCGTTTCAGATGGTTGAAGGATCAATGAGTGGAGGAGGAGGAAGAATGAGGGGAAAAAGAGGGAGAGTGATGATGGAGGCCATGGATAAGGCTGCAGCTCAGAGACAGAAGAGGATGATCAAGAACCGTGAATCTGCTGCTAGGTCCAGAGAGAGGAAACAGGCTTATCAAGTTGAGTTAGAGACTTTGGCTGCGAAATTAGAGGAAGAGAATGAGCAGCTTTTGAAGGAGATTGAAGAGAGCACTAAAGAGAGGTACAAGAGGCTTATGGAGGTTTTGATTCCGGTCGATGAGAAACCTAGGCCATCGTCTCGTTCTTTAAGCAGAAGCCATTCTTTGGAATGGTGAAGAGTGGTGTAAGTTGCAGATTCTAGTGGGAAGAATGATGTATGATGTATACTTTTGTATGTGAATAAAAATAAAACCTATGGGCTTGATTACTATATTGTAATCTATATAGTAAAGTGATGGTGCTAGGGTTAGTACTTAGTCTACCTTTGAATGTCTCTCAGGGATGTAATGGAGAGAATACATAGTTTTTGCTGATTTATGGACCAGACAAGACCAGAGGGATAAATTCCTTTTCCTAATTGTTTCCTAGTGTTTTTGTTGGTTGTTGAGAAATTAGAGAGTTGTTGTTGTGTATAATTAGGCAGGAGCACAGAGTTCTTCTTCTTCTTTATTCTCCTGGCATCGTTGAAGTAGCTCAAGTTGGCGTCGTAAATGCAAAACCTATACAAAACCAATGAAAAACAAAATTAACCGAGTACACTTCATGTTGTGTAGAGTCCTCATTCATGAAATAAATTTCACACTCTTAACTCAGTTTCATTTATGTTTCTTGTTCTATAAAATGGAACATCTTAAAGCCATTAACTCCATAAAAACACAAAATCTAAGTGGAGTGTTATTAAGTTTTAGTTATTTACCTCTTGCTGAAGCAGAGTCGGGAGGTTAACCATGGCAATGAGCTGTTTCATTTCTTGCAAAAGTGACTGGTCCTTGATACCTGACCAAGTCTGTGAAGGTAAAGCCAATAGAAGAGCAGTGAATACATCGTTCCCAGATGGGGAAGCTTTCAATGTCATTTTCTCCTCACCAAGACCTTGATGTGTACAAGAAGACAAAAAACAGTGATTACTTGGTAAGAGCTTTGCACATTGCTAACATCAAACGAAGTTTCCTGAATGCTTACTGAAAAATTTAAGTACCATTTGGGTTTATAAGTCACAAGCTAGCTTAATAAGCCTAGTAAGTTATTACTAATAATGTTCATTTACAGCTTATAGTCTTGTTGATCAGTAGACTGGTTTGTTGCTGCTGAATCATTGGAATATTAACTTCAAAACTTAAAAAGATTTCAAAAATGCCCGAAGTCTATTTAAGGAGACATTATCAGTCAGTATCCTAAGGACTTCGTTGTACCAATCAATTACTATCAGCATCATAAGCGGAATGCAAGAACAAACATACCTTTGATGCACTTCACACAAGTTTCCTCGCAACAGGACTCATCTGATTCACTTCCCGATAAGATTTCTTCTCCTTGGGAATAAGCCTTAACAGAAACATATGGCAGATTGTCTTCGTAACCCACAGAGGATAGAAGCTTATCCACATGCTTGAACAGTTTAGTTTCTTGCACTTGTTTCAGTAACTCTTGCTACAGCAAAACAAACAATAGAACATAGATGAATGAACTACGGAATATTTACACGGAAAACTAAAATTCAGAGGGAAATCAACAAGATGATACCTTCAAGTCGAGCCTTGATTTCTCCTCTGAGCTGAGATTTTGATTAAAATCCTCTACTCTTCGAACCTCAACCATCCATCTGATAAATTGGTTGAAATCTGCCGGAAGTGACTTGAATACAACATATAAGATTCTTTCAATAGTATCAACATGTTGTGAGCTTACAAGACGAGGAACATCTTCCTTCAAATACTTTGCAATGCTGATCCAGCTCTCATCCTTACAACTCTGAAATCCATAATCAAGAAATTATCACTAGTCGTATTTGAAAAGAAAATTTATTTTATTAGCAGGCAGCAACTACAGATAGATACATGACTTTGGTTGGACTTACTAGAGTATAGAGCAATCCTGGTTCTCTGTGGGGTCTTGATATAAGCATGAACCTGAAAGCAGAATAACAGAAAAAGGGAATTTGGTAAGATGGAAACGATGACATTCTTTGATCGTACATGATAAGCCTAAGAAATAAAGATAAGGTACCCTCTACGTCTCCCAGTTGACTGATCAATACTGTCCATGGCATCCCAAAGAAGTTTAAGAGGAACCCAGTGAGGAGGATACTTGAAACGAGCGACATCAAGAATCAAAGCCATATCTCTTTCAGCATTATAACCACCAATGGGTGAAAAATGGCCTGTTCCAGTCTGCAATAAGATACGTTAGAATCCTTCATAGCAAGACACTACAGTGTTTCGTTTCAGCAATCTCAAACTTTGTAATAACATTCAGATAGATACACAGGACCACCGTAAGATGATTAAGGCCATGTTACTGTTAACATAGTCAAGAGTTTAGGCCAAAGAAACTATACCTGCTTGAGTAGTTCTCTATGATATGTTGAGATCATATGACAGTTATCAGAAGTGGAACATTTGACAACTAACTTGCGGAAATCATCAATGGTGCTCTGATTAGTGCGGAAAGCTTCAACTTTAGCTCCAGAAGAATGAGCCAAGCAAACAACTTTGCCAAATGAAATGCCTTTATCCTTGACAATCTCCAGCGGCTCGCAACATTCCAGCATAGATTCATCAAACCACCTCCAAGGCCCTATTGGGAAAGACCAAAATATTCAAAAACCACAACCAAATGTGATGTTCCTCTAGACATAGTAGTCTCATTGATAAGGTGTACCTTTCCACTTTCTCCCAGGATCAATGGAGAGAGCATTCAAAACCATAGAGAGACTAGCTAAGCCACAAAAGGCAGGCTCAGACTGAGTCTGAAAATAAGAAATGAGCCTAAAAAATCCTTCCATAGTGCCTTTCTGAAGCGCTTCATTGAAGATTTGCTGCAAAAAAAAAAAAAAAAAATTAGCAAAACACTTGTGGATGATTCCTGATTTGAGAAGTAATATATATTAAGCAAGCAAGCATTCTCAGATCTCACCCAAAAAAAAAACTAAACTTGAGAAAAAGGAAGAGGTTTAGGGTTTTAAAAACAGAGTTGACCGAGAAAACCCGATCGGAGCCAAAGTAACCAAATTTAACGAGAAGCAAAAGAATAATAAAACACAGAATCCATCCATGGATCAAAAACTAGAGAAAAAGGAACGCACCTTGCCTTCAACAGAAGCGAAATCTATCGCGGGAGGGGAGGTAAGGGACCTCCGATACAAACTCACCATAGACATTGTTAGAGTTAGTTTTTGGGCCTTTTGGGCTAATGGATGTTTCGGATAAAAGAGAAAACTTGCGCCGGAAGAATCGAAATACTGAAGAAGAGAGCTCTCTCTCTCTCTCTCTCTCTATGACTCTTATCTCAATGTCAATGAACTTGGCGAAAAAATGGCGAAAGGAAATGGAAATGCTTTCCTTATGAGGAAGATGAGAAGAAACGTTCGCTTTAAAAATCTCATTAAATTCAAATACAATGCGAGAGTCAATGGTGGCGAGATTTGATTCTCTCTTCTCGTCCCCGTCTTCTCTCTTTCAAACCCAACACGTTCTTCTTAATTCCGGCGTGAGTGACAAACACAAAGACTGGTACCACTCTTAATGTGTAGTAAACCGCACATTTAAAACAACACACATTTACCTACCATCCGGTTTATTCACCCGGTTTAGCATCGGTTTGGAGTTTGATAATTGTTGACTTTTCATACGACCAAGTCATGTAGTAGTTATTTCATTTTCTTTGTATTCTGCATTATAAAGTTAATAATTCGAGAGACAAAACATTAAACATCAACACAAAATCCACATCCGGATTCAGTTGATCGCCTCGATTATTAATTAATATGATGATCGAGACATATATATATATAATCTCGCTAGAAAATTCGGAAAACTCATAATTAGCTTGATGATCCTTATTCCTAGTGACCAAACGAAAGCTATATATATGATCTCTTGATGATGAGACAAATTCCGAACTTTTCTATTGAACGTCTCGTCTCTTTAATTATAGATATATGTTCTCTCTATCCTCAGTGGAGATCGATTGATATCATTGATCCTTCATCGGACACAATAGAACCATTTACTGATTCTGTCTGAGATGATCCACGTGCTCTTCTTGACGATCTTGAAGACCCTCCTCCGTTTACAGAAGTACTATCCTTTGACTTTTTCCGTCGAGATGATTTTCTTGAACCATCTTGATCAGAAGATTCTTTCGACGACCTCCGTGAAGATTTAGGGTTTCCACCACTACTTGAATGCGAAGATCCACGTCGTGTTCGTTGTTCTTTTGTTGGTGAACCACTTGAACGCTCTCTCGACGATTTCGGAAGTCCAGCAGGTGTATCACGTAACCGAGTCGAATCTGCACGTATTATATAACATCTTTCTTATCTTTAACTCTCAAATCTAAATCATATGGTTCATAGTTTTTTTTGTTTTTCTTAAAAAAGAATTTAGGTATCCCAAATTAATTAGAGAGTTATACCTTCAGAAATGCATGAAGCATCCTCCTTGATATTTCCGAGAGGCGCCGATGAATATCCACCCGATACTTTAAAATCATTCATCTACATTCAATTAATCTTAGTTTAATTATGATAATGAATTGTTGTTATATATACCAATATATATTTATTGGGGAGAAAAAGAAAATAAAAGATATCGTAAATACGTACCCAGCTGGGTGGATTTTGATCGGCAGATCCTCCATCCCAACCAATGTGAGCGACATGCTTTACATCTGTTGGAGTTCCAATTTGCATCTCTTGCTCTTTCTCGTTTTCTTCATTAATTCATGCAAATTCACAAAAAATGTAACAATTAGGGATAAACAAAGAACGGAGAAGATATATAGTAGTGTATAAATATATTTACAAAAGGGAAAATGAAAAAAAAAACTCACCAAATATATGAGAAATAAACCTAAGACCCTTGAAGAGGCCCTTCATTTTGTAGTTGGACATAATGAAATCGCCAAAACAAAATCAAAATATATTGTTTCTAAGAGGAAAGAAAAAAGAAAAGGAAACTATTCTGTGTGTTTACTAGTTTTTTTTTTTCTTTCCTTTTCTTCCCTGGAAACTATAATTAAAGAATCATATGAATTCAAAACTGAAAAGAAATCACGTAATTCTTCACTTCGGCTCAATTAAGAGCGATTGTTGATGATTTCCTTAAAAACATTTTGATTCAACATTCTACGACCTATAACTTTTCTTTTCTTTTTTTTTTCTTGAAAAAAAAAAGAAAAAGAAAAAGTTGAATCAAGATGTTCAATTATGAACAAAAAGAAATAGGAAGTAGAGAATGTTGAGAGCTAAAATCATAGAGTTTTGGTTTCCAGATATTGAACTAATTAATAACGTCATAGAGGAAAAAAAACAAAAATAACTAATTAAAGTGAACGATATTTAGTTGAAAGTGGATCTAAATTTTACGAGGCTAATTTTGTTGTTTGTTCTGTATTCTAATCTTAATTTGGTAAAACTACTGTAAAAAAAAAAAAACAAATTTAATCAATTGATAAAAATAATATACAGACTTCATATTTAGATTGTTTTGTTTAAAGACCAACCACTTGTAAATTAATCACTTTAAGAAATTTGAACCGACTGATTTTGTTATTTGTAATTGTTGGTGATAAAATATGTTACAAAGGTTGATGTAACCCATGACGCAAGAAATCCATGACACACAAAAATTGAGGATGATGTATTGTATGTAATGTATTTAAAGAAAAAAGAATATTTTTTTTTGTATAAAGTGAAATGGTTTTCTATTTTCTTAATAGGTTTATGTCTTTTAGTTTGGAAAAAAATAAAAATAATTATTGACACCTGAAACATAAACACAAAAAAAGGTTGTAATATGCAAAACAAATACTAGAAAACTATATAAGACTAATACAGCTTTATATTTTTTCGGAAATACACATGTAACAACAGTACAATGCAGCGTTTGTCACGTGGACCGCCGTTAAATCCCACACCTGACTGAAGACACATATACGTAAAACGTATTCGTACTGTATTATATACGCATATAAATACAAAACACACACACACGTGATATGATATTACGTATAGTAGTAGTGTGTGTGGTCTCTTTTTACAGTTGCAACACAGACGCAAGCAAACAAACAACAAAAACATAATCTAGAGACTCTTAAAAAAGAAACAAACTCCTTTCATAATGTTACTTCGATTACCCAACACTTAAGGCACCGCCTTAGATTCTCGAACAACGTTGTTGCAGAGAAATGATCAGACCATAATCAATTTATTCGCATGTCTATATATATTCATAAAGATGTTTGTGTAAACAAGGAATTCTTATAAGTTGAAAAGAGTAAAGACCTTAAAGCTGAAATCAGAAAGTGAAGAAAGAAATGGTAGGAAGAAGAGGAAGCCCTTTGTTGAGATGGAATACGAAACACGAAAACGTCAGCCATGGCTTCTCGCCATCTGACCTTCAAGCCCTCTCTGCCATTTGCGAGGCTATTTTGCCTCCTGTTCCATTGCAGAGCTTAGATCTTGAGATGAAGTTGAAGGTTTTACGCAATGATGCACTCTTATCTTTCTTCAAGTCTTCTCCTGGGCCTCATGTTCGACCAGATGAGGTTTTTTTTTCTCCAACTTAGCTTTCTCTGTTTATCTGTCATTTCAATAAAGGGCTTTTGTTGTGTAAATATATAGAGTGATGAAAAGCTAGATTTTCTTGAATACATGTGTAAATGAAATGCGGATAAACTGATAAAAACAGGTCGCAGAGATGCTGGCGACAAAGGCAATACCAGTGACAGTTATAGTGGTGAGAATAGTTTTGAGAATTCTTACATTCAGATTGGGCACCTTGCTGCTTTGCGGGTTAGTCAATCTTGATATGGCGAATTGGCCTTTTCTTCTCAAATTCTCTGAAGTCTCTCTGGAGAAGAGGGAGAAGGTTCTTCAGAGATGGAACACACAGTGGTATAACCCTTTAGCAAGAATCGGTTTTATGATGATCAAAGCCATCTTCTTGTTCTATTACTTTACATGGGTAACGTCTTCCATCTTCCTCTCCATGTTTCTGTAACAAGCCATTTAGTTTCTTTAGAGATTATGGAAGTTTGTTTGAAAAATTTCCACTAGTATGAGTGTGTATGACTGTGAACATAAAAAGGTGCAAACATGAATCATATGGCAAATATACTTTTATGATTGTGCTGAAAGTGATTAGTTTGATAATAATGATGTGTGGTTCTATGCAATGCGCTCAACAGCACAGCTGTGTTTCTAATCCCAATCATGGTTCTAACTAGTAACCAACACGAAATATACATATTTTTTTCTTACTAATTCATATGTATGAACAGACAGATGAAAATACAGAAAACCCAGCATGGGATGCAATTGGTTATAGCGTGGGCACAGATGAAAACGAGGGCATGGAAGACAAGGAAAGACCTCTAGAGAAAGGGATCATCGAGACTGATAAAGTAGATGAGATGACCATCAAGCAACGTATGATCAACAAAGGTCTTAAAGTCACAGAGGACAGAGAAAGTGACACTTACAAGATCGAGTGCGATGTAGTGGTAGTGGGTTCTGGCTGTGGTGGAGGAGTTGCAGCTGCAAACCTAGCTAAGTCAGGCCTTAGAGTGGTAGTTCTCGAGAAAGGGAACTACTTTGTCCCCAGAGACTACTCAGCCCTCGAGGGTCCTTCCACGTTTGAGATGTTTGAGTCAAATAGCTTGTTGATGACTCATGATGGAAGGTTCCGGTTCATGGCAGGATCAACTGTCGGTGGTGGCTCTGTGGTAAACTGGGCAGCGTCCTTAAAAACACCTGATGCTATCATAGAAGAATGGTCAGTGCAACGAGGGATTTCAATATTTTCTAGTGAGAAATATAAGGCAGCGATGGATAGAGTCTGCAAGAGGATAGGTGTCACTGGGAGAATCATCAGAGAAGGGTTTCAGAACCAGATTCTGCGGAAAGGTTGCGAGAAGCTTGGGTTGGATGTGACAACAGTGCCAAGGAACTCAACAGACGGACATTATTGCGGTAGTTGCTCCTTTGGATGCCCAACTGGAGAGAAAAGAGGGACAGATTTAACCTGGCTGGTTGATGCAGTTAACAACAATGCCGTGATCCTAACACAGTGCAAGGCTGAGAAACTGATCTTGGCGGATAACGATGCTCACAAAAGAAAGGAGAGCGGACGGAAAAAAAGATGTCTGGGAGTCACAGCTTCTCTATCCAACCGAACAAGAAAGAAGCTTCAGATCAACGCCAAAGTGACAATTGTAGCTTGTGGGTCGCTTAAGACACCGGAGCTGTTGGCTTCGAGCGGGTTGAGGAATCCACACATCGGTCGCGGTCTCCATATCCACCCTATCCTGATGGCTTGGGGCTACTTCCCGGAAAAAAAATCAGACTTCGAAGGAGCAGCTCATGAGGGAGAGATAATGACATCGTTACACTATGTGCATCCAATGGACTCTACCACACCTAACATCACACTGGAGACTCCTGCTATAGGACCAGGTACTTTCGCAGCTCTAGTCCCGTGGGTCTCTGGGTCAGACATTAAGGAGAGACTTGCCAAATACTCAAGAACATCTCATATTTTTGTCACGGTGAGGGATGAAGGTGAGGGAGAGGTGAAAAGGGGCATTGTCAAATACAGATTAACGAAAGCGGACGAAGAGAATCTGACCATTGGGTTAAAGCAAGCACTAGAGATCTTAGTTGCAGCAGGAGCAACGGAGGTGGGCACATACAGGAGCGATGGACAGAGAATAAAGTGTGATGGAATCAAACACAAAGACCTAGAGGCGTTTTTGCAAACGGTGGACGCGCCAGCAGGAGTAGTGTCGATGAGTAAACATTGGACTCATTCGTTTACAGCGCATCAGATGGGATGTTGCCGTATGGGTGCAACAGAAAAGGAAGGAGCGATTGATGGGAAAGGAGAGAGCTGGGAGGCGGAAGATTTGTATGTATGTGATGCAAGTGTACTGCCTACAGCTCTTGGTGTGAATCCTATGATCACCATTCAGTCCACTGCTTACTGCATATCCAATAGAATAGCCGAGTTAATGAAGAAGAAGAAGAAAGACTAAGAAATGTTATAAGTTTCTCAATCTTTGTTCTTTCTTTTACTACAATGAATGAAAAAAGAAGCAGGCAGCACTGTGATTTTGTGTTCCAAAACAGCATACACAAGCAATTCAATAGTTATTATCATTGTTCTATTCAAAGTATTTTTGCCAAAACAACATAGACTGAGCAACTATTCCCAGATTTAAAAAGAGAGAGAGAGATATACACAACAACTTCTCAATTCAGGTTCTGGTTATGCTATGTAATCAATTCAAAAGAGATAGATAATTTACCTGGAAAGATTGTAGTTTTCTATTGTCTAGCTACAAACGCAAACTCATCACACCAATCCAACGCAATCGGTATCTTCCACAAAACAGAGATGAAACAGATCAACGGTTTCCTCGAAGAAAAGTGTGTGTATTCAGAAACTGCATATAGCGTTTTTTGAGATCCAAAACTGATACTGTCTTTACAAAAAGGTCATCACCATTATTTTTTCTTTGTTTCCCAGAGCCGGAGATTGAAATCTCCTTAAAACTGCATTCGATATATGAGATCAATCGACCAAGTTCAGATTTTTAGAAGAGAAAAAAAAAAAAAAGTAATTATCAAGATTTGATTTTTTAATTCTTGTCAAGTATACGATCTCCGATCAAATTGATAAAAGAGATCCACTGTGGATCCATCAAAGAACACAAGAAAAAGTTAAATAATTTAAGAAGGCAGTTTCAATCTTTCTGATTTGAGAGAATATATAATCCATTGACTAATTGATACTTCTGATGTACAAAAAGAACGGAACCCTCTACCTCAAACAACAAACCCTAAAAACTTTCTCAGTCAATTTCCGAGGAAGAAGATGAGAGAGGAGAGAAGACAGAGAGAGCTTTTTTACATAGAGAGACGACTTCAAAAAAAAAAAAGGAGAAATTTGAACAACAAAAAAAAAACTGAAGAGAAAAAAAGAGAGAGAGAGAGGTTTCGGTTTAATGGCTGTCACGCTTGCCGGGCGACGAACCAATGATCTGTTTCCACGTGGACGCCGGATTACGCCGATCAGAGTTTGAGAAATCGGGCAAGCTGGGCAGGATTGACGATACCGGGCAGGTGGGCCCCATCTGACCGGAGAAGATTTGTAACCTCCATATACCTCTTCCGTTTCGGCTCACTTTCCTCAGCCGTCTCGATACTATGGCTCGGCTTCACCTTCCTTGGATCGACTGATGATGACTGGGCTCGAGCCGGGTTCCATTGCTCTCCGAAGAGTGTGCCGTTGGTTAGGAACTCGTGGCTCAGATAACCGGCTAACATCAGCTGGCTTGAGCCGATAGGCTCGGCTGCTGCGGTTGTTGTAGGTTTCCTAGAAGAAATGGGGTTAACCGCCGGTGGAGGAAGCTTCTTCACGGAGATTTCCGGCGGTTTATCAGTGACGGAGGAGATGGTGCCGCCGTCTCTTTCTTTGCGTTTATCCGCCGTTAGAACACGACGTGGGGGAAGACGCATCGTTTTGGTGTTCATGGTGCTTCTCTATTGGATGCATGCCACGTCAGCACCCAATTAAAAAAAAATTGAAATATTTGACTGTCCCGTAAAACAGTCAAATCACAGGGGGTGAAAAAAAAAATTCAAAAGTTTTGAGATTTTTATTATTTTTTATTGCGAGAGAATAAAATCGGAGCGCAAGAGAGAGAGAGAGATGAGAAGAGGGAACGAGAGGGGATGGATAACAGAAAAGTCACGGGAATGGGTAGGTTACGACAATTTATAGAGGCTGGAGGTTTAGATTACCCTTCACTTTTCCATACAATTACATAAATGCCATTATACTTGAAATTACTGAATTGCCCTTTTTTGCTTTACCGTTTCTTCAATTTTGGGTTACCCATTGAACATAAATAGACTGATTTGTCCTTTTTGTGTTATTAGTCTCATAAAAAAAAGTTGTAGAATAGTAGGAATCAAATTGGGGATAATTTAAGTTTTGCTTCTTTGGCATAAAGTTATATGAGTACCAGATAAATTTTATAAACCTATTAAAAGTACAACTGTACAAGTTTCGGAATCCAACCAATCCTTATAAAAGTCTCACTAGATAATGACCCGCGCTGGTAGCGCGGGAAAACTCTTTTTTTTTATTTGTTAACAATATATTTATGTTGTATTATTCATTTACATATTATATAATATAGTACTAAATTGTGAGTTTTGACTCATATTAAACTACTAATAGGTAAGCCTAAAAACTACTACCGATACCCGTATTCGACCCGTTTTTATTCGTCCCGAAAAAAGTATCCGCAGCTTTAGGGTCGAGTGAAATATATAATAATTATATTATTCGTGAATAATGATCGAGTATCGGATATTAATTTAATTTTTGAGCGTCCGTTATCCGTCTCATTACCCGTTTTATTATCTGACTCATAAATACACGTTAATATTTTGTAGAATAATGTTACCAGCGTGAGGAAATATTTATGTAAATTTAAATTTGTTTGTTACAAAATAATAGTAGAAAAATGATTAATTCTATATATTTTATAAAATCATATATTTTATTTTGTTTAAGGCCATACTATGTTTTCTACCCGTAGTTGGTACTACTATTTTGGTTTGGTGCAATATCAAATTTGTTAATTATACATTCAGTAAAGCTAAAAAACCTAACAAATATGTATTGACCCGTGATTTGGTATTACAAATTAATGTGATCATGTTTAGAGATCTTAATATACCAAATTTACAAATTGAAGTTATTCGTATAACATGTTATATATTTTTTTATAGGTGAAAATTACAATTAGGTTATGTATATTACCAACATTATATACTTGGTATTATTTATATAATGAATATTGTGTATAAAAAATTAATTTTTAGCCAACTAAATAGTCTGTTATTATTTCCTAAGATTTATGAAACAATAAATAGAGCTTTATTATTTTGTAAACAAATCTAAACCTTTCTTTTGTTTATTAGAATAATTAAAATATAATAGCATTTTCGTAATATGTCACATCAGAACTGGTTAAATTTTTAACAACATAGCTTAAATAAGTATATATATATATATTTTTTAAAATTAGAAACAATGTTGTATCTTAATTTTAATATATATTTGTTAATATTAAATGATTTAGATATGTAAGTATTTAATCTTAGTTTTATAAATAAATTTAAGTTTTATAAATTTTCTAAATAGTTTGTTATTGTTTACTAAGATTTCTAAAATAATAAATAGAATCTGTTTAATTATATTATTACATAATTTTGAAATTATGTTTTTGTTATTTTATTAAATAATTTCGAAATTATTTTTTATTATTTTATTAAATAATTCCGAAATTATTTTATTAATTATTTTTTGTAATCTAATAAATTAATAGTTGCTATTTTTTAGGTAATTATTTTCTGATTAAAATAACTTAATATTAAAATTATGTTATTATATTTTGTATTAAAATACAGTGGCATTTTGTGTAATATCTTACATGTAGTAAGGTTATTTGTTTATAGGGTTGCTTAAATAATATAATAAAGATACATAAAATATGCGTATATATGATCATCCTCTATCCTTCTAGTGAGAATGAACCTCTTATTTCCATATTTTGGCTACAAAATACTGAGGACTATGTTTTTTTGGTCATCCTTTTCGAAAACATAAACAAAGCTTTGATCAGTATTTTTATGAGATTCTGAAATATATAAAAAGACTATAATGTGATTTATAACTATATTAAACAACACAATCACTTATAATTTTTTGAACTAAACTTAATTTTTTAATTATTCAATGATTTTGTCATTTATTTAAGGTTATGTTTTACATGGTAGAATTCAAAAATATCAATTAAACAATATCAGTTTTACTAAACAATTCTTGCAGCTTTGATGCGTGCTGAACAAGATCGACAATACAATTAAATTTCTTTTACTTGCTTTTTATTTTTTCTTTTCTGTAAAAATTTATCTTTCTATTTGTGGCTATATGTAGATGCAGAACACGCACACACGCTAAATGTTAGGGAGAAATCAAATTGATTAAAGGTTTAGACTTTTTCCTCGTTTACTTTCTAGTTTCTAGTTATTTGTTAGCACCTCAACATTTTATACAGTTTCAACGATGAGGAGAAATCAAATTCAAGAAACGACCAATTTAAGACAACTAATAATAATGGTTGAGCATTTAAAATGATAATAATTAATCCCTTATATCAACAGATTTTGCAATTAGTTTGAGTTTTGATTAAAATAGGAGTTATTAACATCACACTAAATATTTTTTCTAAAAAAAAGTCAAAAATAATCATTTAAAAACCCAACTGTATATAGTTAATTTAATTGACATGTAGGATGTAAGAATCACCCATATATTATATAGATACTATATGAGAAAAGATAGTATCTAAATGAATTAATACATATATATTCTTATTTTTATCATATCATTTTAAGAAGTAGTAACTTTTAGTATTTTAGATTTTGTTTTAGGTTAGTATGTTAAATCATATAATATATAAACTAATCTTTTTCATCCAATAGACTGAAAAAATAATGCCAAGTTTTTAAAATAAAACCAAAAGAAAAAAGAAAACAAGAAAAATGAACGAATGCATGTCCATTATTTTAATAAGGGAGGCAAATTTGGAAAAAAATCAAAGGACCCCAATTTGAGGGGGACCATAAAATTGACTAAAAACATTTAATATCGATATATAAAGTATTAACTCTCGTATAAAAAGTTCAAAACTCATGTTCAACCAAACCATCACACCACCTAGCACTTTAATTCTTCCACCTAATTATGCTTTGTTCCCTCTCCCTCGCTCCCAATTGCTTATCAGAAAACGCAAATTCCATAAAAAGTAAAAGATTCACTTCTTATTTCTTAACCATTACTTTTAACTTGTTATGAAATATATACCTATAGATAAAAGATACATAAATAAAGATATATTTCGGTTTAATCATAAAAAAAAAATCATCTATCCCTCTATAATTCAGTCAGAAAAGTATAACAATGTCTTATTTTTTGTGTGTGGTCATGATAACATTGTCGTCTTTATTATCATTTATTCAAGTATTCAACCAAAATCTTCATTGTCTTCCGTACGTTTTTGCGAACTCAATAAGCTAGAGAATAAATGGTACTACCAAGCAAAAGTAACAACATACTCAAAATTGTTATTTTTCTCTCTATTAAAATTTGTAAGGGAATATAGACCAAATCGCACTTGAAGTTAAAAGAAGAAGGAAAAAAGAAAAATTCTTTTAATATGGGTTTACACTACTTTAGCTGTGACGATCAAAGTAACTGCACTCTTAGCTGTACCCAAAATATCATATGCTCGTAATAGAAAAAAACTCACAAAAGAATACCTTTGCGTGAGAAATAGAGAGAGCAATAAGAATTGACCGTTTTGAACCTTTTTTTCTATCTTCTAACTGGAAGAGTAAAATGCAGATGAAGGAATAGGTCATTTGCTGTAACACATTATAAAAAAGAAAGTAAAATTGGTTAATGTTTCTTGTTGTTTGTGTGACATCCAAAATATATCCACGATAAAAAGAGAGTGTGGGAAAAATGTTAAGTAATGCGACCTGAACGAGGAAATTTATATGTACTGGAGGAGCATATTAGCAGATGTGTTCCTCAATCTACAACTTTGTCCTAAGTGAACATCCCCGAAACTGTATCTGTATATTTGATTTTAACAATATAATTACAGCAACCAAATCAGTAAATTACAGATTCCAAAATAATAGATAAGATAAGAAACTTTGGATGGGAAGTGAAACCTGTATTCACAGTATTCTTGCCAAGCACAACAGGCTTTCCCATAATCCCAGTAGCAATCCGCATCTCTAAGTGGCCCGCGCTTGGCTGCGACAAAGTATTTATATTTGTACCCAAAAGCAACAGAAACTGATGATAGAAGAGCCATTTTTTTTTTTTCCTTTTTTTTTACCTTTGGTGACAAATTTGGACTTCGCACCAGGCTGAATGTCATGCCACATCTGAAGCCATAACTCCCGCATCAGAACTGGAGATCTAACGATATTCCTGTGATTTGCTGCACAAAAATGATTACTCAAAAAATCAAAAACCAATGCAAGATTCTCTGAGAGCTTCTTTCATATGTTCTTTACTCACTCTTATCAAGCTCCCAGACCGCAGTTCTCTTTCCTGGAATGCTCTCAGAGTCTTCATAAAAGGTTATGTATTTAACCCTTGGTGCTTTTGTCATGTTCGCTATGATGTCTGACCCATGCTCATGTTCAACATTTAGCTTCACATGTACATCACTTCCATCATGTTCTGGCTGTTGTTTTATTATCCCAATGAGAATCTCTTATAACTTTATATGAGTTCTTGAGATGTATATGATTTTTAGAAGGACAAATTGCTGGTGACTCAACATATAACCAGAAAAGTGCACTTAAAGTTTAATCTATTTACGGTGAAGAACTAAAAAAAGGGTACCTGGGGAGCCATTGTTATGTTAACTTTAGGTCCGAGCCAATTCTTGCACCAAGATAGTGAATGATAGGGTACCTATAAGAGATCAATTTCATAATCAGTGGTTCAGTAAGAGTAGCGGAGAGTCAGTATTGCAGTGTACTAGAGAACATAGCAAGCAGTGTTTCAGAAGCAAATCTTGTATTATTAGTTTTCAGTAGTTTTGCACCACAATAATTTGAAACCCAACTTCTGGGCTTACCGTCTCATCCCCAGTTATAGGTCCAGCATTCCCATCAACCACAGTTCCAGACCTGCAGATATTTTAGCAAGAAGATATGAACTAGTCTACGGTTACTTAAGCAAAAAGTTTAAAAGGTCCAAATGATACAAAGTTCAGAAGTGGGTTCTTTTTGATATAAGTGTCATGTTGCATGCAATAGTCACACCTCTTTCTACTTTAAGCCACTGACCATCCACTAAGCCCAAAAGGAATGATTAAAAAGTACTTAGGTTCTTCAATAATTTGCTTATGCTATTGCAGAAACTTACCTTGACACGAGGGAACCTTCAGTTTCGTAAATGACATCAGTAATGATCCAGTTATCAGGATAAGGTTTGCCACTTGGGGCAAAGTAATAACCAACCTATTACAGACAGCTTCGTACTTTTAGTATCTTTAACACTTCAAAGAATAAGACGCAAGGGAGATGATAAAAGCATAAATCAAAAAGGATATTGCAAAACAGATGGAGAATGCATTTGCAAAACAAAAAGGATATAGTAACAAAACAGACACATAATGTAATATGGAAAATGCATCATACCTCTGTCTTTAAATGAGCACCATATATGCAAAATACATTTTTTATAGGTGGTCTCTCCCAAGGAGTCAGAGGATTAAAAACAGGGTCATCATGATACAACCTGCAAAGTATACTTAGCATGTTATATTATTTTGAAGATTGACTAAGATTTGTAAAACACAATTGAAACTATTAGTCCCTGCCAGAGTCAGAACAAACTACACAATTGTGTAAATTAATCAACTAAATAGAGAGAGGGCACACTGATAGTCAATAATCACGTTTCTGATAACACTTTTCTCTTATATTAAGATAGACAAAGCATATGTACAGTTGATATAGAGATTTAAACAGAAAAGTTGAAGTACAAGGAGCCAGCAAGTGTTGGTTGATGAGCATTATTTCTTATCAAAAAGAAAGGTACGTACTTCTTCAACTGGTGTAACATCCTCTTGCTATCTGGGTCATAGTCTTCAATTGCTTTGAAAAGAGTCCCATCTGCTAGTTCACGGGCTGTGAACGACAATAGGGTGGGAAGACCACATTCCATGCTAGTCATGTTGGCTAGAGCTGCTTCTGCAACTGTTGGATACGCATCAAAGGAACGAAATATAAGAGTGAACATTCTTCGTGTTAATTTTTGTTGGCGTTACAGATGCATATATAGAGTCCTACCGCTAGTGGAAGGAATTTCAATGTTAATGATATTCGTCGGCCAGCCAGAATATTTCGATTGATATTCCTCGTCATCACAGTGGTATACGCGCTTATCTTTCTTTGCAGCACCACCAGAAAAATGCGTCCAGAATGTGTTATCACCCTTGCAATTCTTTGAAAATGGCATAAGCCACAACGAAGAGGCAAAAGAATTAGACAACAAACGAGCAGTTCCCTGAAGCCTTGCCAACAAAAAACATGAGAAGCGCATGTCAGTATGTCACATAATAATCTGAAATTAAGTCAAGTGTACATGTGGTTTATAGATGTATTAGCAAATGCCGCTGACAGGTATACTATCCACAATATGTTCCTTGACAACTAGCCACTTTTAGATCTACAGATACAATATCGAGTACAGCAGTTTGATTAACAAAACTAACACTTCAGGAAAAAAATCACTGAATTATAAGACGTGGTGGATATCAACTAATTAAAACTAATAAGAAGTCAGAGGTCACCTCAGAAACAGGAAGGCCAAATGTTACACCAGAGAGAGTCGATTTAATTGCCTCAACTGAACCAAGAAGAGGAGCTCCTAAATCAACAACAAATCAGGTATTGAGTTCAATACAGCAGGTCACAACATAACTCCCCAAAGTAGATAAAAATTAAAATAATAACTTGAGGATATTTGGGCAGTACCAACAGCAAAATAAGCATGGATATGCTGATCTAGCCACTCCAAGTAATGTTTTGGTGCAATTTCTAGCCTCAGCCATTCCAGAAAGTATCTGAACACATTATTACCCATTGAATGGGCAAAGACTATAGAAGGGCCGCCACGGAGTTTTAAGGCAGTTTCAAAGGTCAACCTGCAAAAGAGAAGACGAACAGAGCTCTTTGCTTATCTTACATAAAAGAAAGAAAGAAAAAGATAAAAGAGATTAGCCTGATGAGGACTAACTTGAGCTTGTGAAAGTAAAGGTCACGCTCTTCCAATTTGGTTGGTGACAATCTCCAATCGTATGGAACAGCGACAATTGCATTAGCTTCTATGCCAAACTCAACACACCACTTAAGCCACTCTTTCCAGACAGTAGATAGAGGACCTGAAAAACAACCAAATTAATCTACTTAGCCATATTATCACAACAAAAAGATTTTTCAATTCAAGAAAACTCAAAAGAAAGAAAGTCAATTCAAAAGTACCTGTTATGTAACCTGGATCCAATTCTGTGATCGCTGAAAGACCACTGTCAGGCCGTGACTTACACTCGGGATGGTCCGTTTGATTATAAGGATCTAGCACCATACACTTATACCAGCAGTTCACAGCAGAAAGAAGCTGTAAACAATCCATCACGTCGATCAGTAATCACCAAACAACTGAATCACAATGCACTTGTAAAACGTTTGACCTAACGTTTTCTAACTACTACGGAGCACTCTTATCCTTGAGCAACTTGCAGATCTAGTTGAGCCAAACAAGGCGAAGACTAATTCCACGTTCATCGCACAACATTCAGTGAACCAAAAGCGATGGACAAAACTAGCGGAGACAACTGTTTTCTATGACTCTAATCTCAGATTAAGAAATATCACAAGAGGCGTCAATGTTGACAAATTAATGAATCATTAAGAGAGATGAGACATGCTTCTTCGCGATACATCATAAAGAAGGAACTCGACCGACACAATAGGGAGCGATGATCAAACAACGGAAAATGAAGATCACGTACCTTAGTGGTGTCTAGCCACACGAGGTCGAGAGGATTGAAGTCCAACGGAGTGTATGGACAGTCAAGGATCGACCACGCTCGCAACTGCGTCGACGCGAATCCCGGAATGATTATACCTGACAGCTTGGAGTAGTCGCCGTGAAACTCGGTCTCATCCTCCACCGCAGCTCCGCCACAAAAAATCAAGAAAAAGACGGCGATGACGGTGAAAGAAGCCGTTATCGATTTCAAATTCGCTCCCATCGTTCGCGGTGTCTCTAACTACTTCTCATTCCATCGCCAGAGAGCCCAGAGTTTAGGAGGAAAAGTAAGAGAGAGGAGAGAGAGAGAGAGAGAGGAGAGAGCGTGTGTGCTGTTTGGGGACCTTTGGGAGGAAGAGTTGAAAAGTTTTTGGAAGCGTCCTCACTTTCCAAATATACCCCTAAGACAATAAAAACCCTCGGAACAGTCTAGAGGGTTAGAGTTAGTTACTCCTCCTTATCTCGTTGTAACAAACAAATGGGTTTTTAGTGGGCCTATAAAACTGAAAATTCAAAATATTTCGATATTTTCGTAACAAACAAGCGGGCGGTTTAATTCACATTTTCTCCCGCTTAATCAAAACAGAAAACCCCCGCCATTTGATATCAGTCGTACACGTGTCCCAATACTCTCAAAGTAAATACCAATCGCACGGAGACGAAACGAGGAAGCGTCTTTCTTCTCTTCGAGCATCAAACCAATAGCCTCTTGTCACTTAGATCTGGTTTTGGTACTCTAATGGCGGATTTTACCAACATGCTGATGAATCCATGGGTTCTCCATCTCCAGAAGCTCGAGCTCGAACTCAAGTGCCCTCTATGGTTTGTTTCGACCACATTTTTCTTTTCGTCCACCGATTAGTCATTATTTTCATGGTGTTATTGGAATCGTAACAATGATTTCTTATATATCTGCAGCTTGAAATTGCTTAATCGACCGGTGTTGCTTCCTTGTGACCACGTTTTCTGCGAGTAAGATTGTCTACTTCCCTCTGTTACACTCTCTTTACATATTTGTTTTCAATTAGATTCTGATATTTTCTGGAATCGATTTGACAGTTCATGTGTGCATAAGTCGTCAAAAGTTGAATCAAGCTGTGCTGTGTGCAAATCTAAATATCCCAAAAAGGGTTAGTCCTATTCAATGTGTTCATATGATTCAATGTTAATTTGTCTCTCTCTCTCTCTCTCTCTCTCTCTCTCTCTTTGAATATTCGTGTAAAATTACTTTCACGTGCAGCTCAGAGGAACCTTCATTTCATGGAAAGTGTTATAAGCATATACAAAAGCTTGAATGCAGCTGTTAGTGTTCATCTCCCACAATTACAGATTCCGAATGATTGCAATGCACTGAACAATTCCAACAGCCCAAAGGACGGTGGATCTGAAGATTCTGAGATGACTGACAAGGATGCAAGCAAGCTCAATCATGATGGTGACTCATCTAGCCATGATGGTTCTCCTCTTCCAAGACTTAAGCATCAGGATTGGACTGCAGAGAAGTTGCGTGATCATCTCCCATTATATGAGTTCGAATCAGAGAACGACGCTGGCTATCATGTAAGAGCCAATATAATTGATCATTTTGATTCATCTGGCAACATTTAAATATGTGATGATCCCTTTTTTTTTAACCTTGCTGCAGACACCTGAAAGTCATAAAGGACAAGCTGCAAAAAGTCCGAGTGACATTACTGCTGCTTCTGAGCAGCCTGGCAATGCTGCAAGGAAGCGGATTTGTGGTATCCGTGAAAGCAATCCGAATCCTAAGACTCAGGATGAGACTTTGCTGCGGTTGATGGAGAGCCTCCGGTCAGATGATCCCACTGATTATGTTAAAGTACAGAAACATCAGGTACATTCTCGTCTTGCTTCATAAGCTGACCATTTTTTGATTCATCAGTTCAGTTCATGAATTATGATGCATTATTTAAATCACAGATTGACATGTTAATCTGGTTTTAATTGGTCCTGTCCTTGAGGTCAAACAACTTAAAATGTGTGTTGATCTTTTGTCTCCAGCAGTTACCCGAGCGTCATACAGAACAAGATACAAAAAGGAAACGTGAAATCACCGCTTATGAAGCAATGGAGAATCATCTGAAAGTTCCCAAGAGGGAGAAGAACCTGATGCAAAAAGTTGATGACATTGACTGCAATGATAACTGCTCTGCAAACTCTGATGATCAGCAAATTGGGAAAACCTCAAAGGCATCAGATTTTACACCACATGTGGTTTCGGATAAATCATCATCCAACATAACCATATGTGGGTTCTGCCAATCCGCTAGGGTATCTGAGGTAAAACTGAAGCTTTCTTTTGCATAATAAAAACTGAGCTTTGTATTTCTGAAGTATTATTCAATTGGCTAAATCAATATTTGTTAGGCCACTGGAGAAATGCTGCATTACTCCAAGGGAAAACCAGTGGTTGGAGATGACATCTTCCGGTCCAATGTTATCCATGTCCATAGTGCATGTATCGAATGGTATACATAATAACTTACAATTGCTCATCTTGATCTTGCAAGTCCATATGCATATAATTTGGCTAGGGTGTTAAACTCTTATGCATAATGAAGTTACTAAAAGCAGTTGAATAAATGTTCAGGGCACCGCAAGTTTATTATGAAGGTGACACAGTGAAGAACCTGAAACCAGAACTGGCAAGGGGAATGAAAATCAAGTGCACTAAATGTAGTCTGAAAGGGGCTGCCTTAGGCTGCTATGTCAAGTCTTGCCGGCGAAGCTATCATGTTCCATGTGCAAGAGAGATGTCCAGATGCCGTTGGGATTATGTATGTTTTGCCACATTCTCATTTGCACTTAAGAATTACTTACCAAAGTACAAATTGTAATGTGAGGTTGTTTTCTTGGTCTTTACAGGAGGACTTTCTTCTTCTTTGTCCGGCTCATTCTTCTGTCAAATTCCCAAACGAGAAGTCTGGACATCGCGTATCAAGAGCTGAGCCCTTGCCAAAAACGTATATCAGCATATAATGTTAACTTACGGTATGACATTATTATTCTTATAATAGCAACTAATTGATCTCATTACCTTTCAGGACTCCTGCTGAGCTATGTTCTTTGGAGAAAACACCCGCTATTACAAAAGACCTTGTTCTCTGTGGATCAGCACTCTCTAAGAGTGATAAGGTCAGTAGAAAGTTTCTCTTCTTACAAGAAACAAGAAACTCTGTTAGTGGATTTACCGCTTTTGGTAAACAAGAAGACTAATTTTTATCATTGCATTGCTATTCCCCAGAACCTAATGGAAAGTTTAGCCGTTAAATTCAATGCAACCATATCAAGGTACTGGAACCCAAATGTTACACATGTGATTGCTTCTACAGACGAAAAAGGAGCTTGCACAAGAACTTTGAAGGTTCTTATGGGTATCCTGAATGGAAAATGGATTATCAATGCAGAATGTAAGTGTTAGTTTGCTCAGTCAGGAGTTCATTACTTTTTACCATTAAGAATTCTTCATCGTCACCCTTATCAACCGCGGGATTGTTTATAGGGATGAAAGCAAGCCTTGAAGCTTCTCAACCTGTTGATGAAGAACCATTTGAGATTCATATTGATAGTCAAGGATGTCAAGATGGACCGAAATCTGCAAGACTCGGAGCAGCAAGTAATGTAAGTATTAAAAACAAAACCAAAACGAAATTTGAAAGTGCTTAGTTTGGATATCTCACTCTAAACTTTCTTTGTCGAGCAGAAACCAAAGCTCTTTGATGGTTTGAAGTTCTATTTCTTTGGAGATTTCTACAAAGGATACAAAGAAGACCTTCAGAATCTAGTCAAAGTCGCTGGAGGCACAATCTTGAACACAGAGGATGAGCTAGGTGCAGAAAGCAGCAACAGTCCCGATGACCAAAGATCACCGATTGTGGTTTACAACATTGATCCTCCAATTGGTTGCGCCTTAGGGGAAGAAGTCACGATTATTTGGCAAAGAGCTAATGACGCAGAGGCTTTAGCTAGTCAAACTGGGTCTCGGCTCGTTGGTCATACATGGCTTTTGGAGTCCATCGCTGGTTACAAGTTACACCCTATAATTAGCTAACTTAAGAGCCAATACACACACATGTTTCAGTTTCACTATATACGTAAGATTGTTCATTGTTGTAATCTTGTATTCTAAAATTTTTGTAAGATAGCAAAAACAGATTCGTCTTTATAGACAAATAAATTAAATTCGTCTTTGCAAACAGAAGAGTAAAACGCAATATCCTTCTCTAACCTAGAAATTTATTGTCCATTAGAAAAAAATTAACAAGAAGAATCTCGAAAATTGTAACTTACCCATTAATGACGAAATAGTTAATGTTTTTAGGGATTAATGAAAAATAAATTGTAACGATAAAAGTGATTAAAGTTAATGGTGAGCAACGGACCAATTAAAAAAGCTTTGATAGGTGTCATTGGTGGGTCAAAATTGTAACGGTCACTTACTTTATCGTCCCAAATCACACACTATTAATTAAGAAAGGAAAAAAGAAAAAAGAAAAATGCTAAATAAACCCTAAATTCCCAATTCCCAAAGTTGAAACAACACTTTTTTCCCCCGCTCTCTCTTCTCAGTGATCGTCCCCACCAAACACCCCGCTCCTTCTCAATTTCGATGTCGACCTATTTTAATGCTTAATCGAAACACACGAATGCATTACTCTTCATCTCTCACTAGACCTTGAAACTTTCGGTGATTATTATGGGTTGCTTTTGGGGTTGCTTCGGTGGCCGGAAGAATCGCCGTCGTCAGAGACGCAGGGAATCCGATGAAGCTAAAAAAAATGTAAGTTTCCTGAGAATTCCTCGTTTGTGATGAATTTGCCTTCAGTAACGCTAGATTCCAGATAGATCATCTCCGTGTTTATTCAATTTTAACTTCCATTGATTTTGCTTGACCCGAAGAACTTCTTTGTTAATGCATTAGAAACTCTCTGTGGAATCTGCGAAATCTGATCATGTGAATGCTAGATTCCCCACGGTGGAAGCTTCTGTGATTCCAATCACTGAGATTTGGTTAGTGTGATTGATTTCGTACCTTTTCTTCTAGATTCAATTGGTTTTTTGAGCTTTGTTCAGAAGCTAATAATATATGCTGATTTTACAGTGACGAGGCTGAAGTGAAATGCAGTCAAAGCCCGACTAGGAAGAGAGTCACATTTGATTCTAAAGTCAAAACCTATGAACACATTGTGGTTGAAGAATCTGTTGACCTCTCGGAAGAGAACACAGAAGAAGTCAAATCTGAAGAGAGGCCATTGGAGTCTACCAAGACTGATAATAATAAGTCTTCTTCTGATGAGATCGTTGACGTTGCCTCAAACTCCTCAGATTCGTATCCTTCAAACCACAGATACAAGAACTGCAGAGAAAGCGATGACGACTTAGAGGAGGATGAGTTAAACTGCAGTGAAAGTGATTTCGATGAAGATGAAGAATATTACAGTGATGTTGGATTTAGTGATGATAACTTGCATAACCCAATCAAAGAAGTTTTGGGGGATAAAACAGAGGAGATTGAGGCAAAACTGAGAAGTTCTGTTGAGAGTGTTAAAACAGGAAACCACTATGATGATGCCCAAGGAGTACTTAACCCGGTTGAGAATCTCACTCAGTGGAAATCCGCTAAATCCAAAGGGAGAACAATGCAGCAGAAACAGTCTCAAAAGGAGAACTCTAACTTCATCTCTGGTCAACAAGTAAAAAGGGATTCCTCTTCTTTAGGCTCAGACCCGCAGAATGATGATATAACACTCAGCTTCAAACCAAAGAAACTGAGAAACCAAGACGTGGTCATTGATGCTAGCCTTTCAACATGGCTCACAACATCTGAGACAGGTAGTGAATGCAACAGCGTCTCTATGTGTACTTCTACACCCGAGAAACACAAGTCTAGCTGCTCATCAAAACCGGGTAGAATCAACCATGATGATAGACCTGTACTATGCGCATTGACATTGGAGGATATCAAACAGTTCTCGGCTTCATCTACGCCCAGGAAATCGCCAAGTAAGAGCCCTGATGAGACACCTATTATAGGCACAGTTGGTGGCTACTGGGGTAATCACTCAAACACAATAGATTGCGGCTCTGAAACTGCATTCAAGGGCATACCGAACACCACCAGCAAGTACAGAGAGGTAAGAATGAAGTACAATAGACATATCACTTTCAAAACCAACTGAGTGTAAGAATCAATCAAGAGTCTATGTTTCTAGAGAATGACAGTTTTGTGAAAGTGCAGGATAAGAGCGTGAATTGGCATTCAACACCATTTGAGGCAAGACTGGAGAAAGCTTTGAGCAGAGATAAATAATGGTGCAGCACTCATTTGAACACTTGGTACTGTAAATCATTGGTTGATCGTGTCTGATATGATTTGAACTTATAACCCATACTATTTGTTTGTTTGGTATTGGTCAATAAACCTTTGTTTTTTAAGTCTCTTGATATAAAATGACACGAAAAAGGGAGAAAACAAGAATCATAGTGTTGTTTTGTTTTGATCAGGCGACATAGTAGATTGAGTTAGGGAGCTTGAAGGTTCTCTTGGGAAGAGGACAACCTGCGAAACTGCTCCATTGGTCTCCCATCACTCCCCATACTCTGTAACCAAGACTCGTTAGCCATGTCCTCTTCTCTGACTTGTACTGTTTTACTTCCTTTTGCTCATCTTCTAGCCCCCTGCATTGTTCAGTTTTCTTGTTAGAGTAAACCAGAATAACTAGAGGGGTGTATAAAATCTGTTTTGTGCTCACTTAAAGTGAAATGAAAACTACTCAGGTATTAAGAATTGGAGAAACTTGGATTGGTTTAACGAATATATGAACCAAATCGATATTATCTCAACTTAGATTGCACAAACTTGACATGTTGGTTCGTTTTGGTTTGGAGACTATGATAACCAATTAGAGTTTGGTTTACAATATCCGTTTTGGAATTTGTGGTGGATGTGAAGCTAATCAAGGTTTTAATGGTTATTACCGGTTTAAAGAATGCATGAACTGAAATTCGATATCCGGTTTAGTTGTACCTGAGCATTAGGTTGGACCAGCCATAGTAACCGGCTTGGATGAGGTTGTCGACGGTGGCGGATCTGAGATATTCTTTCCGGGAAGAGATCAAGAAGATCTTAATGCCTTTTTCTCTGATCTCGTGGTACAGTTTCTTCATGTGAGGTACTGATGGTGCGTTGCTCTTCTTTATCCAGTCCTCAAATTTCGTCGAGTTCAACTTCTCTCCTCTGTTTTTCAATCCATTATCATGAGAAAGAAAAAGAGAACATAAGAAGATTAATCCAAAACTAAACTGAACCCGAAAATTAAATTTTAATCTCTCTAGTCAGGGATCCGGTCCTGTTCAGTCCGATCCAAAGTGCAATTACAATTACAATAAGTCAATAATGTTTTGCTAGGTTTTTTTTTTTACTAGACTTCATAAGTAAAAAAGTAACACACACGTCAATTCAAATTGGTTAAGGTAGAGAATATAATATACCCGAAGAAGCCATTTTTCTTGTGGTAAGGAATGGTAGAGAGAAGCGTGTCGTCGATATCAAAGATCCAAGCGTCCATACCATCACACTTAGTCTTGCTACAACACATGCTCCCGAAATGAAGAATGACCTCATCAACGGCTCTGGCCACGTCATCCTTGTACTGCGATGAAGTCATGTAATCCTCAATGTGCGATACACACTCTTGAGGCACCACATCGAACTTTCTGATGTTGTTAACTTCCACGTTGATCCTCCAGCTTTCACAGTACCCTTTCAAGTTCGTCTTGATCGCTGAAGAAACGGCAACGTTCTGGCTTGACGACGACGAACCTAGTCCTTTGAGTTGGTTCAAGATGTTCCAGTCACCAGCTGAGACGATTCCGACCAAGAGTGAGGCTAGTGCTAGGGAAAGAAACATGGATCGGTCCATGTTTGAAAGAAAGAAAACGAGTTTTTGGATCTTGAGATAGTTTGATCACGAGTGTGTACAATAGAGAAGAGGAGTAGTATAAGTAGAAGAGTCAGAAGTGGACCTAGCTAATAATAAGGGAAAACAATTAATATCCAAATCTATACCCATGTTTGTTTCATTAAATCATTTTTATAATATTTTGGCTGTAATTATATATTTTAGGGTCTCGTTTTATATCGTGATGATAGAACTTATAACTTTTACTTGGGGACAAAATTATGAAAGTTTAGCTTAATATGCGGGAGAAGAAAAAGAGAGAGAGAGAGAGAGATGTGGAATTGTGGATAATGGAAGATAATCGCTAACAAGTATGAATGATTGTATGAGCAATTGATCTCCTCGATTAGTGGCGATATAATTGTCAAAAAAGCATTACATAATGTATCTAAATGTATAATCTATTTGACTATCGGAACATACGTAGTGCAAGTATATGTTATCGGAAATTAATATTTAAGAAAGAAAAAAAAAAATTGAAATGGATGCGAGATGGATGATAGTGTGGAATAGTTGTAGATATTATAATTGATGCAACCAAAATCAATAACTGTATACTACTTACTTTTTCTAACAGTTGAAATCAGACGATGCAATCAAAAAACATTTTGTTCAAATTAGACATTGTTTTTATACTCTATCGACACGAAAATATATAAATTATTTTACATCGAATCACAAAAATCAGATTTCTTCTTTCCAACGCAAATAGTAACACACGATCGAGTCTCACCATTTACATAAGCTAAATGATGACACACACAAGTTGTTTATTTTTCTTAAAAAAAATATAGTTTGGCCAAATGAAATGGAAAGGACAAGAGACATATAGATCTCGAGGAAGTGGTCAGGTTATGGTGACAAAATTGATTGGGAGAGTTGGAATGGAAGCACATGGAATTATATTTTAATAAATAAAAATCGGTGAATAAATTGAAATATTGGTTTGCTAGCAACGATGTCGATAGATGGAGACAAATCTTAAGTCATAGTTATTAGTACATAAAATACAGAAGTTGCAAACCATGCTCTTCCTGAACAACTCAAACTTGTTTCCAACTTGCTATTTTAACTTACATATAATTTCCAACTCTAAAACTCTTTGTTTGTGTAGATCAATATGGATGGTACTCTTACTTGAATGATTTAGTTAATTATACATCACGACATGTGAAATATTTATTTTTGTCCAACATCGATCTAAAAATGTAGTTCCACTATAAATCGTTACGAGTCAGTTGACATTAGAAACACGCACCGTTGGACTACAATTAAATGCTTATTATTGTCAACTGCCAATTCAGCTACAAAATGAATAGATTGAAATACGCGTGATACATTTTAGGATAAATACGCGTGATACATTTTAGGATACCATTTTTGTAAAAGCTTTTCTTTCTTGAACAAAACAGTTATTACACAAGAAGTACGTAGACTGGTCAAAAAGAGAAATACCGATCTAACACTTTGGAAAAAGATGACATGAATTGTTTATGGCACCTGATTAGTTTCATCTATAAAACAAATTTAATATATTGAGAAAGTTGTTCAACGGCGGCAATATGAGCTGTCATCACTTGTTTCAGATGAACAACGCATGTGCGGGAAACACAACACAATCACTGCATAATTCCATTTTCATAATTTGTTGACTAATACATACTTAAGAAAAAACTATAATGTACAATCTTGTCTATGCATTTGTCCATAACTATTTCCAAAACAGTACGGTAAATGGATTGTTTAAGAGAGATTAGAGTTAAAGAGAGTCCCATTCACCAAAATACATTAGGTCTCATGTCATTTTTCTTCTTCATTATCCTCTCAGGCTCTGTTCCTCTTCATCCATTTCGTCTTCTTCATTATCATTCATCCTTTATTGCATCAACGAGGACCTTGTAGTTCTCACCTTCTATGAAATCCCATTTATTTTCATAAGTCTTGAGAAGGTTCTTGAGGACCAATTTTACTTTCGCCTCTTGTATTCCCAAAAGCTTCATGGCATTACAAGCTTTCTTAACCTTGGGATTTGGTGCCATTTTTAGAAAATTCTCTGCAACAACAAGGCCGAATTAGACACTGAACTCACAAAACTTCAGGAAAGAAAACAGAGAAAAGTAACAAAAATGAAAACTTTCATCTTCCTCTCCCCGGGTGAAGGAGGGAGAAATCTCAACCAGAGAAGAAGAGTAAAGAGGGTTAGATGAGTAACGAAACTAATGTGACTCTTAAAGCAACCAAAATACAAATACTTTTTTAGTTTTTACCCACCAAAAAGATTGGAACTTTTTTTGTTTTAAGAGGGAAACCGAACAGACCACAACGGTAAACACACAAATGTAGAAAAACCCTAAAACGTCGAGCAAGCAAGGGTCTCGAGATTATCTATGGTGGAAACGAATATAGAATTGAAGCAATTACAGAAACTGAGAAGAACTTACCAGCAAAGGAACTCTGAAACTGGTTTTAGGGCTAAATTTGGCGTAAAGAGAACTAAATTTTCGAACTTGCAGAGAAGAAATGAAGACAGCTGCGGGAGAATCGAAAGAGGAGAGGCTGTAGTAAATGCAACCCACAGGGCAAACAGTTTTGAATCTTTGTGTTTTTTTTTTTCTTTCTCGGGGGATCAATGTCTCTCTCTTTGTAGAGAAATTTGAAAACTTGAAGAGTAAGACAGAGGAGACTCTCACTGTAAGAAGAGACTGTGGATTACTATAAGGCAACTTTTTACCATTCTGACAATGCTTTAGGACACAAAACGCACCGTTTCAAGTTGTCAAACGCAATAATGACAATACAGAGAGAGAGAGGGAGAGAGAAAAGGTTAATAAATGGAAGTATGATTTTACAGAGATATGGGGGCCAACACAATAGTTTTCTCTTTTAACCTTCGGATTTGTTCTATGATTGAAGATTAACCAGAGTCTTCTTAATGTAATTGCATAAACAATGTATCATATATCTTTTAAAATTTTTCTCTCACAATGTAGTAGAGTTCCGGTTTACTATGATTCTAGTTTTGTTTAAGTACAATTCTAGTTTTGTTTTAAGTACAAATCTCGTTTGTCTTTTGGTTTTAACTTTTTTAAGTAAGTAGGAGAAAAAGAAAGAACCCTTCAGTAGATTCTGCCATTCTTAATTAGCGAGCAAGCTAAAACGTTTTTCTAACTCAAAAACCCGTCCGAGACTACCACATTCACATTGAACACAGGACGATGGGAGTCGAACAAGAGATAGATAGACACTAAGACTTTATGATAAACCCATGAACAAACATCTTTTTTTTTTGGCAGACCATGTAAGGGAGAGATGATTGTCAGATCTGTCGTAATCAGAACTGAGTGGCAAGATCCCGCAGGAAAAGCTTTGGTCTTGCCAAATAAATTCCTCAAATTTGTAATCTTTTGGCAGCTATTGAGTTTAACAAGCAATCCTCCATTAACATCACTTATTGCATAAATATAATCAAAGCTCTGTTTTTTTTATATATAGTGCTCAAGCCATAAATTGCCAAACAAAATTCTAAGAATGATGCTCAAACACAAGCTTGAAAAATAGCGAATTCACTGAGAAAAAAGCCCTTATGAGTAAACCTACGCTTACACAAGGAGATTCTAATCGAATAGCACAAGAATAAAAAAAAAAAGCATGAACATACCAATATTGAAATAATGATATGATCGACGAATTAGGGTTTTCTCAAGACACTTTTTAGTACATCGGCATCCCAGCGGCCGGTGGAGTTCCGAGAAGGCTAGTCTGCTGAAGCTCCATCTCGTTAAGTATCTGCTCTCGATCCATCTCTATGACCAAAGGCACGACGAGGATCAGCAACGTCGTACCGGCGATCCACGCCGCCTTCCCGGTGCTCTTTAACAGCTTCTTCGACACGTAAACGGCGTCGCACGCGGCGCTTCTTCCTTGAGAGACAATGTCCGAGTTTGCAATCTTCGCCAAGATGCTCGAATCTTTACCGCCGGCTCCGATTCTCTTAGGCGCCATTGCTTTTGGAAATCGACAGAGAGAGAGAGAGATCGAAAAAGTTCACAAGAGTACGGACGGAGCGAGGGTTTTACTCATTTAATGAAAGGGTTTTAATGGGCGGTTTACTTAGCCCATTAAGTAATCTTAAGGCCCATTAAGTAATTTAAAGGCCCATTGGTTATTATTAACGGCCCAGGTTGAGTTCAACTGATCGTACCAGTGCGCCGACCAAAAACACGATACGCGTCGCCCCTTTGGTTTTAGTATATCGTCGTCTCTCTAACCCTATACCCTCCTCCTCCGCTCCTCTCTTCAAACGAAACAAAACCCAGAATCAAAAAAAAAAAAGCTGAGAGCTCTTTTTCCATTGAAGCCACTTTCGAAGTCAGGAATCGACTTCTAGAAGCGAGCAATCTTCTTCAGTTCACGAGGTTAATAATATCCTTTGTCTCGTTTTACGAATTTGGGAATAAACCTAGGGTTTCTCTCATTAGCTCAGGGTTTGTTGGGTTTCTCATTTTGTTTTTGATTATGATAAGATCTTAGCTTGTCATGTTAGAAAACTCCTTACCCTTGCTTCCGGATTGTAAATTCATAAGTAGATATGGTGAATTCTGCTTTCGAGTTTGTGGTTCCGGCTTGTTGTATACTACAGTATTCTATGTATTTTTCAACTGATTCCATACTTATGTGAACTTAGTTTTATGTTCTAGAGAGTTATGGGAGACAGCGAGGCCATGGTTGCTGAAGGATATACTTCTGCTTCATATGGAGATTATAATGCTTCTGCTGCGACTGTGGAATCCACTGGGAAAGAGACTACACCTAATGTTGATCCATCACACTCGGTCAATGGGACTGCCCATGGAGTTGGTCTTACCGCGCCAGCTGAGAATGGAGTTGTAACAGATAACGTGGCTGTAACTGCTCCTGCAGCGGAGCTTGGAGACAATCCTGGTAATTTCTTCTTCTTTCTTTAGCTTGTATATATATATATATATATATATGTGCATGTTTATATTCTTTCTCACTAATGACACCATTAAAACTTGAACAGGCTCTGCTCTCTCACCAGAAGAGGAGCGCTTATGGAATATCGTTAAGGCTAATTCCTTAGAGTTTAATGCTTGGACTGCCCTTATTGATGAGACGGAGAGGATAGCTCAGGTATGTGTGGATTTCCATTCTCTCTTTCTCTATGTACTCTGCTCTCTTACCTCTGAAATTTTCTGTGGCGGCAGCTCCAAAATGTCTCTCATCTATATCATGTTGACATGTTTCCATAACTTGTTTTGCTACTTGAATCTTATTAGTAATGAAAGATTAGTTGTACGCCATAAGTTGCTGTCATCTTTCTATATCTTTTGCTAGGTTTTGTCATCTGGTACTTCATTCATTTGTTTTTCTTACTGCCCTAATTACAGGACAATATAGCAAAAATCCGGAAGGTGTATGATGCTTTCCTAGCTGAATTCCCTTTGTGTTATGGTTATTGGAAAAAGTATGCGGATCATGAGGCTCGAGTGGGGGCAATGGACAAGGTCGTGGAGGTTTATGAAAGAGCAGTGCAGGGAGTGACATATTCTGTGGACATCTGGTTGCATTATTGCACTTTTGCCATCAACACATACGGAGATCCAGACACAATCAGAAGGTAATGAATGCTTTTGCCTTATTCTTCTAATTGTATGTGTATTAACAACTTGGTTGATTTTTCATTTACCTAGACAAAATGATTTTTACCATCTAACCCTTTTCTTAGATTGCTACAGCAAGTCCTCTCATTTAAGGCGGAAAGATCTGATGGAATTATTTTTAAAATACTTCTTTTCTTCTATGCAATACAGTAGCTTTCAGCTTCCTTCCATACCTATCTGATATTTTTATCTGAAACTGCTCCGTTTTTTAGTGCTCTATACTTCTCTGGTTTGAAATTTTTTTGAAGTTAAAATATACCTGTTTTATTTGTCACCCTCCCTCTGAAGTGCATCCATATGCAAAATGCTGCTGGGAAGATGTCAACTAGTTTTGGGCTTAGGTAGCCCCTGACTGCTCGATTTTGGCCATGGTATGCTTTTACCAGGAAGGTAAATGCAGTGTTTGGCAGTACCATGCATTCAAAGAGTGAATCCATTTCTCCATAGAAGTTGTGTTTGTCTTTATTGATTGGATATGTCTGTGTCTTTCATTTCATATGACATTCCTTTAACTATAATGCTGCTGCAGGCTTTTTGAACGAGCTTTGGTTTACGTTGGGACTGATTTCCTTTCCGCTCCATTGTGGGACAAATACATCGAGTACGAGTACATGCAGCAGGACTGGAGCCGAGTTGCCATGATTTACACCAGAATATTGGAGAATCCAATTCAAAACCTTGATAGATATTTCAGCAGGTAATTTTGGTGACTTAATTAATCATTTTCGTCTGTGCTGAACTGGATAGTTTTTTTATGTTGCCTCTTATTTCTCGTATTTTTTGTTTTTGTTTTTGATAATCGGTTGTCTTGCTATAGCTTCAAGGAACTAGCTGAGACACGGCCTCTGTCGGAACTAAGGAGTGCTGAGGAATCTGCTGCAGCTGCTGCTTGTGTTGATGCTTCTGAAAGTGCACCATCTGAGTCTGGTGGAAAGGCAGATGAAGGTCAATCTCAGGCTGATGGTTCCACCGAGCAATCCCCTAAACTGGAAAGTGCTGGTTCAGTTGATCCTGAGGAGTTGAAGAAATACGTTGGCATCAGAGAAGCCATATATACAAAAGCCAAAGAGTTTGAATCCAAAATCATTGGTTTTGAAATGGCTATTAGGAGGCCCTATTTCCATGTGCGGCCTCTCAATGTCGCTGAGCTGGAGAATTGGCACAATTATCTGGACTTCATAGAAAAGGATGGAGACTTCAATAAGGTACTGGGGTGCTTAACTCTCTTATGTGAACGTAAAAGTGTTTTGTAGATTAAGTTGTACCTCAGTAATATTATTGACCTACAGTCAAGTAGTATCTGGTGCATCATATGCTTGATTGGGTTTCCATTGGATCAAACAAGTTTTAATGGGAATTAACTGAGACCAAAGCATGGGCTCAATTTGGTAACTTTTAAGGCTAAGTACTTCAAACTCTCGATTTGTCAATGGATATTATAGGTACACGAGTTATCCCTGTTGTTAAAGTTCTAATGTTATTAATGCAGGTGTCTTCCTAACAATCTGTCTGTCAGGCAAGGAGGGTCCCTCTGTATGTGAGGGCCCCTCTGTTGGACTTGTAGAGTATTTCTTGTGGTTTTCTCCTCTGTGCTTTCTATGTTTACATGTTTTTTTTTTGCTAGTCATCACAAAATATGTTTTACATTCGAGTGTCTTGTCCAACAGGTCGTCAAGCTGTATGAAAGATGTGTGGTTGCCTGTGCAAATTACCCAGAATACTGGATCCGATATGTATTAAACATGAAAGAAAATGGAAGTACCGACCTTGCAGACAATGCCCTTGCTCGAGCAACTCAAGTCTTTGTCAAGGTACGAAATGTGTTTCTCCAAACCGTTTTGGATAGTCAAATTTCATGATTTACGATTAACTTTGTTGAATAACTTGGAAATAGTCAGTGTTGACCCTTTTAGTTATTTATCTGCTTTCTTTTCTTTGATAGAAACAACCAGAGATTCACCTTTTGGATGCTCGACTGAAAGAGGAGAATGGGGATATAGCTGGCGCGAGAGCTGCATACCAGTTAGTGCACTCTGAAATTTCTCCCGGACTTCTTGAAGCAGTAAACGAACATGCTTACATGGAACGCCGACTAGTAAGCTTTCATGGAGATTAAAGAACTAGCATAGATTATTTATCACTGTTTGTTTCCCTTACGTGTCTCCGAATCTTATCTGTAGGGTAATCTGGATGATGCTTTCACTTTGTATGAGCAAGTAATTGCTGTTGAAAAGGGGAAAGAACATTCCCCAATACTGCCATTTCTGTATGCTCAGTATTCAAGGTTTTCATACTTGGTACGTCACATGTTCTACACTACTAAGACGTTATACAACTGATTTTTGAACTCGTTATGTTTTCTTGACGGAGTATAATGGTGTTTGGCTTCTTACTTTTCTCAATACTACTTGCAGGTTGCCGGGGATGCTGAGAAAGCTAGGAGGATTGTAGTCGAAGCACTTGACCATTTACAACCGTCAAAACATTTCCTGGAATCACTGATTCATTTAGAATCGATCCTGCCACCACCAAAAAAGATTGATTACCTTGAGCCGCTTGTCGAAAAATTTATCAAGCCAGATGCTGATACCCAGAACACTGCGAGTTCCACTGAGAGGGAAGAGCTATTGTTAATATATATAGAGGTAATGGACAAGAAATAAGACAATCCTTATTTGAATATCCTGTATCTGTATTATTGTTTTAAACACCCAGATGTTAATGGCTTTTGCAGTTCTTGGGTCTTTTTGGAGATGCGAAGCCCACTAATAAAGCGAAAGATCTGCATGCAAAACTTTTTTTACCTCATCGGAGCACATCAGAGCTGAGAAAGCGCAGCGCAGATGAATTTCTCTCGTCAGATAGGACGAAAATGGCGAAAACTTACAATGGCACTCCACCTGCCCAGCCAGTATCCAATGCATATCCAAATTCTCAGACCCAATGGTCTGGTGGTTATGCGGCGCAGCCTCAGACTTGGCCACCAACACAAGCAGCTCCTGCTCAGCCGCAACAATGGAACCCTGCTTACGGTCAACAGGTAAAAATACCAAAGATATATACGAAACCCATTTCTGATCTTGCATGTATGCTTTTACTCTTATAATAGTGTTTTGAATATACTCTGTAGGCTGCTTATGGTGCATATGGGGGATATCCCGCCGGCTACACGGCTCCACCAGCACCAACACCTGTGCCACAGGCTGCTGCCTATGGTGCATATCCTGCTCAGGTAACCAAAATAGTAACCGAAATTACAGGGATCAGCCACGAGTTGTTTAGATTGGATCAACTAACTGAATCTTTACTTTGTTAAAACTTTTTCAGACGTACCCAACACAGAGCTATGCTCCTCCAGCAGCACCAGTGGCTGCGCCTGTGCAGCAACCTGCTGCTGCTGCCGCTCCGCAAGCCTACTACAACACGTACTACTGAGAGCCTGTTCACTGTTGGTGGTTGATTTTGTAGCGAGATAGCGAGATTGATAAACCATTTGCTTCTACCTACTCTCACTCAAGTTTAGTGTCGAATATGTATCTTTTCTCGATCAGTGACAAAGAGAATTACTTTTCTTCAGTTGCGTGATCCGTTAAGGTTGTCGGATGTTAGTCGGTTATTACACAGATTGTAACCAGAGAATTAGAATTGATGAGCCGATTAGTGCGGTTAAAACTTATCTAAGTTAATCTTGCATGAGGGAACGAACTTATCATAGAAATCTACAAAACATATGCGTTAATAATTTCACCATATTTATCCGATTACCATTATAGAATAGGAGGAAACTTATCGGTTTATCTGAAGAAAAAGTGAGATTATTTTTCATAAAAGAATTTTTACATGTATATTTTCGAGATTGATCAATACCTCTTCAATCTTTGAAAGTAATTTTGGGTAATGGACCTCAAATTTAGACTCTACGGGTAAACAAAGCACACTTTTACAACTTACGGGGTATATTTGGATATATTGAAGAAAATATATTTTGTTATTGTGCGACAGTCCAAAAGTTTCTCGTGTTCATCAACATCTTGTTGTTACTTTGTGTTGATAACAAGTTTCTTGGAAAAACAAAGGTGATGTTAACTTGTCCCCCAAGGTAGTTGGTGATGTGTAGAATTGCATAATTCTGTTAAATTGGTGACTTTTTTTTTTTTTGGTTCTCTCTTGAATTTTCTCTAATAAGAAGAAAATAAATTATTAAAAACTGAAACTTTTGTTTATTCCGAAGGGCTAAAGGATGATGCAACATACAAAGCTGACATCTTTCGTCTTCCTTTCATTAGGGTTTTGGTGAGATCAGAGAGAGGGAATATGTTGGGTTACAAATGTCTCCACTGGAACAATGTCACAGATCTACCGCCATTAAAAGACCCTGTAACCTTCTCCCTTCCGTCACCAATCCCCCAATGGCCTCCAGGTAAAACTCCAATTCCATCAAATTCCCAACTTCTCTTTGTTCGCGATTCGTATTTCCAAAATTCAATCGGATCTCTCTGACTATATCCGCTAATTAATTCAAACAATGGCTAATCAGAATCTTTAAAAAGGTGAAAAAGATTCTCTGATTTTTTGCTTTTTCTCTGCATCCATTGAAACTGGTCAGGTCAAGGATTTGGCTCTGGAACAATCAATCTCGGCAAATTACAAGTCATAAAAATTACGAATTTTGAATTCATATGGCGATACAGATCCACAGAGAAGAACAAGAGCATCTCCTTCTACAAACCAAACGGGTCATTGCCTACAAACTTCCATTGCTTAGGTCACTACTGTCAATCTGATTCTCATCCTTTGAGAGGTTATGTTCTTGCAGCAAGAGATTTAGTAGAACAGGAGGAACAGAAACCTGCATTAGTGGAACCTGTTGATTTTACTCTTGTCTGGAGCTCGAATGATTCAACAGAAGGAGAACGTATTAATAATACAAACGGACGCGGTTACTTCTGGTTACCGCAGCCTCCTGAAGGGTATAGATCGATTGGTTTTGTGGTTACAAAGACTTCCGCGAAACCAGAGTTGAATGTAGTTAGATGTGTTAGATCTGATCTTACTGATGAATGTGAAACCCACAATGTCATTGTCACTGCTGTTTCAGAACCTTTAGGTGTTCCTTTGTTTATATGGAGCATTCGGCCTTCAGACCGAGGAATGTGGGGCAGAGGTGTCTCTGCTGGTACTTTCTTCTGTAGAACTCGGCTTGTTGCTGGTAGAGAAGGTCTCGGTATTGGTATTGCTTGTCTAAAGAATCTTGATTCAGGTTTACACGCTATGCCAAATGTTGATCAGATTCAAGCTTTGATTCACCATTATGGTCCTACAATGGTCTTCCACCCTGGTGAAATCTACTTACCTTCTTCTGTATCTTGGTTCTTCAAGAACGGTGCACTTCTCTGCGAAAAGGGGAATCCGATTGATCAACTTATCGATGAAAATGGCTCGAATTTGCCTTCAGGAGGAAGCAATGACAAACAGTTTTGGATTGATTTGCCGTGTGATGATCAACAAAGAGATTTCGTCAAGCGAGGAAACCTTGAAAGCTCGAAGCTTTACATTCACATTAAGCCTGCTCTTGGAGGAACGTTCACGGATCTCGTCTTCTGGATCTTCTGTCCTTTTAATGGACCAGCGACGTTAAAACTAGGACTGGTCGATGTCTCGTTGATCAGTATAGGACAGCACGTCTGCGATTGGGAACATTTCACTCTACGAATCAGCAATTTCTCAGGTGAGCTATACTCAGTCTACTTCTCTCAGCACAGTGGAGGCGAGTGGATCGAAGCTTACGACCTAGAGTTCATCCCCGGAAGCAACAGAGCAGTTGTATACTCGTCGAAACATGGTCACGCAAGCTTTCCTAAGGCGGGGACTTACCTACAGGGATCAACGATGCTTGGAATTGGGATAAGGAACGACACTGCTAGTAGTGACTTCTTGGTTGATTCGAGCTCAAAGTATGAGATTGTTGCAGCAGAGTATCTAAACGGTGACGGTGTGGTGGTAGCAGAAGCGCCGTGGCTGCAGTATATGAGAGAATGGGGACCAAAAGTTGTGTACGATTCAAGGGAGGAGATAGAGAGATTGATGACTCGATTTCCAAGGACGGTTAGGGTTTCACTCGCCATCCTACTGAGAAAACTTCCAGTAGAATTGTCCGGCGAAGAAGGTCCGACGGGACCAAAGGAGAAGAACAACTGGTACGGCGATGAAAGATGGTGAAGAAAGCTCACTGTTAGGGGCAATGAAAGAGATGGTGAGATTGTTTGCTTGTAAAGGAAGAAGAAGAAGAAGAAGAAGCTTTAATTACGGAAAGATTAATAAACACAATTAGCGTAGGATTAACGTAAAACACTTGTCATTAGAAGTGTATACAGGTGGGTCCCACGATGTAATTAAATTAAACTAACAAACTCTTTTAATTACTTTATTAGACGAACAAACCCAAACCAAACGCATACATATTCATTCGTGTACCGTTTCCTCTTTCTCTCTCTCTGATAAAAAGTTTCGATTTTTTCTTGTTTTGATCTGCGTGAATCGAAGTCTTCCTCTCGAATCAAGATAAAAACCTCGTTTTGTTCCCAATTTTAGCTCTGGGATCCGTGCGTTACCTGAAGATTCTTTTTTTTTTTGCTGTCTCCTGATTTTAGAATTCAAGAGGTATTGAAAAGTTGAGACCTTTATGGGTTTTATGGGTTTCTTCAGACTTGATCGATGATTGGATTTGAATCAAGGGTCCTTCTTATTAGCCACTGAGTGGCGTCTTTTTCGTCTTCTCTTGCTTTGTGTGTGTTCGTTTGTTGATTTTGGGGGTTATGAATGGTTTCGGAGATGTTTGTTCTTCAAGTGGGTCGGTGATGATCGGAGAAGACGACAACGCTGCACTGTCTTCAGAGGATTCTTCTTGCCCTGACGAGTCGGTGTCAGAGACAGAGCTCGACCTAGCTTTGGGTCTTAGCATTGGTCTGAAAGGTCGTCGGAAGGTTCGATCTTCTATGTCTTCCTCGTCTTCTTCTCTCACCAGAGAAAGTGGAACGAAACGCTCTGCTGATTCTTCTGCCGCTGCCTCAAACCCTACAAGGTAAAAATTTCAACTTGCAGACTTATAGACCATATGTATATATGTCAGTATGTGTATGATTGGTTTCAGATTTTAGTATTGTTATCAAATCAATGCTAGGTAGGTTTTGAATCAAATAGAGTTTTAGGCCCTTATGTAATATTGAGTTATGCTTTTGGATTTTATTCGTAATGTTATATTATGTCTCTTCGACTCTTCTCTTGTTTTGTGTATTGATGTTTGCTATCTCTTTTTCTAATTTTAGACCTATATGTAATGGACGAATGAATTAATCACAGGACTGGATCGTTCTCTGAAATGTTTTTGTGTTATACTTGTGGATTAAATTGGTAATGTCATACTGTTGTTTCTCTTGTATATTGCAGTTTGCTATTTCTGATTTTAATTTCTTCTGGTAATGGAGCAGACAAGTTGCCGTAGGTTGGCCGCCTCTACGGACTTACAGAATTAACAGTTTGGTCAACCAAGCTAAGTCATTAGCTACTGAAGGTGCCTTGAGTTCTGACATTCCAAAGGACACAACAAAACATGGCGTGGTGGCTGCAAAGAAGGATGATGATTCCTTTATCAAATCTACCAGGACTTCTTCTATGCTTGTGAAGGTGACAATGGACGGAGTTATAATTGGAAGGAAGGTTGATCTCAATGCTCTGGAGTCTTATGAAGCCTTGGCGAAAACTTTGGAACATATGTTTTTCCAAATACCTTCTTCTGTAACAGGTCAGTTTTTTTAATTCTATTTTATGTGATTCTGCTTCTCGAATTCTGTGTTTCTTGAATTTGAGTGGTTTTAATCTGATCAATTTGTAGGACCAAACACACAAGGATGCAAGAAAATCAAGGAAAGACAAGCTTGTAAATTGCTGGATGGCTCATCAGAATATATCATAACGTATCAAGATAAAGACGGAGATTGGATGCTTGTAGGAGATGTTCCTTGGCAGTACGTATTTGCCCTTAATATCTTCCTTATTCATCATCTTTATTTGTTATGTTACAGCACATCAATTACAATTCGAACGATCTTTTCATGTTCTCAGGATGTTCCTCGGGTCCGTGAAAAGACTGAGAATCATGAAGACATCAAGAGAAACCGGAGTTGGTATATAGCAAATACATCAATGCCTTGTCTCAGATCGTCTCTGCATTTGTTATGAAACCCTTTTTAGCCCAACATCGATCTGAAGGTGAATTATACTCATTTGTTTCTTCAATATGATTACATGTCTTTGATCTGTAAATTGTTAATCACATTCACATATATGAGTATACAAGAATGTACATATCAAACAACAACTGAACCTTCTCTTTGAAGATATTTGTATATTTAGGGTTTATCACCTCCTATGGCGCCTGGCTCAATATAGCTCGACTCAGTTTGTTTCCTTTTGATCGCATATTGGCCAGTAATTTGTTGTTTTAGTGGTTTGATTGTGCAGAAAAAAAATCAAAGAAACAAGCATCTGGATTAAGGTTTAGTGATGAAATCGAACTATATGATAGAATCACTATTAGTTTCATTTTCAAAATCTGAAAAATGAAATACAGCTAGTGTGTGTAGTAGAATAACAACAATGAATCAGCTTCACTAGGTTTTCTTAGCATCAAAACCTAATAAATCTACTTTTTAAAGCTAACACAAACTTTTGAAACAGAATGTAACATTTCCTTCATTGGCTCAATTCTTTAAAGTCACAGAGATTGGACTCCTAACTCGCTGCATATGGTTTCGAGAGTTGACCCAAGTCAACTGTCCCTGTGCAAAGGTAGTAGCCACACTCTTTCCTCTGTTTCTCTTCTTCAATACAAACCATACTCGATAACTCAGCGTTTGATCTGCATGGTAAAACACAAGTCTCTTAGGGTTTACAACCACTTTGACCCCCTCAGGAGCCTTGACGTTCACCGAGTATATCGAATTAGGGCTTCCAACGTTAGTCACACGTCTTGTGATCATCTCTGTCGTCTTGCCACGTTTGAAAATCACTGAAATGGACGGGTAATTGAGGCTAAACCCCGGATTCTTTCGTAATATCCCGTTGCAGGTCACGTTCTTGTGAGTGATTGCTAAAATGTCTGACCTTGTGAACCCTAGCGTGCAGAGGTAAGTAATGTAGTCCACTGGTTGAATGTTGTAAACCAATCCGGGGTTTATTGCCTTTTGCGGATTTACATGCCCTGCTCCAATGGCAAACACACCAGCTGGTTTGTCACCATCCTTTATCGCTTTGCCTTGACGATCATACAAATCCGCTGTTGTCATCAATGCGGACTTGATTGCAGCAGGAGACCAGTTCGGGTATGTAGACCGGATAAGAGCAGTGATTCCACTAACATGTGGACAAGACATTGAAGTTCCTGACATTACAGTGAAGTTAACTCTTCTGGTGTCATAAGGAAGTCCAGTTGGTCCTAGATTCTGAGGCCAAGCCGCGATGATATTGACTCCTGGAGCAATCATATCCGGTTTTAGTATCGAAGGATTGGCTAAACTTGGTCCTCGAGCTGAAAACTGAGCCACTTCTGGTGCTCTTGACCTCCCAGTCACTGTCCCACCAAAAATGATCCGTGCCTTTGGTTTCACCGTGGCATTAACATAAGCTTTTAGAAGAACTGACTCGGCATATCCTATCAATGTAGCTGGTAAGAGATGAACGTCGACAGAATCTTCTTCTTGGTTGATCTCTGTGTTGGCTAAGATCATTGCAACTCCACCTGCTTCTTTAATCGCTTCACCTTTCTCCGATCTTCCATTGACACCTCGGTCACAAATCACCATTTTGCCTTGGATTTTATCTCTTGGAAGTGACCCTCTCAAGCAGAACTCACTTCCTTTTTCTCCTCCCGTGACGTAAATAACCTCAACCTCTCTTTCGGCATTTTTAAACCTTTCCCCGGATACAAGGACTCTCCATAGAGAAGCTTTCCGTTGGCTAATCGGACCACAGCAGGAAACTTTCGATCAAGCGTGCCTGCACCAATGGTTGAGACCCAAGGAGCTGTGTTTGCAACCGAGCTGTCAATTGGACCATTGTTACCAGCTGCACAGATAACAGATATACCACGTTCCATGGCTCGGAAGGTTCCAATGGCAATTGTGTCATCGTACAAAGGAATGGGGAAACCGCCAAGGGAGAGCGAAAGAACATCGACTTTATCTTGAATGGCTACATCTATAGCTGCTAGAATGTCAGAGCTGTAACAACCATTGAACCAACAAACTTTGTAGACTGCAATGTGAGCTCCAGGTGCCATCCCACGAGCTACACCAGCTCCGTTGCCAAGAACACTTGCCATCGAAACAGAGGATCCACCAACTGTTGAAGCCGTGTGAGTCCCATGTCCCGTTGAATCTCTTGCCGAGATGTATTCACGAGGCATGTTTGGTGATTCCTCTGGGGAGTTAGCGACACGGTGTCCTCTGATGAAGAATCTAGCACCGATTAGTTTTCGGTTACAGCTCGAGGAACTGAAGTTCTCTCCTTCTTGGCATATCCCTTTCCATTTCCGTGGAACAGAAGGCATCCCGGTATCGTCAAAGCTAGGACTTTCAGGCCAAACTCCTGTATCAAGCACGCCGACAATCGTGCCTTGACCAAACCGAGTTTTAGACCATACACCGGAGTTTCCAAGACCGTCAAGTCCCAAGAACTTGTAAGAGTAAGTGGTTTGAACCTGGAGAACATGGTCAGGTCTCACTGCAACAACTTCAGGTGAATATCTCAGCATCTCGGCTTCTGATTCAGTTAACTGAGCAGCAAAGCCTTCCATGGCAGAGCCATAGGAGTAGAGAAGTCGTGAAGAAGGCTCTTCTTCTTCTTCTTCTTCAACACCCAAAACCGCTTCTTGGAGAAAAGAAAGATGCCAATCAAACTTTGAGGTAAAGGTTTTAGCGGTTTCGGTGTTAGGATGAAGCTGAACAATGTAAGTCTGTTTCTGTAGGACTTTTGAGGAAGAGAAAGAAGAACAGAAGAGAAGGAGGAAGGTAGTGCAGAGTAAGAAAATTTTGGACTCCATTGCAGCGAGCTCAAGAAAGGAGTTGGTTGTTTAGTGTTGTTGTTGAAGTGCATGGTATTGGAGAAGAAGAAGAAATGGGTATTTAAAGAAGAGTGAAGAGAATTCAAAACCTGGGATTCAGAGTCTAAGGAAGAAGATGATGAAGCTCGTGAAGAGTAAGAGCTCTGCATCACGAGTATCCTTTGTATGTTGCAGAGGGTAGGAGCTTCTTCTCTTTTGTTATTTCAAAGCTCAGGACAGGAACTATTAAGTGAAGCTGTTCAAGTTTTTCACTTGTAAGGCTTTTTTTTGTCTGCTGCCTTTGTCTCTCTGTGTTTTTTTTTTTACTTTTTGCTTCTTCACGAGATTTAATGGTTAGATTTTATTGCGTATATTATTAGTTTTGTTTTTGCCCTTTTTGAGCAACACAAGATTTTGAAAATTTATTTGGTTTCCGTTGAATTTTACTGGATTAATGAAATTATTTATATACTCAAACTCAACAAAATCAACCATTGGCCAATACTTTTTTGGTTTTTAATATGTTTAAGTGACTTCTAATTATATAGCCTTAAATAGAAAAAATACGACCGTTGAAGGAAATTAAATGCAGCAGCGTGGTGAGTGTTCTGTTCACTACGTGCGCATTTATACACGCACGCTCCACACGCCTCGTTTTCTTCATCGGGTACTACAACGTCACAATACTGCTATTGGGCTTCATATGACGCTCATCATAAGCCCAGTACAGATTAGTCACCACTATCATACAATTGTGTGTCTTTGAAAGATTAACAAAGGATTTAAGCTACTCATTGATCTCTTCTAGTCTTTCTCTGTTTTTGCCAGATTATTTGATAACATCAAAAGCACATATAAACTAACTGTTCAGTACAAAAAGGTTTTCTCCCAATGTCAAAAGATGAGATTTAAACCCCAAAGTTTTATAAGCTTGAAGATTGCATCATTTCATGCTTTTTTTTTCTCTTTAAACCCAGTGAAAAACTCTCCCTTACTTAGACGGTTAGACCTTAAGCTTTTGTCACATTTCAGTTCTTTTATATCCTCTCCCCTAAACTGAATTTTTTTTTAACATGGATGATCAAAAATCAGGGATCCCAGTAGATCTTGAGGAGTATTCTGTTACCAATTTCAAGAACATCGATGATTTGTCTTCTAATAGCCGCGCAGGGGTATCAAACTCTGCTACTCTACCTGCAACACAAACCGTAACACAACACTGAATTCTCCCAAGATACAGGTAATATGAAGATAAAGGGTCGTTTAATGTTTTTTTATTTGTATATGACTTACCGTCGCTAAGAACCAAAACAAGGTCACTGTCGATAACAGTTGGGATCCGGTGAGCAATGGTGCAGACCGTGCAGTCTTCAAACTCGGTTCTGATGATCTTCTGGATCAGATTGTCTGTTGCTGTATCAACTGATGCTGTTGCTTCATCAAGCACGAGTATTTTCGCTTGTTTTAGTAATGCTCGTCCAAGTGACACAAGCTGTCTCTGCCCAACACTCCAGTTATCTCCATTTTCCAGTACTATTTGATTCATGTTTTGAGTCCAAAAATCAGTAGAAAGAAGCGAAAAGACCTGAAAAAGAAGGGACTTGTTGATGCAAATAGTTACCTGGAGAGTCAAGTTTTAGGTCTTTTCCTCTAACAACGTCTCCAAGCTGGGATTTGTCAAGCGCCTTTAAGCAAAAAGTTGAGTAAAAACTCTAAGAAACAAATTCCAATTCCTCCAAGGGATTAACATCTACTAAGGCAGAAACAAGACAGAGTACGAAAGTATATATTTATATACCTCCCAGATTTTATCATCTGAATGTTCTTCGAGTGGGTCAAGATTGGCTCGGATTGTTCCTTCAAATAATGTAGGATCTTGAGGTATAATACCAAGGCGACTGCGGAGATCGTGAAGACCAATTCGAGAGATATCTATGTTGTCTATAGTAATTTTGCCAGAAGTTGGCTCAATCAACCGAAACAAAGCTTGAATCAAAGTTGACTTCCCGCTTCCCGTTCGCCCAACAATGCCAATCTTTTTTCCACCAGGAAACAAACAGCTTACGCCATGGAGTACTGTTGGAAGATTCTCAGCATAACGAACCTTAAAAAGGAACACGAAGCAATAAGTAAACAGACAAAAAAAAGTGCAGAGAAGGTAGTAAAAAGTAGTATTTTTTTGAATTAGTACCTTAACATCAAGTAACTCAATTGTTCCTGTTTCAGGCCACGAGGAAGGTGGGCGGAAATCTTCGACAATCGGTGGTGCTTCTCCTAAAATCTGACTGTACTGATAAATCCTTTCGATTGAGATAATTTTGTTTTCAAGCTTACAAAAGCTAAGTATCCATCGTGATAGACGTCCATTCAAGTTAAGCCCATATGTCACAGCAAGCCCTGCCATACCTATTACAACACAGATACATTACTATTAGAAAAAAAAACAGCTTCTCGTTGATGTTTTTTTTCTGTTGAAGGAACTAGAGATACTTACTTGGATCAATGGTTCCATGTGGAAAACTGACGAGTAAAACCATACAGAAAGCAAATACAAGTGTGGAAAGTAATTCCATGCGTAAACAAAGCCATTCAATAGCAGCGATACTGCAGAAGAAAGGTCGAACAAAACAATCGAGCAGATAAAGATTCCTTTTGATAAATCTTTTTTCCTGGCCAAACCCTCTTATTGTGGCAGCACCAGCAATTGATTCTCCAAAAAGATGAATTATTGGAGACTTCTGGATACTAACAATCCGAACCAATTCTCTTGAAGAAGCCATGTAATATTTCTGCAATTGATTTCAATATCAGTCAATTATAAAAAAACATTTTTTTATACAGAGGGAAAATAGAAAGAGATTTACCTGCATCCAAAAGCAAGCAACCGCTACCGGAACAACAAGAAGGAAAACTTGCCACGTAACATTGGTCATCACAGCGACAATCCCAAAGAGTTGTATCGTAGTTGAAGCAAACCCACCGAGTCTAAAAGGAATGTCAAGATCCACAACACTTTGATCAATAGAAACCTGCCCACCAATAAGAATTCCCAAAATCAGAAAACTAATACAGAAACTGTGGATTTTGGTTATAATACCACATCTACATACCCGATTCAAAATTCTTCCTGCAGGAGTGGAATCAAAGAATGACATTGGCGCTCGGAACACACTTCTGAGCATATTCAAGAACAGTTTCTGTGCAGCTGCTAGACCGAAAGTTGCAACCAGAGCAGCTCGTACAAATATGAACACAGAGCTCCCAAAAGCTAAAGCTGTATAAACGATGAGAAGCAGTGTGGGATCCACTTTAGACTGGTCACCTTCAGTTTGAGGATTCGCCCAAGCCATCCACCAGTTACTAGCAATCTGAAGAAATTGGAAAGAAGCTTGTGCGAGTATAATAAGAGGAATCAGAAGCCCTTTATATGCTGCACCCATATATGACAAGTACACCTTCATGCTGACTTTTCCCTTTACTCTTTCCTCTTCTTGGACAAGCTGCTTTTTCCGGGAACGCTTTGCTTTCTTCTTCTTCTCTTTGATTGCCTTTAGATCTGAAGAAGATCCACCATCTTGTAATTCCTTTGCCAAAGTCTCAATGTCATTTTCAAAAACATCTGACTTTGGATTATGCAAGATCATATTATCGAGGATTGGATTTTCATCAGAGTCTTCTGAGGAGAAACTTGGGATGTCCATGGCCTCAATTGCTTCGTGATGCGCAGACACTAAGGCCTTAAAATCAGTACCTGCTTGTAGCAGATCATCATATTTACCCGATTGAATAATCCTGCCTTCCTTCAGAACCTTCGAAACAACACAAATAGACATTTTCAGAGCTTGTCATAACAATAATAGTTTGAATACTCCTTCAACAGTTTTACCTTTCTGCAACAATAGAGACAAGTTCATCACATCTGGTAAGCTAAACACCTATAAGAGACCCTTTAGCATTTCTAAAAGGACCAACAGCAGCCAAAATTAATGCGTAGTAAAACCGAGAAAATGAGTTTCTTACCAATATTAGATCAGCTGCAGGAAGAAACTCAACTTGATGCGTCACAAAAACAACAGTTTTCTCAGCCAATGCAGATAGAATATAGTCCTGTATAACCATTAATTACCACGTTATGCAAACATTCAGACTCAAAATATAAAAATGTGAATTGAGGTTATAGAGTTGCTTCTTACCCTAAATAAATCAGAGCCAGTGTGTGCATCAAGAGCACTAAAAGGGTCATCTAGCAAATATATGTCAGCATCTTGATACAATGCTCTTGCAAGTTGTACGCGCTGTTTCTGACCTCCGCTGAGATTTATACCTCTCTCTCCGATAATTGTTTGGTCCCCATGTGAGAAAAGCTCTAAATCTTTCTTTAGGGAACATGCTTGTATCACATTCTTGTACCTTGCTTTCTCCATTGGACTGCCAAATAGAATGTTTTCTTCAATGTTACCAGACTGAATCCAAGCCGATTGAGACACATAACCAGTAGTACCACATATTCTAACCTATATAACAATTATCAGCAGGTGGATCAATTATAATTAAGAGAATATTAAAATACAAGTGGAGCAATTTAGACGAAACAACCACAAAACATTAACGTACTTCACCAGAGATTTTTGGGATTTCCCCGAGGATGCAAGAGATAAAACTTGATTTTCCAGAGCCAACTGTGCCACAGACAGCCACACGCATACCCTTCTCCACTTTCATCTGAATCCCAGATAATATCGGCCTAGAGGAAAAAGGGTCCCAGCAAAACACACCATCTTTAATCTCTATGGCTATATTTGAAAGTCCACGTGGAATAACAACAGTTGCATCTTCCTGTAGCTCTTCCTCCTGCAAGAACCCGGAAATCCTATCAAGAGAGACCTTTGTCTGAGCCATCATTGATACCAGATCAGGAAAGTTCCTAAGTGGCTCCTGAAGAATTCTGAATGTTGCCAGAGCAGAGAGAACACCTCCAGCTGTAAGTTGAGTGCCTAGGAATATCGAAGTAGCGAATGTAACTGCGGCTACAAAGATCGGGGAACTCCAAAAGATAAAAGTGACAAAAGCCTGTGAATATAAGGCTTTGCGAAGCCAACCATACTCCTCTTCCCTCATTTCTTCCAATCTCACTCTATAACGATCTTCCCATGCCTGCAATTTCAGAACTCTCATGTTCCTAAGACACTCTGACGTTTTCCTCATTCTTTCATCTTTCGCAGTCATCAATTTATCTTGATAGTCTTCCTGGATCTTAGCCAATGGAATCGTGACAAGAATGGAGATTATTGTAGCAACCAATGTAGCTACAGAAGCTATGCCCACGCTTTTATATAAAATTGCAAGAGCAAGAATTATTTGCATCGGAAGCATCCAAATATCATGAAGATACCATGAGTAATCTCCTATGCGCTGGACATCGACTGCCATGTAGTTTACAATTTCACCGCTGGTGTGGTTCTGCTTGGCTATACTCGAAAGTTTGAGACCTTTTCGGTATACCATTGCTGTTAAAGCTGATCTAACATGCATCCCTAAGATATCAACACCCATATACCATTGGCGGGTAGTGACTGTCTCTATAAGCTTGGACGTAAAGAATACCCCAGCGAGAACATATCCTTCATGTGGGAAAATCTCCTTCCCTCCAAGATAATCAACAAAGTAGCTGATCAGATAAGGACCCACATAGGACACTAGAGTATTCAACCCAGCAAAGACGGCATTGCAAGCTGCTTCTTTCCAGAATGATTTAAGAATGGCACGAGCTAAAGAAGGAGGCTTTGAAGGATTCTCGGATTTTGATTTCTTCCAATTCGACTTCAAGACCTTGTAACTTGACTTGGCTCTATCTCTTGGAGCAAGAAGCGGTATATCCTTAAGCTCAAGCGGTCTTTTAGAACCGGCCGAGAGAAGTGGATCTAACCAAGAAAGTGTGATCAGGCTAACTAGTCCAGCACTACTATAAGGAGTAACTTTAAGACAAGCTGCCTCTTCTTCTTCAAGCAAAGGCTCCTGAAGATCAGAAGAGCTTCGGCGAACTTGAATACCAGAAATGCCTCTCAAAGCCACAAAGCAGAGAAACCCAAGAGCAGGTGTAACAGCTAAATTGGCCACAACATGAGAAGAACAACCGCTCCAACCATCAACCGCTAGCCTTCTTCCATCCACATACATAGTACACAAACAAACCGAAAACGCTAAAAACCACCATAACCTCAACAAGAAAGGTAACTTCTCTGACGACTTGTATTTCAAATGAAGAACTGAGAAGCTAAGGACAAACCAAGCTAAACACTGAGCAGCTGGAAAGCAAAGAACAAACCAGTCACTGACTTGTCTTATAACCTTAACCCCATCAAAACCTAACACCAAAACTTGAACTCCCAACACATACAAGCAGCAGAGCAAAGACAGTTTAAACCCAAACCCAACAGTAATAACATCGTTAATCTCTCTTTCCAAGCTAACATTAGAAGCAGAAACCGTATCGTCCTTGGCAAACCTATCTCTGCCTCTTCTCACGCAGACGAGAATCTGCCTCGCAGAGACAGCCAACAGAAAGACAAGAAAAAGTGAGAGGTTGATGAGGACAGAACAGAGCTCCAACGGTGGCAAATCATCTCGGAAGAAGAAGAAGGAGATCTCATTAAAATCCATGATCGAGGAAAAGAAGATTTAGTGTGAGACAGAGAGAGAGTTTGAAACAAAAAGGCGGATACTTCGAGCTAATAAAACAAGCATCTCATCATCATCACTACATCCCAAATAAGCCGTAGCTGCAAAAAACAAACGAGAGGCGATGAATCTTTATTTTTATTTTTTTTCTTTTCAATATTGACACATTGCAAATCAAAACAAATTGGGTTTCTCTGAATAACTCAAAACGTAGAAGAAGCGATCACAGAGAGACACAAACAACAACAAACAAACAGAAAAAGGAAAGAAGACAAACACACCAGCAGCTTTTGATATAGATCAAAAATCAAATAGGTCCCCCCAGAGAGAGAGAGAGAAGAAACAAATCAGCTGAAAGCAGACGTCACTTGGGTTCTTGAGAGATAGAGAGAGAGAGAGCAATCGAGAAAGAAACCGTGAGAGAAAGAGAAAGAGAGAGACGAAGAAGCAGAGAAGATCTCTCTTCTCTTAGCTTAAATTAACCCACAAAGGAAAAAGCCAAAAGAGATAATCTTTTCTTCTCTTTCTCTCTAATCCCTTCTTTTTGCAAAAAGAAATTTATGGGTTCGATTTCGATTGATTCCGAGATTTGTTTCTTAATAAAAAAAGGTGCTTCCTTTTTTATTCTTGCGTTGGACTTACTGTATTGCTTTGCTTAATAATAGTGTGTGTGTGACAAAGGCGTAAGCTTTTTGAGTGCTTTACGATGGATGCCTTTGACGTCGATGCGTCAATGTGAGTGCGTGTAATTGTAAATGTGACCCCTTTTTTTTCTTTCAATTGTCTTTTTTAACGATCAAAAACTATTTAATTATTTTGGCCGCATAATTCTTCAATAAAAGCGTCTATCATTATTACTACTACTAATCCTTTTTAACTATTCTAAGCAATGGAATCATATTCCGTTTTTTACGTTTTTATTCTCTCTATTTTTTTTAATCATCATCACGTTTAAAATTTTATGCGTAACATTCAGAAAAGTTGTTAGAAATAGTAATTAATTGTTTACATTTACCTACCCAAAAAAAAAAATGAACTTTTGTGAATCAGAATAAATATGAAATCTGCATTACTTCTATTATATTATTTTGCGCTGAGCTACTACTTCTAGTCTACTATGGAGGAGGAGGAACCTTATTCACGGTCCACGGAATATTCTTCCTACACGTGAGTACTATACTCTATGTGTTGTTTACAACTACAAGTCTGCAATATTCATATATATAGTATATTACATGTCGGTTATTGCAGGTCTATTTTTAACAATTCATTCTTATGGCTTCCGTGCGGTACAACATATTGATTCATTTCTATAAAAAGTGGACATATGTATACGTTATCGTTTCACTATATAAAAGAAAGAAAACCAATTTTTACATCTCTGCACCAAAACAATGAGACAAACGAGTGTCAACTTGATATAATATAATACTAGGATTAACTTTGAGAGTATGAAAATGGCTTTATATATATAGATAGAGCTAGTCCAAAGATCCACATACAAATACTAATTTTTTAATCATACTTTCAATGCGTTTGAATCTATCTATGTAATTAAGACATATATATGTCCACCTAATTAATTAACCGTACATTAATTATAAAATCATATTCATAATCTGGTACTCGATGTACTTGTAACTTTTGTAAGTCATGCTCTCTTGCCCTAGTGTCAAGTGAGAGTGTGTGTCTGAGACTATTAAGGATGAAATGGTGACCCTTAATTAATTAGAATATAAACTAATGTTATATATGATGAATACATAGTGTTTGCAATCAATAAGCAACTAGCTATTAGATCATAGATTTACATAAAATGACTGTTTATTTCTGCCCGTATGTTTGTTTGTTTGTTTGTATAATATTCGATGTGTGGATGACGACTTACTTACACATGCCATGCATCTCTTACGTGGCTATCCATTTTCTAATACATGATGAATGTCAATTATTGCTGACTATACATTAAACAAATATATATATGTAACGCGAATGAAGATGTCATTTAGTACATGATTAGTTAATATATTACTGTTGGTACGTACGTTAAACATTTTTCTACTTCATAATAGGATTAAATATTGTACGTGTTCTTCCGATTATACTTTTCTCAAATATATAGAATCAACCATCCTTCTTCATACTTCATTTTCACAAACAATAAACATTTCCACTATAATGGATGATTGGGGATGTAACTTGTACGAGTTGAGACGATGATGTAACAATCTAGAAGCCTCTTGATAACGTACGTATTTATAGTTTTAAACAGAAATGATGACAAGTTTAATATAGTTGTTGCTGCTACTGTAGTTTTGTCATTTGGCGTTTGGTCGGTTTCGTCATGGCTTTGTCCAAACCATTTTTATACCACTTTAAGTTCACGCCAGCTCACTTTCCATGATATTTCGTCTTTTTATCGTTTATTATTTCTTTAAGGATAAGAACAAATTCCAAACATCAAAGGTCGCTTTTCTTAGATGGAAAAAAATAGTATGTTTCTCAATTAATGAACACTGTTAATACGAACCAAATGTCGCTTCTTACGTACGCAAATTGTTCTTTTGAGGACAAACAACAACAAAAGAAAGAACTTGGAAATGAGAAACCGTATGTCAACGATTGAGTGAGTTGAAAAAATCATTAGAAATGGAAAAAAAAAAAAATACGCAAAATATAAATGGGATTGGATTCAATAACTTTACTAATCCTATTTAAGAAGCCGTCTGTGTTTTTCTTTTAACTTAAGTTTAATGATAAGATATGGAATTTTAGTACTACAGTATTTGTTTCCATTAAATTGGTAGGATATCATCATAATAACTAGACATAACTCCGGTTATTTATGACTGATGATAAACATGTGGAATAATATAATTATTTTACAATTTATTAACTTCAAACTGTTATCAATATATAGGATTGTATACTTAATTATATCCATATAATATACATTATCAGTCCTTAATACTTAATTTTATATTTTACAAAAAAAGCTTCAAGGTTGGTAAAAATTTCGATTCCAACCCTACATATGTAACGTGCATAATGATAGTGGTGGTCCTTAACAAAACAAAAAAAAAAAGAAAGAAAGAAAGAAAGAATTAATAATGATAGTGTTGGAATGTAACGTATACCTAACAAATTGCTCTTACCTGTTATGTTATTTTGATATCTGTCAATATGACCTAAGAAGCCTCTTTGATCTGTATGGTATGGTGCCTAACACAGACATTGGAATGTTAATGAACTTAATTGCTGAAGTATGCACAGTTCAATCTATTGATGATCTCTCAACCCAACACAAGTTAAATTCGTGATAACTATTTCAGTATTTTTGGTACCGTGATTTTAGTGGATGCGAAATTTAACAAATCTGGACCAGTATAGTAGTGTACGGACCTAGTTAGGCCCATTGAAGGCCCTACTTTCTTCAATTCAACGATCGTAACCGAAAGTTCTATGACTTGTCGTTTTCTTTGTCACCGACCTTTTTTGCACTGTCTGTCCCTGTTCCCTCCCATTCAGACTCCGATGGAAATTTCATTCGCATTTTTTTTTTCTTGTCTAACTGTAGCTCTTTAAAATATACTAATGTTTTTTTGTAAATATACATTACTCTCACGTGTTATTATTTTGATATTATATGGACCTACGAAGCCTCTGTAGACTGTGTAATCTGTATAGTGCCGGTGCCTAACACAGACATTGGAATTGTTAATAATCCCCAATCGCTAGAGAGTATCCACAGTTCACGTTGAGTCTATGTCCATCAATCTATTGATGATTTAATATCTCAAATCAACACAACTTATTAATTTCGTATCCACTATTTGGTGCACACGAATTTAACAAATCTCTGTATACTGGACCAGATATATTAGTGTATGGGCCAAGTTTAGGCCCATTTAAGGCCCTACCTTCTTAAATTCACCGATTACATGGAAACTTCTTTGAGTTGTCGTTTTCTTTTGTCACCGACCTCTCCGTCGCTTTTTAGACTCCGGTGGAATTTCGCTTTTTTGTTTTTGTTTTTTTTTCCTTAACCTAACTAGATATTTTAATGAATTTGTAAATCTTTATCATAAAATAATACAAAAGGGGGTTTCATAATTTTGTAAGCGTATAATATTACTCGGGCCCATTAAGCTCAGCCCATAAAGATAATTAGGGTCAAACCGGGTCGACAACATTAAACCGGTATTCGGCAAACGATAGAAATAAACCGGTGTCTCTGCTTCTCCCTCCCAAGTCTAAAAGAACTCGAAGCTTCTTCTCCTACTCCTCCGGTCTCCGTCTCCGTCTCCGTCTAGGTTAATCGAATCTTCGAGTGTTGCGTTCGCTTCGACTCAATGGCGCTATGGATGGATGCAGGCTCGGAGCCGATGACGGAGAACGAAAAGGCTGATCTTGACGCTATTTCTGCTATCAAAGAGTCCGCCGCCATCGAATTCAAAGTACTCACTCACTCTCTCTCTCCTTCTCTTTCGCTCTGAACCTCCTAATTCGATGCTTCTTCTCAATAATTACTCTTTGACAGTGTTGCCTCCACTCTCTCGTGCTGTAGTTTGATTTTGATGTTTAATGTAGTTGAAATATCTGATTAAACACAGGAACAAGGCAATGAATGTGTGAGGAAAGGGAAAAAACATTACTCTGAGGCGATTGATTGTTACACGAAAGCCATTAATCAGAGAGTTCTAAGTGACTCGGAGACCTCAATTTTGTTCTCGAATCGTTCTCATGTCAATCTACTATTAGGCAACTATCGGCGTGCACTCACCGATGCTGAGGAGTCAATGAGGTTACGTCCTGAAAACGTTAAGGTAGCTACCTTTTTTTTACTAAAAATATATTTTTTTTTCATTTCGTTGCAGCGTTTTGGTCGTTTCCCTGACGGGTTTTGGTGGTTTGTAAAGGCGGTGTATCGAGCTGCAAAGGCATCAATGTCTTTGGATTTGCTGAACGAAGCAAAATCTTATTGTGAAAAGGGAATCAAGAATGACCCTAGTAACGAGGACCTGAAGAAGCTTCTAAAACTAGTGAATTCAAAGAAGCATGAGAAAGAACAACATGAGGCTGAAGTCTCAAGGGCTGTGTTTGAAGCCAAGGTTTGCTTTACTTGAAAATCAAGAGCTTTGATACTTAAATAAGCAATATAACACTTAGGCATTTATTTGATTCGGTTTTCTATTGGTTTTTGCGGCAGGCTTGTCTCTCTGCGATCGAGAACAGAGGCGTGAAGATTGGCAAAGCAATGTACCGAGAACTAACGGGTTTGAAGAAGCCAATGTTAGATGAAAACAACATTCTTCATTGGCCTGTCCTGCTTCTTTACGCAGAGGCCATGACAAGTGACTTTGTCGAGGACTTCTGTGAAACAGACATGTTTGCAACTCATCTTGATATGATATCCTTTTTTTCCAGTTTCCTTTCGTTTCTTATTTTTGCATCTCATTTAGATAACCTCTGCTCAATGCATTTTCTGTCCCTCCTTAGCACTCTAAACATGTTTTCAGAGGACAGCCCGCCGCTGCCATGGGATACAAACAACGACTACTCACGTGATGTTATTGAGCTTTATTACGAGGTAATCAATTACTCCGCCTACTCCACCCACAAATCATTCCTGTATACCAAACTCTTGTTTTAGATTTTCCTGCTCCATGCAGCTATAGTATTTCCAATTAAAATGTTTCAGCTTATCTATTCTGTGTTTTGTCCACATCTCAAATTCTTACATATGGCTTCCGTTTTTTTTCACTACAATTTCCAAGAGTCTACTTTTTGTGTTGATGATTTATTTGAACATCTACATGGGAAAGTGATACACTATATAGACGAAAGTGTGCTATATGAAGCACTTGTAGTAACATTAGGGACTTTCACTTCTCTAGGCGAGTTCAGGATCTCCATTGCCCAAGAGTAGAGTTCTCCAGTATCTTCTAGAAGGTACAAAAGGTTCTCAAGCTGAAACTACCGGAGAAGAGGGCACAAGTGTAAACAAAACACCCTCCTACCGTAAGAATCCTAAACTTAAGATAATATATGCACTTTGCATTGTCAATTCTGCTATATAACATATTTTCCTTGCATTGGGGAAAAAGTGAAAGGTTCGTTGGGTATGGTTAAAGTAAACGAGAGAAGAACATTGCATGACGTGTTGAAAGAACCTAACTTTGTCATCCCCGAGATTCCAGGTTTGTTTGTATTATCATATTGATGTCTGTTTCTTAGCTGTTGCTATCGGCTTCGTTTGTGTTTATTGATTTCCCTCTCTTCTTGCTTTTGCGATTTCGTTGGTTACAGTCTTCTACATTGTATCAAAGAGATCCAAATTTTACAAGGACTTCACCGCTGGCAAATGGAGTCCACCAAGTTGAAGAATTGAGTTATGAAGAGAGAATAGCATTAGGATTTTGCATCAAAATCAAAATACAGTTTGTATACTTATGGTACCGAGGAAAAATTCAAACTTGTGCGTGTAAAAGTGGTGGAAAAACATATGTTGCGGCTTTTTTGATTGATTGTCATTATCTTTTGGTATTCTCAATTCTCAACGAAGGATAGGCTCGGCCAAGGTGACAACGAGGCATCAGATCATATGTCCAGAAGAAAAAAACAAGGGGGAAAAGAAATCTCAAATCTTACAGAGGAAAAGCGTGGTTACAAACTTAGTTACAAAGCTACAACAACAAACAAAAAAAACTTTTTTTTTCTTTTTTTTTTACATTTTTCTGCAGCCTTTTAAACAACAGACTCAGAAACCTGCTTCATTTTTTTTTTTAGTTTTTTCAAAGAAAAAAAAAAGGTCGCAAATTGGAGAGAGGCCATCCTAACATGCGACCAACCACAGTATATAAGAAATATAGGAAGAAGAGACCACCATCTTTGTCTGTGCATAGAAAAGACTTCACAGGTTTCGAATCGCACAGCTGGTAGGACAGCAAGCAAGCAGAATTGGGGTTTACCCGAAAAGAAACAGAGGAATATAAATCATCCTGCGATGCAAGATCTTTCTATAAGAGTGTGTATTGATGGTTGAGACCCAAAATTCTGCTCCGTCTAGCATTCTAATGCATATGTCTGCACCTGTGGCTCATAATTTATCATATGTTAGTTCAGAATTCCCTTCATTCATTTTCTTTTAAATTGTTCCAAGAAAATCAACCTTGTCAATAATTCTACCTCGGACAGATTCTCATCAGGAGAGAAGTTAGGTGCGGTGAGGTTGGATACAGCAGCTGTGTTGTACCGGAAGATCCTTAGTTTTCCCTCCTGAGATAAATATTGAGCAAATATCAGTACAAGTAAAAGCTGTATCACCAAGAAGAGTTTCACAAATATGATTATATTTTTAGATTATTTACCTTTGTTCCATAGACAAGACCTCCCCCAGGAGAAGGATGAAAGGAGGCAACATTAACTTCATCCTCTGAGCTTGGAAGTACTCTCACCAGTTCCATATCTGATACTCTGTATATCTGATGGAATAGAAAACGAAAAAAAAAAAAACAATCTTTGTATACTATATAAAAGTGTAAGATATAAATTGGGGTCTGCTATTCTTTTCTGTTGGGTGTTGGCCTAGAGATTTTTAACTACTGAAGCATAGACATTACCTCCAACACTGTGAAAAAATGTGATGTTGTTTCTCCATCACTCACAATGCTCTTCAAAAGAGAACCATGACGCCGACCATATGCAAGCAATATGTACTCGGAGGTTGGTGAGAACTGCACGGAAATTTTTAATCATAAGGTAATACAAATTAATGAACAACTTTATCAGTGGTGATAATCTCAATGACCTATACAATTATCACGTACTTAAACAACTTTGAACAATGTTATATCCAGAAAAAGTTGTCACAGACTTATGTCTAACAAATATACCCAACCCAATAATTCCCTAAAAAGTGGCTAACCTGGATAGAGGTCAAGCAATGTGCCGCCCTAATTGCTCGTGACACAAGTACTGAACCAAATCTGTACACATACATAAGATACTTTCTCTTGAGTTTTCAGTGTAAAAATCTGAAAAAGGTAATAATTAAGACCAAAAATCAAATCGAAAGTAGCACTTACGATTCCTTTTCGAGAGAATACACACGAAGTTCATACATGACTTGATGTGCTGTGACTGGATGTCGAGTAGGGGAAGTCGCAAGCCCCGAATCTTGTTGGACCAGCGTCTGCAAACCAGGATCTGTCTCAGCATGAGGAATAACACATGCGACACACGCTGCTAAATATCTCCCACATGGTGAAAAATGGGCTCCCATCTCACTGCAAAGATAACCACACATCAGGTATCTCCATCAAAAAGAAAAATATGCATCACGATCATCTAGTTGTAGCACAGCAATATTAAGGAGATAAATTACCTGCAAAGGACAGCATGATGTATAGTTATTCGACATTTGTCAGACTTCAGTATTGCACATGGGTCTTTAATATCATGTGACCACACTCTCAGTTTGACAGTACACGGCAACTCTGCAGCAGCAATTGAAGTAGCCAGTTCAGACGGGATTCTGTTTACCACAGGCTGAGCATCAGTTCCTTCACGCTGAGTGTTACGAGAGGAAAGACCTTCTGCTAAACCAGATCCTGCGAAGCGGGACTGTATAAGTCGGTCCCGAGAATCACCTCTTGCAGAAACCCCATATAAGTTAACACCACCAGGAATTTCTAATGACGCTACTGCAGCCTCTAGACTGGCTGTGGATGAATGAGATGCTGAAGACGAACCCGTAAAAGGAGTTGAGTTGACATGACCATTACTACCACTAGGAAGAACCACTGGATTGGCACCAGCTTGGCTTTGAGCCATCAACCACCCTTGTAGAAAAGGTAACTCCCAGGAACCTCTGTCTCTAAAGTGAAACAACTGCTGAAGTTGTCCAAACTCGAGTAAATCTGGTTGACTTGAAACTTGACCAGGAACACTATTTCTTCCAACAGGTTGAGCTTCGTCTACATCCATGGCATCAACTGCAGTGGTAGAGTTTCTAGCTCCAGCTTGGCCAGTAACTGTGTTGCTTGCAGAGTTTTCTGGGACATGATAGGAACCAGAAAGATCACCAGACATAGCCATGGGAAGAGGAGAAGGTGAAGTTGTTCTGCCGCCATGTTCTACAGAACTTTGATTACTCTGAAACCTCGATTGTGCACTCCTTGAACCAGTAGTACCAGTAGAATATTGTATTCGTGGATCATCAGCAGAATATGAAGGCAAGAGCAAGTACGGTAATGGCACAAGTGGCAGTTCAGCTGCCAAACTGGTACGACTGCCACTTTGTGTGTTGGTGAAGAAAATAGCAGGGGGTGGATATCGCAAATAACCTGGAGATGTTGCTCTTGTCATTGCGGAATCTGATGAATCAATGTCAGTCACCTGCCATTTGTAGTTTATAGAGTAAGCCCACAATGTGGCAGATCATTAACCCAAACTTCAATCTGTAGCTTACCTCTGCAGTCAAGAGAAGAGGAACCCCATGTGGATGAAAGTGTACAGCTCTCAGGGAGCGCCTTGTCTTCAACACAACTGCTGGTGTGGACTCCTCCCCTATCCTATTATAATGCCATATGTGCAACTTCAAAAAAGAAAAAGCATCAGATGTAAGACAATTGGATCAAATAAATTAATCTAAAAGGCTTAGCTGCCGGAAACTAGCTAGTGAATCATGAGAGAATTAAACGGGAATAAGATACCTTATGACCAGATGCAACAGCAAGTAATTCACCATCAGCATGGAAAGCAATAGAAGCAATAGGTCGATCTGTTTAAAGAGGAGAGAAAGAGACGAGGAGTAAATTAGATGAAAAGTAGAATAGAGAAAAAACAAGGAAATATACTGCCTAGCACTTACAGAAATCATGAGATCTAATACATGCCGCAGTTTTTGTATTCCATAAGCGCACCTCATGATCTAAACTTCCACTAGCGACTATTTCTGAGTGGCGTGGATGGAATCTGACCTGTACAGAACTCAGTAACATTAGATAGTTAAGCAGTGGGTATAACGCATAGCAAATTATCTTTTCAAGCAAGCCAAATCAACTTAATCCATTGCAAGTATTTTCCAACTAGCTACACCAAAAACGTATATAATAAAGTTGACACAAATCATCCAACTTACAAAACTAATGACAAAGATCACCACCAGATTTCTTAAGGATGTAAGATTAGGAAACCTTAACTGCTACCTAGTAACCATGGTAAATCATGGAGTCAATGAAGTTATGAGAAAAGGGATATTAATATCTGACTCACCACCCAAGGTGTCCTCCGATGGCCACTCAAAACTTTTAAGCATTTTCCTGTCTCACAATCGATAATCTTTACTGTGTGGTCACCACTACAAGATAAACCCATTAGCAAACGGAAAAGATTAAATTACAACAAATACGATTCATAATACTCACTGTGTAGAAGCAAGACTTCTTCCATCAGAGCTAAAAGCTGCCGCAATAGTTGACCTTGGAGGAGGGACAAGAGGACAGTATATAGCAGATAAATGCTGCAATGACTCTGCCTCGACCCTGCATATAAGGAAAGCAGTTTACAATCAGAAACTCGAATAGGATAGGGATCACATTAAATTATCTTCACAGAAGATAAATCAGTTTCGGAATAAAGGAGCGAATAAGTAATGAATGCAAGGTACCATGAAATAAGATTATGTCCCTGCTCGCTCACTGGTTCGCTACTGGTTCCACACGACGAATCAGCATCCCATCGGCTTTCACCCCACCGTTTTCTTGGCACAAACTTTGTTTTTGGTGAAATTTCCCTCTGGACAAGCAACTTGAAGACGCTTCTACACCTGAATAATATATCTCAAACCATGTCAAAAGTGATCCGATCAGATCAGCAGGTTTGGGAATGGCAAAAACATGAAAATTTCAGGTTGCAAGTTCAATTATCACTTCCAAGTTAATACTGTTGTCTGAACTGCTGAAACTAGCCCAAACTCACCATAAGCCGCACAATTGTCCACTTGAACATAATTAGAAAGCCAAAACTCTAATACTACATGAGATTTAGAAACCAGCATATCAACGATCTCCAAAAGAAGCTTTCTAAATTACTTGATCTAACGCTGGATCTCCAAAACATGAGCGTAGTAGTTCCAAGTTTCTAAAATTCAAGAGGCGTCACAAGGTTCTACTACAATTCAAAATTCAAACTCAAGTCAAATAAGCAAGCTCTAACCTCTGGCGATGGACATTAGCCACTGGTTTTGGTGATGGTATCATGGACTGTGGAGAAGGTTGATCGTGTGACCAGATAGATTCCGTCATCTCTAAAGCTGAAATTCATATCAATACCCCAGTGGACAGAGAATCCATAGATGCTGCCAAAACAGGGGACGAAACCCTAACTAGAAGATCTTTAGTTGAAGAAGAACAAGGCCAAAAATCGCCGATCTAATCTTTCCCGAATTCCCTCGCCGGCAGCTCCGTCCTCGAGATGGGTGGAATTTTTTTATTCCGATGAAAGAGCGACGACGAAGAAACCTAACAGGAAGAGGCCATAATAGCTGAGGAGCAAGGTCTGCGATACATTAAGAAGGATCTCCTTTTTTTTTCTCTCTAATTGAAATGCCCCTGTTCTTGATTATCTCAACACATGTTTTTGAAAATACCCTTCTATTTTTCTATTATTTCGATTTGCTACCCTCATAGAATTTAGAGAGAGAATTGTAGTCCTTATAATTTCCTCGATTGAACCAATCTCTCGGATGGTGCAGCAACGGACATATTCAGATTATATGGAAATTTATAGTTCAAAACTAATGTTAAGTTATCCTGTAAATCGTTAATTTAGATTAGTATCTTATCCTGCACAAGATTTAATAAAGTTGGCTGAAAAGAATGGATATGATGAAGTATTGAACTGCAATTAATAAAAATGTTGGCAAATTCTTAAAATTAGTGAATCAGTAGGGGTATTTATTGATATTATGTTTTATGTCTATACTTTGTTTTCCACTTAACAAGTTCGGGACCAAAAAAGAAAAACTACAGTTAGCAAACTTTTGTAATGAACAGCAAAGCATCCTAATCATTAACACAACAGCTTTGGTACAATACTTAAACCGGTTTGGTTTTTCGTTTATGTGTTAGACACACCGGTGTCACCACCTAACCCAAAACAAATTAAGACACATTGAACCACGAAGCGTGTACCAAAAATTATAGAAAAAACTCGATAATACCCTTGACCTGTTCTAAAGCAAGCTATCGGCTCTAGACGGCAGCCGCCTAAAGAAGCTAAGTCCTCGCGACGGAAGTTTCCTCCTAAACCGAGGTGGTCTCAGATTATACAGACCGAAGACAGCCACAGTCAACTTAACCGGCACAGCGTAAAACCCAACCGCAGCGACTAAACAGAACACCAAGAAGAGAAAAGTAGCACGAGGATCACGCCAGCTCAGCAACGCTTGTACCCTCTCTCCCTGACTTGCCATGTCACCAACCACTGTCTGAACCCTCCCAGCAATGCTCCTAACTCGATCGTATCTCATTCTCACGACATCAAATCCTCTGCTCGTGGGAAACGTGTCAAACTCTTCGTCAAGCTCATCGGGAAACACAGTCTCCGCGTGTGAGAGACGCGCGTCCATGTGCGGTGGATTTCTAGGCCGCCGCCTGAAACGCCAAACGCCAACCGCAGCCGCGTAAAGAAACAAACACGGCAATAGAAGCTCCGGGAACAAAACCATAAACAAGAAAGCAAAAACAAAAACCGTCGAGTAAACCGGTTTAGTCCAACTTCTCATAACTTCAACCAATTTAGCAACGGCAACCAAACCGGAAATCACATTAACCAGCCGGAAAAAATTGGCTTTGCTCCTTCTCATACTCCAAACATGGAAATCGTGATCGAGCATATATTCCACAACCTCACGACCCAAAGGCGGCTCAGCTCTACTTAGCCTGGCTGCTACCGCGTTTAGCGTTTGATATCGCAAACGTTCAAGCATATGAACGCCTAATGGCTGAGTGTAATGCATCTTCGGAAGCAGTGGTGACATATACATCTGAAGCATATTAAAAGCGTTGCCGCACGATAGCCTAACCGCTAAATGAATCTCACCAGTTTTCTTCACTCCAGTGGCGTGCAACACAATCAACGGATACACATGCGTGTATACTCGTCCTGTCTCTAACGTAGACAACCTAATCCTAACCTTACCAATCCGTGCATCCCGCGAGTTATTATTGTTCCCATCAATACGTGCGTTATCGAACACACCAACAGTAACAACTGTGCACGGGTCATTCACTTCCCAAGTATACTGCTCGTTCCACTTTGGACAGAGACTGTCCACAACGGTCCTTGTTCTGACCCATTTTGGCCCGTACTTAGCCACGCAATAGGAGTCCGCAGTTCCACCGGATTTCCCGTCCCTAACTTTCATCGGCATCAAACCTGTTGCACTAAGAATTCCAATCTCTAGAAGCCCAACTTGCGGTTTCCAAAGCTCTTTCGCTGTTGGTCTAACGTCGCTGCTATACATTGTTGCCTCATCCAAAACATGGTAGCCACCATCTAGTGATAATCTAAGATGAATCCTCGAACCAAATCGGTTGTTGTTGTTACCGTTATCTAAACTAAACCATCTCGAACCAACATGTGTATCTCCCGTTCGTCTTTCAACAGCAGAAACCGGAATCTGAACCCTCCCAACAGCCACATCGTTTTGTCCTCCCATTGCACCACCCACACGATCCTCCACAATAGCTATAACGTAATCCTCAAAGGGTTCTGCAACCACAAACATCAAATCCTCGTTCCAGTACGGATTCGAAAAGCTCCGGGTAGGGCTTGCAGATGAGATTGCAGTCCGCAGAATCTGATTACCAACTTGTAGCTTCGTGGAAAGCTCTGGAAACCTCATCAGACCTGATCCTTTGTCCATAATTGCAACATCCTGAGCCTCAATAACTGAAACCCTAAGGTACCATAACTTAGGAGACAAGTAAACCTTTGATTTGATCGATGAGAGTCCCTCAATGTGAACATTTCCAGCCTTTGAATGCCATGCCTCAGCGAAAGCCTCATCAGCTTGAGTCCCGAACCACACCGACACCATAAGCTCCCCACCGCATCTACCTCCGTTTCTACTCTCTATCTTGTACCATTGCGGAGCTAAGGGACTATCTGGTGGAACCCTGGTTGGGATTTCGCTTAAATCAAACCAGACACGACCCGTATACTCATCTTTGTTACCTTCTTTGACGAAAAGCTCAACAACAGATGATTGAATGGTTTCTTTGGAAAAGGCAAAGACTTGATTCCACTCGGGGTTACTCGAATTCGAACTCACTTTTTTAGTAACTCCCCTGTAATTACCCAATTTCACTTCCGACACGACCTCGCTGGACACCGACAAGTCCTTAGCTTTCACGATTCTTACATAAAGGTACTGCATTTGCTCAACGAGATCATAAGTCGAGCTTGATTTATCCTTGTGACTACTCAAACCGCCAACGCCACTACTACTTCCTCCAAGACGAGGCTTTGTCTCCTTAAGCGAAAACTCACTCAACCCGTTTGCGTAAATGACAGGTCCGGGTCCGGACATTGGCCCGGGAAGAGCGGTTATCACAAGAGGCTTAATCTCACCTTGGTTTGGATAAAACGGTAGCATCCGCTGTCCTTGACCGTAATGTTGTTGATTCCCTATGTTGTGATTGTGAAGAGCAATCTGTTGCTGTTGCTGTTGTTGTTGCTGAATCGCCATGGAAGAGCTCAAGTTCTGTACTTTCTTGCTTTTCTTTGAACCACCCGACCCGTTAACCCGGCGGACGTTCTCAGCGTTCTCCGCCGTTGTGGTGATGTAGTGTTTGATGCTGATTTCTCCACGCACGGACGAGAAAAGGCTCCTCTTTTCAAGAGTGTAGAGCTGAACCACTGACTCTGTTTCCTTTCCAACCCCAGAACCCAAAACCCTAACCTTACCCAGAAAGTTTCTGCTGTTTGAGGAACGTTTCTCGTTGTAAACACTGACATCTATGGTTTTATATCTGAGGTCATTGACGTCGATGACGTGAAAAACGAGCTTCTCGTTCCAGATAGGGTTCAAGTCTTTGGGTTTGACCTTAGTTCGGAGACGTTGGTTCTCGAACTCCACTTCCACAAAAGGAGAGGAAGAACCTTCGCCATCTTTTGGCAAGAGATTGTGGGCTCCCACTACTTCCACCACGAGCTTCTCGTTGCCGGAGCAGGTTTGTGCCGTAGTCATTACAGGTTAGAAACAGAGAGATAAACAACAACAATGGAGAAAAGAGAGAGAGAGTAGAAGAAGATGGAGATTAACTTGACAAAAGAAAGAGAGATTAAAAAAATTTAAAAGAACAAACGAAAAGACAGTGAATGAGTAGAGAGAGAGAGAGAGATGGAGATAGAGTGAATGAAAAGAGTCTCTGAAGATACAGACAGACATTAACAAGAGAGAGCGTGCCATGGGAGAGAATCTGGATTTTGTATTTTCTACAATATTAAACTAAAAGCCAAATATATTTTCACTTTAATAAATATGACTTTTCTTATCACGGTTTTGAATAATTTTTAAAGTAAGTTGAGTATGTATGTGTAAAAAATTAAGAAGAAATTTTACACTGGTCAGCTTTTTCAATAAATACTAAGTACAACAGAACGAACAAAAGGAAGAGAGGGGGGGGGAACTTGGGAGAAAGGGACAGAACAGCCTCGAGCTTCACAGCTCTCGCTCTGGTCGCGCGTGGAATAACAACGTCTACTCATCAGCCAATGACATGGCTCTGCGGCAGCGTATGCTTTTTGCTTTCCTTCTGATTCACTGGGACCTACTTTATTTTTATTCTCTGGTTTTTTTAAAAAATTTATTTTATATTATAAATATCGTCAGCTTAAAAGCGTGTGTTTCACACTGTGAATTTAACGCGTGAGAGAGGGGATGGTAGAAAGAAGAGAGGCTCAATCCTCGTGGCAGGTCAAACCTCAAAGGTCTATGGAACAGCAATTTTGTCTCAAAAGAGTATTTTGTCAGAGTAATTGTGATTTTATTTAGTACTACTACACTCCAATCTGGAGTAGTTCTTTATATATATATATATATATTGACATTCTTCCGGTTAAATTAGTTCAGTTCTCTTGCTGGTTTGTCCTTGTGTAACGTTCTTCTTTGTTTCGAGTTCCAATAAAATCATTAATATATCGGCATGCATTTTTCTGTCACACTTGTGTTTTTATTTTTTGTTTCATGGGTTTCTTTCATTTAATTTCTTCTGCATTCTTTTGCTCATGACTACCATGTGGCATTCCTTGGAAATCCTACTTAATACTAGTATTCCGTCTATCTATCGTCTCGTGTACTCAGATATTCAAAAATATATACGAATCCGTAAGTTTATTTATGTTGTCTGAGTTTTTATATCTTAAAAGTCCGAATCATACTAGATGATTTACCTTAGTTTTTCTTGATCAATTCTAGTTGTAGATCAAAAGTTTCAGCTAAATGAGCCAAAGTTAAAATGGTTAGACCGTATGTATTTGTTATTTCATTATAAGCAATCTATATAAGCAGACCCTCCAAAAAAGAAAAAAAAAATTATAGACAATGATACACCCATGCTGATCCAGGAACCATTAAGCATAGTCCATTTACGCAGTAAATTTGAATTTTACTAAATCACCAGGGTCGAAGACTGGAAGTTATTTTTTTACTGATCTACTATTTAAAACTTTTAACACTATAAGGTTTCTCTCACCCGCTAATAGTATATACAAGTTTCAAGTTAAGCCGCCTTTAAACCGTTATTGGTTTTTTACTCTGACGTTAAAGCCCAATCTTGTGCGACAAAAAAACCCAACATTGATAAGAATACATAAAGGCCCATCTTCTACAATAAGCCCATATATTATTGTCAACGAACAGTATATGCTTTTTAGTGCTTTTCATCTTATTCGGGTTCTCTCTCTCTCTCTCTCTCCATATGATATTTGAATATTTCCATAAATTTTTTTGTACCTTTTTGCTATTTAACACATGTGTAAGAAATTAGATATTGTAATTTCCGTAATATACTAGGACTGATTTAAAAAAAAAAAACAAATTAGATATTGTAAGAAATCAGACAAAATTAGTATTTTGATTTCCGCGTCCGAAATACAAGGTCGTAATAAAGAAGAAAAGACAGGGGTAGTTTGGGGATGAAGGTGTATGAATTCAACGTCTAGTTATGAATGCTGTCATTTTAATTAAAGTAAATTATTTATTTATTTTCTCAGAAAAAAAAAAGAAAAAAACAAATCCCAAAGGTGGGGGGAGGTAAAGGAGGGGGAGAGGGAAGCACGAAGAAAGGCCCCAACCAAACAACCAAAAAATTTATTATCTGACAGATAAAAGGAAAACTTTTTCCATCGACATTGCAACCAAATCAAGAATCAGAACACAACGCCTTTCGATTTCCCCTTTTTCTCGCTTTTCTGGGGATTGAATCTCGTTTTCGAAGCATTATCGCATTCGCATTGTCGGTGTATCTGTCGGTGTATCGGAGAGGGCTTAGTTTAAACAAGAAGAGAAGTTCAATGTTGTTGCTCTGAATCTCAACTTAGATCCATCCATACAAGAAAGCAAAACAGAACATTGAGTTTCTGATAATTCGTTAAGACAAATTATGGTAAATGGTTCTTTGTATTTTTCTGATTGCATTTTTTAAATGCGTTATGGAAGGAGAGGGGTTTATGTTTTTTGATGTTGTTTTGTCTCGTGTATTTGACGTTTGATTGAATCTGAGTCATCATCATTGATGAATTTTTTAGTTTGGTTTGTGATATATTTATATGTAATTTTTTTCAATCTTCCTTTGTGCTGTATTTGAGTCATGGCAGATATATTTTGACATCCATCCAGACGTGTCTGTTAGTGTTTGTTGTTTAGTCCCTATCTTTGTCTGACATTTAGCTACCAGTGCTTACAGAAACGTTTAGACGTGTAGGATTCTATATGCTATTTTGAAGCTAATTGCAAATTTCTTGATTTACTATGCAATCTTGTAAACGTCATGGAAGCTTGAATTTGTTGTTGCAATGTTATTTGAGTGATGTTATTAAGTTCTTCTTGTTTACTAACAACATGTTTAAAACAAAGTGACATAACTTAACCAGTTCCTGTTTATATATTTGTTAATGGAGACACTATTCCCTTTATAACCCCCTTTGTTTTGTGCAGGTTGCTGCCTTCAATCCTGCTGTTGGGTCCCATGTGTGGGTGGAGGACCCCGATGAAGCTTGGCTAGATGGTGAAGTTGTTGAGATTAATGGTGACCAGATCAAAGTTCTCTGCACTTCAGGGAAACAAGTATGTGCTTTGTTATCCTGCCCTTTTGACTCTGATGGCTCTTTTCAGATGTTCTTTTGCAAGATATTCCTCTGCTTTGTGTGTTTGGCTCTGGAAGCAAGAGAACCTTTTATGAATTTTTTTTTTTCTTTTTTGAAAACACAGGTCGTTGTTAACGCTTCCAATATATATCCAAAAGATGTCGAAGCGCCAGCATCTGGCGTGGAAGATATGACAAGACTGGCTTATTTACATGAACCTGGAGTTCTTCAGAATTTACAATCCAGATATGATATTAACGAAATTTATGTGAGTAACTTCACTGAGATTGCTCTTCTTGTGTGGTTAAAAGCACATGTACTCTACATATGTTTATAATGGACAATTGATAAGCTACCGAATCCCGTTTTGCTTTCAGACATATACGGGAAGCATATTGATTGCTGTTAACCCGTTTAGAAGACTTCCGCATCTGTATAGTAGCCATATGATGGCTGAATATAAAGGCGCTTCCCTCGGTGAGCTGAGTCCACATCCTTTTGCCGTTGCAGATGCTGCATATAGGTATTTTAGCACATACTTATTGAAAAATGTTTTGCTTTTTTTTTTTTTTTTTTTTTTTTTTTTTAATTTATCATGTAATTGGTCTGTTTGCTTGGTTTATTCTATCGCAGACAGATGGTTAATGAAGGAGTTAGTCAATCTATCCTGGTTAGCGGAGAAAGTGGTGCTGGTAAAACTGAAAGCACAAAGTTGCTTATGAGATATCTTGCCTATATGGGTGGGAGAGCTGCTGCTGAGGGAAGAAGTGTTGAGCAGAAAGTATTGGAGGTGAAAAGATGCTTTTTTTCCTTTTCTTATTCTTTCTTTTGATATTTATAGAACAGTCAGATCTTCACCTTATCAGTTATTACAAATTCAGAGTTTATTATGTATTAGAAACTTTGGTAAGTAATTAAAAAAGTGATTCTAGTGTCCTAGATTGGCTTATTGCGTTGATCTGTTTCTTATTGCTTATATTTACTTTTCATACAGTCGAATCCTGTTTTAGAAGCATTTGGAAATGCAAAGACTGTTAGGAACAATAATTCCAGGTACGGAGGTTTCCTTGTACTTTGTTTTGCATTCTTTCAATTGTTATTATTATTTTATGTTGTATGTGAAAGGTTTGAAATTTATTGTTTGTGTATTTAATAGTCGATTTGGTAAGTTCGTGGAGATTCAATTTGACGAATCGGGGAGGATATCTGGAGCTGCTATAAGAACTTATTTGTTGGAAAGATCGCGTGTTTGTCAGGTGTCTGATCCCGAAAGAAACTATCATTGTTTCTACATGATTTGTGCTGCACCAGAAGAAGTAAGTTTCCAGATCAATATTAACTTTATAAATAACCAATGAAGTAGCTGCTGAATCACGGCATACTAAAGTACTTCTTATTTCTACTGTCAGGATGTTAAGAAGTTTAAGCTTGGTGATCCCAAGACATACCACTATCTCAATCAGTCTAAGTGTATAGCATTGGATGGTATGAATGATGCGGAGGAATATCATGCAACAAGAAAGGCTATGGATGTCGTTGGAATCAGTACTGAGGAGCAGGTAACTCCATCTGTTGAATTTAGTGAAACCTGAAATCTTGATAACCAACTTCTTAACATTTCCGGTATGTCTGTAGGATGCAATTTTCCGCGTTGTGGCTTCCATTCTGCATCTGGGGAATATTGAATTTGCTAAAGGAACAGAGATTGATTCATCAATTCCCAGAGATGAAAAGTCTTGGTTTCATTTAAGAACCGCCGCCGAGCTTCTCATGTAAATGGCTTGACTTATAGACTGAAGTGGGTTGCTTCTGTATGTGACTGGAGTCGGCATCCTCACTCACACGATCTTTTGTTGCAGGTGTGATGAAAAATCACTTGAGGATTCTCTATGCAAGCGTATCATGGTAACTCGTGATGAAACAATCACAAAAACTCTTGATCCAGAAGCAGCTCTTCTTAGCAGAGATGCTTTGGCTAAAATCATGTACTCAAGGTTGTTTGACTGGTGAGTTTCTCTGTTCTCAACTGACGAAGACATTCTTAGTAGCTAATTCTCCTCACTGGGAAAATAAGTGTGAATTGTATTTTCAACAGAGCTGTTTTATACTAAATATGTTTCTGTCTATGTAGGCTCGTTGAGAAGATTAATACTCAAATTGGTCAAGATCCTGATTCAAAGTACTTGATTGGTGTCCTTGATATATATGGATTCGAGAGTTTCAAGACAAACAGGTGCTTAACCGGTATGCCTATTGTTTTCAGATTGCATAGACGGGTTTCTTATAAAGAAAAGGTCTACAAAAATTAGAAATTCTGGTTGTTTGACTTAACATATGAAGTTTTCAATTTGTCATGTCTTGCCTTTACATAGTGTTCTATATTGGTCTGATCTGTTTCATCGTCAAGGGCGGCAGTGCTGTTTTTAACGTGGACAGTTGAGATTTTTCTATTTCCTATTGTTATTTGAGCTTGTGAGTTTACCCTTCTAAAATGTTATTCGAAACGGGTTATTGTTAGATAATTATATTATACAACTGATGAAACTTATCTGGAGGGAAAGTATTCACTATGTTACCGTCAAAATTTATGACCATGTTGGATTCTAGTTTGTTGTTGTTCTTTGTCCCACTGCTTACTGTTGCAATTCTTTTTGCAGTTTTGAGCAATTTTGCATCAATTTGACTAATGAGAAACTTCAGCAGCACTTTAATCAGGTTCTGATCAAATAAGCTCTTTCATTTTCGGCCTTCTTCATTTCTGGAGTTCTGTAGTTTTCTAACTTATTTAACATCATACTATGCAGCACGTCTTTAAAATGGAGCAAGAGGAGTATAAAAAGGAGGAGATCAACTGGAGCTATATTGAGTTTGTTGACAATCAAGATATTTTAGACCTAATAGAAAAGGTATCCTGTGATAATCTCTATTTTTTTCATTCATGCACAGTGATCCTTGAAAGTTCTAACATGTTTTAGGATGCTCTTAAAGCCTCTAAGACACCCAAAATGTTCTCTTAGTTTTTCTTAGTGATGCTTTTCTCAGCCATAGTTGTGATCGATATGTGTCTTGTTATGTCTTTGATATCTCGTTTTATCAGTTTCTCATTCTTGGTGTTTGTTTATTTTTTACCTTCAGAAACCCGGAGGTATTATCGCCCTTCTAGATGAAGCTTGGTGAGTTTGAAACCCAATCTAATTTGTTCTGCTTTCAAATTAATTTTCCAACCTTTTTCTCTTTCTAAAGAAATGTATCTGAAGTGATGCTTTCGTTTTGCAGTATGTTTCCTAGATCAACACACGAGACATTTGCTCAGAAGCTTTATCAGACATACAAAAACCACAAGCGCTTTGCCAAGCCGAAATTGGCTCGCAGTGACTTCACAATTTGTCATTATGCTGGTGATGTGAGCATCTTTTGCTTCTCCGCTGAATTCATTGGTTCAAATGATGCGTGAAAAGATATACAATATAGTCAGTAATTGGTTTGTAAATATCTCGTTTAACAACCAATGAGGGTTCTTGTTCCAGGTCACGTATCAGACAGAATTTTTTCTAGACAAGAACAAGGACTATGTTATTGCAGAGCATCAAGCGTTATTAAATGCTTCTACATGTTCGTTTGTTGCAAACTTGTTCCCACCATTATCTGACGATTCCAAACAATCAAAATTTTCCTCTATCGGTACCCGTTTCAAGGTGAGTCTGATTTTTTTCACATTAGCATGTTTTAATCTGTTTTTTTCAAGGTTACAGATTCCATGTTTGTGTTTATTTGCAGCAACAATTGGTATCTCTGCTTGAGATTCTCAATACAACGGAGCCACATTATATCAGATGTATAAAGCCTAATAACCTTTTGAAGCCTGGAATCTTTGAGAACCAAAATGTTCTACAGCAATTGCGTTGCGGGGTACGAATGACATATCTTTTCAGTTAAATAATCAAGCTTCTCGTTAAAAGTATTAATTCCAGAAGAATGATGTTGTTTTGGGTGTTGTTCTGACCTCAGGGAGTGATGGAGGCAATCCGGATTAGTTGTGCTGGCTATCCTACTAGGAAGCACTTTGACGAGTTCTTGAACAGATTTGGTATCATTGCTCCACAAGTGTTGGACAAGAAGTAAGATATCTCTTCCTCCTCGGATATCCTTTGAATACGAGGTCATTTTCAGTGACTTGTCTTGTTGAATCCTTTGTTTTTTTCTTCTAGTTCCGATGAACCAGCTGCTTGCAAGAAGCTTCTTGATAAGGCCGGACTTGAAGGTTATCAGGTAATTTCTTTAATCAGCAGAATATTATTTGTCAGTTTCTTCAGTCTGCTTCTATAATGAGTTACCTGAAATTGGAAGGGTTTATTTTTGTAGATTGGTAAATCAAAGGTTTTTCTTAGGGCCGGACAAATGGCAGACTTGGATACTCGGCGAACTGAAATCTTGGGAAGATCGGCGAGCATTATCCAAAGAAAAGTGCGATCTTATCTTGCGCAGAAAGCTTTTAAACAGCTGCGTATCTCTGCTACACAGATCCAGGCAGTTTGCAGAGGTAATTACTACTCTCTTCAAGACTGTAGATTGTCATCTTCTTCTTGTTTGTCTTTGGTTTTCAGTGTACTTCTAAAACGAACTTTTGGGTCACTATTGTTTCAGGTTATCTTGCTAGAAGTATATACGAAGGCATGCGTAGGGAATCTGCTGCTTTGAAAATCCAGAGAGACTTGCGTAAGTTTCTGGCTAGGAAAGCTTACACTGAGCTATTTTCTGCTACTATATCAATTCAAGCGGGTATGCGTGGTATGGTTTCCCGAAAGGAACTAAGTTTCAGAAGGCAGACTAAAGCTGCAACAATAATCCAGGTATGATGTTTTAAAATTAAGTAACACTACTACACATCACTAGACTGAATACTAGCAAGAAAACCGTCGAATAACAACGGGACTAATGGTTTTTCTCTGTGTGGCGTTGTAATCGTGACAACACCCATTTTACAATACAGAGCCGGTGTCGTGTATACTTGGCTCGGCTGCATTACAGAAAACTAAAGAAAGCTGCCATCACGACACAATGTGCATGGAGAGGAAAAGTTGCGCGGAAAGAACTCAAAAACCTTAAGATGGTGAGTTGTGGTTTCTTTCTTCGTTTAGTTTTGCCGTTTTTTTTCTGATCATCCTAGTACTTGGTCGAAATGAACCATTTTCTGAAGTTGAGTTCTTAGTATATTGTTTTATATGAAAATTAACACAGTTCTATAATTCATTTGACTCACAGGCTGCTCGAGAAACAGGAGCTCTTCAAGAAGCCAAAAACAAGCTAGAGAAGCAAGTTGAGGAACTGACATGGAGATTACAGTTAGAAAAACGAATGAGGGTGAGTTTTTTCTTTCCTTGTCAAATCTACCTCTTCCTGCACTTGATCAAAATTGCTAAATTACCCTCTTTTCATTCTCAATGCTGCAGACTGACCTGGAAGAGGCCAAAAAGCAAGAAAATGCAAAATATGAGTCTTCTTTAGAGGAAATACAAAATAAGTTTAAAGAAACCGAGGCATTGCTTGTTAAAGAGCGTGAAGCTGCCAAGAAAGTTTCTGAGGTGCTCCCTATTATTAAGGAGGTTCCTGTAGTTGACCAGGAATTAATGGAGAAACTCACAAATGAAAATGAAAAGTTGAAGGTGAGTCTCGATTGTGGATCTGTAGCTTACCATAGTTAACTGGGGATCCATAAAACCACCAATTGGAAAATTCTGCTGAAAAGTATTGGTCTCCTCTATATTGCCTGTCTTATGCAGGGGATGGTAAGTTCTCTTGAGGTAAAGATAGATGAAACAGCAAAGGAACTTCAGGAGACAAGCAGGATTAGTCAGGATAGACTAAAGCAAGCGTTGGCGGCAGAATCTAAAGTAGCGAAGTTGAAGACTGCAATGCAGAGGTACTGTTTTGCATGAATTTCTCATTTAGCACTGGTAGTAATATACTTATCCTGTTCAAACGATTAGCTTATGTTTCATTTTCAGGCTTGAAGAGAAGATTTCAGACATGGAAGCTGAGAAACAAATTATGCTTCAGCAAACGATCTTAAACACGCCTGCGAAAACTGTAACAGGGCATCCTCCAACTGCAACTATTAAGGTAGAATGTTTCTTTTGATACTGAAATATATGGTCTTGTGGATTACCTTATACTTGTGCCTGATGTTTAACTTTTTGTTGATTCCTGTTTGCAGAATCTGGAAAATGGCCACCGTACAAACTTAGAAAACCAGTCCAATGTAGGATAGTTCTTCCAAAATAACATCTTGATCTCTTGGATTTCTCATATCTTTTTCTTTTGCATTTTCTGTTGGTTGATTCATCTGAGGAATATACTTTTCCAGGAAGCTGAGTTCGATGGAAATGCTGCGAGATCTGCTGCAGAACGTCAACTTGTACGGGCCAATCACTTTATACTATATATGCAAACAGTTTTAATACGTATTTCCGTTAAACTGATTTACTCTATCTCTGCAGGAGAATGTTGATACTCTCATTAAATGTGTCAAGGAAAACATCGGTTTCAGTAATGGGAAGCCTATTGCTGCATTTACAATATACAAGTGTCTTCTTCACTGGAAGTGCTTTGAATCAGAAAAGACTAGTGCGTTTGATCGTCTTATTGAGATGATTGGTTCCGCGATTGAGGTAAATTGATCTGCATTTTTTGGCATTATGAAGATACTGATATGTCCCAAATGAGGATTCTTGTGTATGTTTTAACAACTTTTTGTAAACTGTCTCTGTCAGTTACTAATCCCTAGGTATAGAAATACTTATTTGCGTGACTTATTCGCCATCTGCTTGAGATAGGATTCAACTAACTGTTGGCTTTCTAATTTGACATTATCTATATAATGTTATATATTCTCTACTTCTCTTATATCCTTTTTTCGTACACTAATCATATTGGGGAGAGGAGTACAAACCTGATTTTAACTTACTAAGATTGGAAGTTTTAACTGCTCTACTGAAATTTTATCTTTTCAGATTGAAGATGACAATGGTCATTTGGCATATTGGTTGACAAACATATCAGCACTACTGTTTTTACTTCAAAAAAGTCTTAAAACTGGTGGCACGGGAACAACTGCAAGCAAGAAGCCACCCATTACAACTTCCTTGTTTGGAAGAATGGCCTTGGTATATAAACTTCTATGTTAGTTTTGACGAATCTTTTACTTCCAATGTCAAGAATGTTAACTATTCTTTCCCATATCGTTAACCAGAGTTTCCGCTCTTCACCAAACCTTGCTGCTGCGGCTGAAGCTGCTGCTCTTGCGGTGATCCGCCCAGTGGAGGCAAAATATCCGGCTCTGCTTTTCAAGCAACAGCTTGCAGCATATGTGGAGAAAATATTTGGGATGATTAGGGATAACTTGAAGAAAGAGCTCTCAGCTTTGATATCTCTGTGCATTCAGGTTTCATTGACGTCTCTATTTTTTTTTCCTGTCTTTATGTTGTTTCCTAACGCTGTGGCCACTGGCTTTCAGGCACCGAGAATTTCAAAAGGAGGGATGCAAAGATCTGGTAGGTCTGTTGGAAAAGATTCCCCTGCTATTCACTGGCAGAGCATTATTGATGGTCTCAATTCGCTTCTTGCCATAATGAAAGAAAACTATGTAAGGAAATAGTAAAACTACCATGACATTGATCTGTTTTCAACTCCTTAAATTCTCATATGTTTGATGGTTTACAGGTTCCCTTGGTACTCATCCAAAAGTTACACACTCAAACTTTCTCGTTCATCAATGTGCAACTGTTTAACAGGTAAATAATACTTGAAAGCTACATTTAACGGTTTCTACGCACTTTTTTACCGATACTTGTCACTGTACAAGTTGAATACAAGACATCTACAGTAAACTAAACAAAGTTACAGTTTTTATTGCCCAATTTCCTTCTGAAGGCTATACCATAGTCCACAGTTTTCTTACTTTTTTCTCACTTAACATCTTCAAACAGCCTTCTACTGCGTAAAGAGTGCTGTACATTCAGTAATGGAGAATTTGTAAAGTCTGGGCTTGCAGAGCTAGAGTTGTGGTGCGGCCAAGTCAATGAAGTATAGAAACTTTCTCAAAGCTTTCCTAATTATAGAAACTTTATTTCTTCTCATTATATCATTTAAAATCATTCTTTGACTTTGCAGTACGCTGGGCCATCTTGGGAAGAACTGAAACACATCAGACAAGCTGTTGGGTTCCTGGTATGTTTTACCCTCTTGATGAAATCTGACTATGCTTCCAAAGAAACTGATTAACTGCTGATAATTGTGTTTTATTTTGGTTTGTTCTGTGATAAGACTGAATAGTCTCTCCTAACAATCTCTGCATAATTTGTAATTTGTACTCATTAGACTACTGCTATAGTCCAATATCTGAAAGACTCAAACCTTGGCTACTGCTTTCGTTAGATTACTGAAACATTCTTGTACACAATGTTATGTCGATCTATATGGGTACTATAGTTATTGTTAGTCTCAACTGACTTCCCTTAAACCATACTAATAGCTCTCTTCTCCTCGTTCCTCTTCAGGTTATCCACCAAAAGTACAGAGTGTCATATGATGATATAGTACATGATCTTTGCCCGGTAAAGCTCCTTCATAGTATCTAGAAACATGTTTTGAGGATACTTTACTGGCTTAGACTCGTTATTCAATCGTTTTCTTGATTCAATTTCTTCCAGATCCTTAGTGTCCAACAACTTTACCGGATATGCACATTATACTGGGACGACTGCTACAACACCCGAAGTGTGTCTCAAGAGGTATCTAACTGAAAAAGATAAATATAATTTTTAGGGTCAATTTCAACCCCTTTATAAGATGCTGAGCAAAGTGTGAAACCTCTATCACAGGTAATATCGAGCATGCGTGCGCTCATGACAGAGGAATCCAACGATGCAGACAGCAATTCCTTCTTGTTGGATGATAATTCCAGGTAACTCTCTCGCGAGATTTGATAAGCTTTAAGTATCAGTAAAAAGTAAAAAGTAAAAAACCATAACGGGATGATTCCTTCTTGTTTTGTATTGCTGCAGCATACCCTTCTCAATCGACGAAATATCCAATTCGATGCACGAAAAAGACTTTGCGAGTGTAAAACCGGCTAAAGAGCTTCTGGAAAATCCAGACTTTGTATTCTTGCACTAGTTCCTTGGAATAGAGAAGCTCAGATTCTAAAAGCTCTTCCTCTGTTTTTTTTAGTCTGAGGTGGAGAGAGGTGCCTTCTTGAACCAAAAGGAAAAGAAGATTACAAAAGTGTAAAGTTTTACTTGTTGTGGGGGTTGTTTCTTGCAAATACCTCTTGTGATTCTCTCACCAATTCATTCTTTTATTATTTTGACCCCATTACAAAAGTTTTCTTCGTTTTTAGACCCCACATTATACGTTATAGTATTTGTTTTGTTAATTCTTTTCCCACAGCTCTTATTATGTCCAATTTAGTGACTGCGTGATGAAAGATCCTTAATTTTCTGTACAGAATTAATGTAATTTCACTTTTATAAACTTGTCTCTCTACTTCTTCTTGCAGTAACTAGTCTTTTTGATATTTTTCTTTTTTATATAAATGTAATAGTAAAACTGTCATTCTATTAGAAAATATTCCATACTTGTAATTTGACAGAAGTAAATACAAAAGAAAAATAAAAGTTTATAGCGTAAAACTAAAAATTAAAATGCTCCTAAAGTTAAAGAATTACACATTTTATTAATTAATTAGTAAATATAATTTCATAGTGGGGGCATTTTCAGAAATATTTATATTTGTAAGAAAAAAGAATAAAAAAAAAAGGTTACGAGAAAAACCAAACCCTTTCGAGAGACTTGGATAAAAAAAACCTTAGCGCACCATATTCTCTTCTTCTTCTTCGTCTTCATCTTTAAGCAGCGCCGCTTTCTCACTCTGTCATCTCCTTCTTCGATTTCCCCCGGTCGTTGATCTTTCGCATAAACTCAGGTTCGTTTCGATCTCAGATTACATCGTCTTAGGAGAAACGTAGTCATGATTTGATAAAACCTAATTTGTTCCCATTTCTATCGTTGAAACTTCACTTTTAGATTAGTTCTGGGATCTAATCGTAATAGATTTTGTAATCAAACTTAGGTAACTGAACCCTGGGTATGAAATTTTTGTTTCGAATTGGTCAGGCTAGTGTAGAAACCCTAAATCTCGTTGATGTAGAACCCCTGCGAAACATTTTTTGTGATATTGAGTAGTTTCTGATTAAGGTTCTGATTGATTCCCGGTTTGGAAGCAGGAGAAGAAGAACCTTCAACCTTTCAATAATGTCTAGGAACAAGGGTTTGGCTGAGCAAGATCTTAAAAAATTGGATGTAACTACGCTACATCCTTTGTCTCCTGAAGTCATTTCTCGCCAGGCTACTATAAATATAGGTAATTTTTATTGAGTTTCGTTTGACATTCCACTCGTGCTCCTTGGTCTTTTACATTAGTTGATGTCAGATATATTTACTAACCATGCATAAAAAGCTAATGATGATAGTGTTATGTATCAGGGACCATTGGGCATGTCGCTCATGGAAAGTCCACTGTTGTGAAAGCTATTTCTGGTGTTCAGGTATATAATAACTATGCTTTCCCCCTTTTCACAGTTCAATAAGCACAAGTATTAATTTGAATCTATGCTATATATTTTAGTCACCAGAGGCTCATCTCATCCATTGGACTCACAAACATCATTTGTGTGATTTCCTTCTCTTGTGCAGACTGTTCGTTTTAAGAATGAATTGGAGCGTAACATTACCATTAAGCTTGGATATGCAAATGCCAAGATCTACAAATGTGAGGATGAGAAATGCCCTAGACCAATGTGCTACAAGTGAGTCCTTCTTTGCAACAGTTTTGTTCTGTCTTCTTCTTCTAATATAAGCTTTGTGTCGGAGTCTTAACAGTTTTCTGTTGTTTTAGGGCCTACGGAAGTGGAAAGGAAGACACCCCAAATTGTGATGTTCCCGGATTTGAGAACTCCAAGATGAAACTGTTGAGGCATGTGTCATTCGTGGATTGCCCGGTATGATGATTTTAACAGTTATCGTCATTCTTCATTCAGTACTATTTTCAATTGATAGTATAAGCATTTCCTGCTGTGTGTATTATTGATGTTGTTCCACCCCTCCTGCATGCTTTTGGGTCTCTCATTCAGTTGGGTGGAGGGTTTAAGAGTGAGGGTTGATGGAGAAGTATTCATTGCCTTTCTTTTCTCTTATTCATTCATGTTGAACGTATTCATTGTTCTATTCGTCAGGGACACGATATTCTCATGGCAACCATGCTCAATGGAGCAGCCATCATGGATGGTGCACTACTCTTAATCGCTGCAAATGAGACCTGTCCGCAACCACAAACGTCTGAACATCTTGCTGCCGTTGAGATTATGCAACTTAAGCATATCATAATCCTTCAGAACAAGATTGATCTTATTCAAGAGAACGTTGCCATTAATCAGCACGAGGCAATCCAGAAATTCATAATGGTTCGATTTTCTTATCTTTGTAGTGTTTGTTGTTGCATCATCATTTCATCAGTTGGTTAAGCTAAGGGCAGGGGTTAACTTGGTTCCCAAAATTTCTACACGTCATGTCACAGAACACTGTTGCTGATGGCGCTCCTATCGTCCCCGTCTCAGCACAACTGAAATACAACATTGATGTTGTGTGCGAGTACATTGTCAAGAAGATCCCAATCCCTGAAAGGAATTTTGTGTCACCGCCAAATATGATAGTGATTCGATCGTTTGATGTCAACAAACCTGGTTATGAGGTGGACGAGATTAAAGGTGGAGTTGCTGGTGGAAGTATCCTCCGGGTATTTATTCTTTCTCTCTCCTTGCTCTAAGTATATCGAGTTTTGTATGGTGTGTAATTTATCCAGTGTGATCAGTGTCTCTAACTACATTTATATTTTGTAGGGTGTTTTGAAAGTCAACCAATTAATCGAAATACGACCCGGTATTGTTACTAAAGACGAGCGTGGCAACTCAAAATGCACTCCAATTTACTCTCGTATAATATCACTCTACGCGGAACAGAATGAGCTTCAGTATGCAGTTCCCGGAGGGCTAATAGGAGTTGGAACAACAATGGACCCAACACTTACTCGTGCTGATCGATTAGTTGGTCAAGTCCTTGGTGAAATCGGTTCACTTCCTGATGTCTTTGTTGAACTCGAGGTATTATAAAAAAACAACACAACTCATGTTCGTTCATACACTGAAAGGTTTTTTTGTCAGTTGGTAGTTGATTCGTGGTTTATGTAAAATCGTTAGGTGAACTTCTTTCTTCTACGGCGTTTGTTGGGAGTGAGAACAAAGGGATCAGAGAAACAAGGGAAAGTGTCAAAGCTAACAAAAGGAGAGATTCTGATGCTCAACATTGGCTCCATGTCTACCGGAGCCAAAGTTGTTGGAGTTAAAAATGATCTGGCTAAACTGCAACTGACCGCACCGGTTTGTACCAGCAAAGGAGAGAAAGTGGCTCTAAGCCGACGTGTGGAAAAGCATTGGCGTTTGATTGGGTGGGGTCAGATTCAAGCTGGAACCACCATTGAAGTTCCTCCTTCACCTTTCTAAGCTCTATGCTATTTTTGTTTTCTTAGTGTTTTTCTGTTTGCTGGAAAAAAATTTATTTGACCCCTCAGAAGATAATAAAACTCTTTTTTCGTGTGGGGGGTTTTGGAGAGAACGTCTTTGCGGATTGAATCATCTTCCAACAGTACCTGATTTTAGTTTCTCTTGTTTCTGTTATTTTGATAGATATTACTAAATTTTGTTGTCACTTTTCTTTTAAAATTATTGTTGTTAGCAGCACACAAAATCCACTGTTATCAAAACCTATACTTAATCCAGTAAAAAAAGGTATCAACTTCGTAAGGATGAAGTGTAATAACTATATCATGAGCTGATAGATATGCGATGATGTTTATATGAGATATCTCTCACAGCTTCCGTAGCATCATCAGTGGCAACGTTCCTCCTCTCTCCCTTTCTGTATCTCGCAGAGAAATATAAAACAGAGCATATTAGAGTAGAGGGGAAACTGATTTAGAACGGTTTTATGCTAACCGAGTCTTTAATCTCGGTTTGGTCAAAACCCTCTGTGTAAAAAACATTGAATAACGAAGAAGGGAAAAGAAAGAAACGACAACGTTTGAAAAAATAGACATATAAATGACGGAGTGGTAAGCCCAGCCCATTAAGGCTTACAAAGCCCATATAATGAAGGATTTGTCCAATGTTGTTTGGTTAAATTTTGTCCATTAATAATACTAAGCCCAGTCCAATAAGAAGAAAGTTGGACAAAAGAAATAGGGTAAGTGAGGGAATCGTGACCGTCGAAACCCTACCCTACTTTAGTGAATGAAATCGTGACCGTCATAATAATATTTATCTATAAATAAATGCCTCCACTCTTTTCTTCACTGTATTATTTTGTTGTCTCTGCTTCGCTTCGACTCAACACAATTCATCATTCTTCTTCGTTTGTGTATTCTTCGGCGAGTCTGGGTTTTCAAAACCGATGATCATCTCGTTTCGTTCCTATTTTTCTAGGGTTTCGTTCCTATCCTTCTAGGGTTCGGTCTCTCTCTCTCAATCCAATTGCATTGCTCTGTTCTTCTTGTTCTTAACGCGTCGCGTCTCTGATTTTTTTTGTTTTGTTTCTTCGTCGTCTCTTGTTGCAGGTGTGTTTGTTTTGAAAGCAAGTTTATTATCTGATTATCGCTGGGTGAGTTCTTCTTCTAGGGTTTGGCTTTGATCTTGCGGAGATTGCTTTTTGTGTTTCTTCCTCTGTTTTTGTTTATTTTGCTAACTCGTTTCTTCTTCTTCTTCTTCTTCTCCTTCTGTCTCTCGCAGGTGCTTTTTGGAAGCGTGGCTTTCGTCTCTGAAATCTCAACTTCTTCTAGGGTTTTATTTTCCTCAGTCGAATTCCTTTTATTTACTCATAGTTCCTATTATTATTCACACTTGCAAAATTAACTATGTATATGGTTTCTTCTAATTCTGTATATGTGCAGGTCAGAGATGGATTGAAGAATGAAGAAGAAGAAGACTCGAAACTGCTTAAGGTTTGTTTGATGATGATCCGAACAACAACAGCAACAACAACAACATCAATGGTAAAAAATCCCATCCTCTTCTTGTTCATGTTAGATTTTGTTATTCATTGATAAAACATACATCACCGTCTCTTTTCAGGATCGTTGATGAATTAGCAAGATATGGTGCCAAGTGTGATGATCGGAGGACGAGCAAGTTGTTTCTTTCCATGGTGGTTCATCTGATTTCATGGTAAGTTAACTCTCTACTTCTCACTCAGTTGGATGTTTGAGTTTTACTAACATATTCGGTGATCCTAATGGGAGTTAGAAGACTCCATGGTGGTTCATCTGACAACTAATGTTTTGTTGCAACTTTTTGTTTTCTACTCCTTAATCTTGTTTTTGTCTGTTTGATATGCGGGGATAGCTGGTGATGTGTGATTTGCTGAGGTCACTCGAGACAGTGGTGCGTCTTCTTCCTTGTCCACTTTAAATTCTCCCCTTCCATATAAGTTGTTTGAGTCTTATTCATCCCCTTTCAAGTTTGTTCTTCGTTTCACACACTATACAGAAACTAACTGATATCTTAATTTATTTCTTTTGAATGGTTTTTGTTGTTTCTTCTTCTTTCTCTAGGTGATGCATTCTCTAGGTGACGACGACGGTATCTATGATATTGTTAATCTTCTTGAGAGTGTTGCGGTGAGATTTGTTTCTCCACTTCTTTTCTAATTTCATTAAAATCTCTTTTGTTATGTTTTGCTTAGTAACGAGTTTTGTCTAATTTTAGGATGATCGGAGGGGGACGTTGTTTGTTTCCATGGCCTTTCTTGTGATTTGACCGAGCAAGTAGAGGTATAACAATTCTAGGGTTTATTCAGGGGTTTTCACTTTAGCTTTTTCTATTACAATTACAAATTAGCATTTAATGGTTCTTCTTCTTATTCTCTATTTGCAGATCGCGGAGATGCTTTCAAGTATCAAAACTGATTCTAATTACTTCTTTTGACTTGTAAGGAACTTCTTACTTCTTTTGGTAGAGAGAAGAAGCTCAATCGTCAGGTCAGGCAATTTAGACTTATTTACTCACAATCACTCAATAAAATCATTTCAATTACCCATCCATATGTGAGACTGAGAATTTTTTTGGTTTTGTGTTCCATGCTTGTGCTTCTCTAGATGATGGAGATAATAAGTAGGGATGATGCTGAATCGTGGATCCAAATGATGGTAAAATCCTCTTCACTGTAAGTCATCTCAAAATCCTCTGCTTTTCTTTATTTTGTTGTTTTTTGTTTATCTATCCCCCTCAACCAATGATCCTTTTTTTTTGGTTGAATAATAAGGTACTACTGAAGTGGAACTCGGCGACAAGGCACCAGATTTCAAAGCAAAACCCTTACTGAGCTAAATGGTGTCCAGAAGCAGGTATATTGTGTTTTATTTGTTTCTTGTTTTTATCCAACAGTATAACAAGAATCAAATGTTTATGTTTCGTTTTGCAGGTTTGCATGAAAAGCTTGAAGCTAAGTATAAGGTATGAAAAAGTTTTTAGTATAATCTCAGAATTTTGTTATTATAATTCAGACTTAGAAAATTATATGACGGAAGCTTCCCCTAATTCTCTGTTTTTGTGCAGATGGGTGGGTTTGAAGAATGAAGAAGATTCAGGACAAAAAAGGTAACACCATCAAACTAATACTTCTTGTCATATGTGTCTTTTACTCAATACGTCTTCCTTTCTCATCCACATTAATTTGCCAATCTTTAAGTCAGCAAGGTTCTTTAAATCGCAGATTCTGCTTTATTTGTCAATTTATAAACTGTAATGGAATTTCAGGTACCCGAAGAACACGGCCTGTGAAGGGACCTAAATGGAGTCAAGAAGCAGGTACATTGTGTTTTATTTGTTTCTTGTTCTTTTTTTTTTTTTATCAGCAGTTCAACAAGAATCTCAGGTTTATGTTTCGTTTTGCAGGTTTTCATAATGTGTTTGAAAAGCTTGAAGCTAAGTATAAGGTATTAAGAGAAAACATTTTGCAGTAAAATTGTTATTTTCAGCTCTTCACAGACACGGTAACGTTTTTGAGTTATGTTTGGTTAGGCTGAAGGAAGAGAAAGAAGAAGGACAAGATGATGAAGAAGTTGAAGAATCAGAGGGAGGAGAACCTGAGTACTGAGTTTATGATCAGGTTCCACTTATTTTCCGAATTAATGGTGGAGTGCAACATTTTGATCCTTTGGTCTCAAGTTGGTTTAAAACATTGTTCTTCTTAAATGTCTGTTTAGAATCAAGACTTCGATGATGATGACGACGATTATAATCAGGCAGATGATGGTGAATGTAAGCATCAATCTTTACTCTCGGTTTCCTTGCAATTATTGTTTTCCATGAAACTTATAATCGATTCTAGCTAACTTTTTTTTTTGTCTTGTTTCTTGCCAATAGTTGAAGATGTTTATTCAGCTCCTTCCTCAAAATGAGCCCTTCACTCCATATCTCCAGCTTTTGCCTGCACCACAAAGAAGTTCAGCACATCTGCCAGAATTCAAGGTAATTACCCTCCATCAGAGATTATCATCACTTTAGAACAAACTTATAGCTTGATGGATCTGTTTTATTAATGTACAAGGACTCATTCTTTCTTGATCAACTATAGGTTTAAGATTGGATTTACTTTTGAGTTTTTGGGACCTATTTCAAGATTTCTTCAGTTCAGACTAAGAGAGTGTTCGATTCTAGTGGTGACGAGAGAGCAAGCAGACCTGAACAAGTCATAGGTATCTTCTCGTTTTCTTCTAAACCTATGAATCGATTTGATTTTGGCGTGAATTTTGTTTGTTTTAAAATAAGAGTTTGACTTTTGTATTATATGGGAATATTAAAGATTGTGTTTGTTTGTTTCTTTTGGGTGAAACAGGTGTATGTTCGTGTTTTCCAACCAAGACGATGCTTTATTGACTCAAGATTTTTCCAAGGATGAAGTAGATTCAGAACAAAAATGGTCGCGGGCGTTCTTACAGTAACAGCATCAAACAAACTGATTAAAAGGTAACATTGGTCTTTCTTCCCTTGTCCACGTCCATAAAAGTGAGTCTAATTTGCTTTTTAATCGGATTATTTGTTTCTTTTGGCTGAAACAGGTGTGTGTTTGCGTCTCCGCCCGCCGTTCATACAGTAACACTAACAACATCAAACTGATTTTAAGAGGTAAGATTGGTTCTTGGTCTTGACTCATCACTTCATTTTCCCTTGTCCGCTTCCATTAAAGTGAGTCGAATTTGCTCTTCTTCTTCTTTTTTTTCAGTTTTAGATGGGAATGTGACTGTGATTTTTTTTTTCAGTTCGGCTGGTTGTTTTGATTTCAGGTCTAATTCTTTATTTTGCAGATCGGTGGAATGCTATGGTTTGAAGGACGAAGAAGGTTCAGGGCAAAGCAATCAAATGATGTTCTTCATCTCGGAGATGTTGGATGGTATGGTATAACCAGAACTTTCGTTCTTAATTTTTTTCTTGACCATACCATATTTGTATTTTGGATTCATCTGATATTAAAATTTCTGTTGCAGGTTCGTGTGGCTCTTGAAGTATTTGTCACTTTAAGACCGATAACAGTGTTACCACAAGTACAGTAGCTCTCATAGGCAGTGATCATCCGGGAGCTTTCTGGAGGTATTAAGTGTTTACACAGAAGTATAAAATTTGTTCTTGATCATGTTTATAATCTTTCCATTTGTTGGGATCATCAAATTGTCAAAGTTTGTGTCTTTCTTTGTTGAATATAGGTATTTACAATGCGCATCCTCGGGGTTTTACCACAAATGAACAAGGTGAGGAAGTTTGCTTTTGCCATGAACGAGCTTTTTACATCTTCTCATATATCTTGGTCTCATTCATTGCCCACTTGGATTTTCAGATTTACTTACTAATACTAACCAGCATATATACACACACACATCTTCAGTGATCCTAATGGATGTTATATGAAGACACTCTGATTCTGAGGTTTGTGTTACTTGCTCTTAGATGAAGTTGGTATTGATAATATTTGGTCTCACTTCCTTTCTTCTGATTCTTGAATTGTTTTTTTTTTGGCAGTTATTGTACGTGGGCTCCCATCATCTGCTTCATGGCAAAATTAATTGAAGGTCTGATTGCCAACAAATGTTTTGCTGCAACTTTTCTGTTTCTACTCCTTTGTCTTCTCTTTGTCTTTATGATATGAAAATCCATATTTTTGCAGGATCATATGCGGATAGCTGGTGATGTGCACTTCGCTGAAGGCCACTCGAGACTGTGATGGTACGTTAATTTTCACTTTCTCATGCATACTTTATTAGCAATTTATGCCAATATCATGACTCTTTTTAATTTCATGTTCAGGAACTTATGGTATCGTCGACTACACCAATTATGATGACATGAAGTATGTGGTAAGTTAATTCTGATCTTCTCTCTTGCTTCTTTTCACTTGAATTTTGAGAATTACTAAGTTACTAACCAGCGTACAGGGACAGCTACAGTGATCTTACTGGAAGTTATAAGTTGTCCTCGAATTATGGACACCACTCTTATCATTAGCACTTATTCAGGCTTTGGGCTGTTCCATTCAGACTTGAAAATTAACAATGGTTCTTCCAATTCTATATACGTGCAGATCGGAGATGGCTTGAAGAATGAAGAAGATTCTATAGGAAGCTGGTGATGTGTGCTTTGCTGAGGGTTCTCGAGACTGTGATGGTACGATAATTTAAACTTTCTCATGCATACATTATACCAATATGCCATATCTTCCCTTTTTTAGCTTTGAGCAGTGTTTTTTTTAAATTATATGATCAGGAACCCATGGTGTCGTCGACAACACCAGTTATGATGACATGAAGTATGCTTTGTTTGCTTTGGTGTTCAGGTAAATAGTGACTATGCTGTCCCCTTTTTCACAATTCAATAAGCACGAGAGTATCAAAATCTATGCTATATTTTTGTTGTCACCAGAGGCTCATCCATTGGAATCACGTACATCATTTGTGTGATTTCATTCTCTTGTGCAGCTGTCCGTTTTAAGAATGAGAAATGCCCTAGACCAATGTACTATACAAGTGAGTTCTTCCTTGCACCATTGTTATTCTATCTTCTTCTACTGTATATGCTTCTTGTCGTGGTCTAACAACTTTCTGCTTTTTTAGGGCCTACGGAAGTGGAAAGGAAGACACCCCAAATTGTGTCCCCAGATTTGAGATTCTATAGGAAGCTCGTGATGTTTGCTTCATGGCAAGATTTGAAGCTGCAACATTTTGGTTTCTACTCTGTTTTTTTTTTTTTTGTCTTTCTGATATGAACTCCATTTTTTTTCAGGATCATATGCGGGGAGCTGGTGATGTGTGCTTTGCTGAGGCCACTCGCGACAGGTTGTGAGTCTTCCTCCTTGTCCACTTCAAATTTTACCCATCCATAAGTTTTGAGTCTAATTCAGCCCCGTCATAATATTCTCTTTTTGTAATATTCAATCACCGTCTCTTCTCTTCTATCTCAGCATCGTTGATGAGTTAGATATGGTGGTAGTTTTGTTTTGGTGTCTTTGCAAGTAAGGAGTACGTTGGCGTATCTTCAACTCTCATGATTTGATGAGAAGTCGACAAAGGAAAGGTAGAAAAGTAGAAAACCAACTGCTCAAGGTTCTGTTTCAGTCATCGAGACTGGTTCTTCCATCATTATTGTTTAAGGTGAACTTTTTAATCATTATGGTTATTGCACAGGATAAATAGCCGTGTTAGAGCAAGTTCAACGGCGATTGTTAAGGGATTTTTAAGAGATGTTTAACCTGAAAAATAAATCAAAATACATTATAAATGTTAAAATCGATCCTAAGTTAAGCAGTTTTAGGATCAGTAAGGATCCCCTACGTGTTGGTCTCTCATTGGTTGCTGGAGATAACAAAACAAAAAAAAAAAACAAAAAATCTCCACTGAAGCTTTTTTTTTTCCTCTCTCTTTCTATTCTTTCGAGCCGATCCAACAGAATCGATAAGATTTTCTTCTGAAGTCTTGATCTGTTGAATTGAGAGAATAGATGAATCGGAATGGGTTTCTAATCCGGCGTTATCACCATCCAAGCAACGCCGCTGACCATCGGCGATATCTGGGTCCTCAAATGCAAACACCAAATCGGGAAATTATAGAAATATCTGAATTTGGTTCAAGGACGCTCCAAATTTGTCTCCATGGTACGCATATCTCTGATTTGAAGTGTAGATCTTTAATAATATCACCTGAATTGAGAATAGATATTAGAAAAATTAGAGTTTTCTGATTTGGGAATTGATTAGTAAAATTACCTTGGAGTGTACCACGAAGAAGGAACCATCAAGTATATGAGCAGATGTGGAGATCGCAGGTAGCTCAATCAGACATTACATACATGCCTTAGTATTTGACTTTACTTGGGTGATCTATGTTTGTGGGGTTTTGTATAATGCATTTCAGTTCTTACTTGATATTATTTTTTTCCATAAGTTTCTTTGCTTGATGAACAGATAAAGCCTCGTGCCAATCTTCCACCTTTGCTGGTTCCTCTTCGTGATCCACGACCTGAGAGACATAATTTTGCTCCATTCTACATAAGTGAAATACCAGTTGAGAATATCTCTTTCTCCCTTCTCCTGAATTGCTTATTCTTGTCTTGTCTAGTAGTTCATAACACAATTTCTATATATGGTTGGATCAGAGTGCTGTGACTAGTGAGCACACATGTATGCTTCTGAAACCATTAACATAAAGCAATAAGGAATTCGAAGTTGATGAGTCGGATGAACTGGGCTTCTTTGCTCCCTTCTATAAAGGTTCATTGATTTTTTAACTGAAATCGATTGTTTCTCTACACATTATAAATTCAGGTGCATAGTTAACATTTTGTGCTGAGGGTTGGGTGTTGTAGCAAATTATGTCAGATTGGGTCATGATTGAGGAATACGACTAGACAAAGTTTATAGTTCTCTTGTAGAGGTTTGATAATAAGAGCTGCTACATTGCATGTCCTGTGTTTTCATGCAAAATTATATGGTTTTCACGCAGATCCTCCGAGCTGTGTGGCTCTCAGTTACCCAACCATAGTGCCAGCATACTGGGAATGGGTCTTTGTCTCGTGTATAAACTTTTGATGTCTGCTGTTGTTGAAGTTTCTCCAACGACATGGAAGGTTTCAGTTAGAAAGTCTGTCAAATATTTAAACAAACCAAAGTGTATTTAATATATCATAAATTTCAATTTTTTTTTTTTTTAAATTAAGAATCCAAAATTAGAATCTATCATTGGAGGATAGTATTTTACAGTTTTTTAAAAGAGTTTTTAACTTATTTTTTCCAAATATTATAATTATAAACATACTTAACATCTTTTCTTGACACCCTACCGTTGCACATGCTCTTAGAACCCAGTTAGCTACAACTCGTACTTCACAACGCAAGCCTCCGTAAAGAACAAGCTACTCTTACTGCCTACTGAAGCAAGCACAATTAAGCCTTTCTCATGAGTCATGACAGTCCCGAAGACGCAGAGCTCAACAACAAAACCGCAGATGCCAGGTTCTTTATCGTTATTTGGGAGATTACATCGCTGCTAAGTAAGTGGCGAGGCAATTCTAATGCTCTTTCTTATTTATTTCAACAGTAATGCGAAGACTGAGCATATAGAAGACAAGGAGAACAATCCTCGTTACATCATTATTTATTCCTCCAGATCAAGTGATAAAAATTGACAAGAAATTATTCCATAGGCTCCTTTGATAAATAACATCAAACATAGGCACCGAAACAAACACATTTATTTTTAAGGAAATTGATTAAAAAAAAAAAAAAAAACTAAACAGTGGAAGTGAAATTGAAGTTGGCGCAGTTAGTGCGACGGCCCAATAAGGTAGAACTAAACCCAAATCTGTTACTCGCCAAATCAAACTCAACTAAGTTATCCTCCAACTGGTACCCTCCGATCACCACAGAGGTTCTCGCGTTGACTCCTCCGTCAACGAAACCCAAACAGATGACGTCATCTCTGACACTCACCATCGAGTTGGCTCCGAAGATCCTCCACACGACGTCGCTGCTGTGAAGCACAAGCTGGATCTCCGGCACGGCGTATCCCAAGCGCGTGACGCCTACGTTCTGCGTGCTGAAACACGCGCCGAACGGTTTCACGGACGCAACTCTGGTGATGTTCCTCGCCGCTGCTTGTCTAACGAACTCCGACGTAAAAGCTTTATAGATGGATGACTCCATCACCGTGTAAGGATCCACGGAGCTGATTTTGGTTCCTCCGAATCCGGTGCTGTTAATCTTCAAAAGCCTCGGACTGATCGGAACTGTTTGATCGACGATCTTAATCGCCGTCACGCCGATGAAATACTCTGAGGATTTCTCACCTTGTGAAAACGCAGAAGCGGTGCTCACCGGATTGATGAGAAGCGGCGTCGTTTGGAGCCCCGAGATCTCGATTCCGGGAAGGAAAACGTAAGGTCCGTTGCCGAAGAAGGCGACTCCTTTACCGGAAGTTAGACAAACGGCGAACTTGCGGTTGAAGCTAAACGCGGCGGCGAATTGCGACGGTAAGCCGATGTTGTGACGTCCCATTCCGGCCATACCAACGGCTCCTTTAGCGAGTCCTTCAAGAAGAAAGGTTGCACCACAAACGAAGATTAGATTTGGGATTTTAACAACCCGACCCGGGTTGGATCCGTCAGTGGATTGGATCGAGACGACGTCAAGAGCAAGTTCGCCGGAAGTAGCGGTTCCGGTGACGGTGTTATCAGGAATAGCGCCGCAAGTGTTGTTACTACAGCCAGGTTTGGGAGGGGAGAAGCATGTGCCGCAGCTGGTGGAGCCGGCGCGTGAGCAGACGGCGGAGTTGCAGCGAGGGGATTGGTAAGTGGAGGAGACGTAGCCTTTGTCGCAGTCGACCCAGAGATCACGACCTCCGAGGTCGAAGACGAGGGAAGCGGGGACGAGAGGTGTGCGTTGGTTGATGACGGTTGTGTATTGGAGGGTAGATTGGTCTTTTGTTATTGGGAGAAGGAGAGCTTTGGGTCGGAATGATGATGATGTTTGAGCAGATGATGATGATAATGACGAGAGTGAGAAGATGAAGAGAAGGAGGATGGAGAAGATGGACGCCATTGTTAAGATGTGAAGGTGATGATGAAGAAGAGAGGATTGATGTGTGTGTGTATTTATAGGCGCGGCAAAGGTTTTCTTGTGTGTGTCGGCTAATTTGAATAAAAATGGATAATGGTGTGACGTTATTTTTGACTTTCAATTTCAAGATGCTTAAGGCAAATATGATTTCGTGATATAGCTTCTAAAATTATCTGAAAATGACACAAATCAAATCTAGGTTTTTTAAAAAAATTGGGTATTTATTTATTTATTTAGTAGACAAAATAATAAAATTTTAATGTTTGTGTCTTAACGTTTTTGGAGTAGTCTTTGTTTTACTCTGTTTTTTAAGTGAATCGAATTTTACTACAGTGTTTTAGTTCGTTAATTTATTTGAAAACTACTGTTTTGGTATCGAACTTTGTTATTATTGATTAAGCATAGTTAATTAAAAATTCGTACTGTATGTGATTAAATTATAGAGATAATCAAAATAGGAGGAAACACCGTGGATGGGTCATAGAAGCCAAAAAGGTTTGGTGATGAAATAAATGCCAGGTGGGGGCGTGGGGGTGCCTTTCTTGACTTTTCCTCTTTTCTTGATTGCTTTCGTTTTCTCGATTTTAATACTAATTTTGTCAAGTCTCCTAGATATTATTGAATGAGTATACTTTCGTTACTAGTAGTATATTCGTTATGTACTGTTTATAAGATTACTCCTGAACACGTCCACAGATTACTATTCTAAATATAACGATCATTTTAAATAAATAAAAAATCTTTTTATATCTAACTCTTATCGATAACGAGAATTCCACAGTTTTTAATTCTGCGTTACTACTCTTCCTGGATAAGATAAGGTTATTTACATCATACTACTATATTAACTTGAAAATATGCATGCTATTGTATTCTATTCATGCATAACAATATATACATCAAAGTCATTTCACACTAGTCATCCAGTTTATAAGACATGAAATTGTTTACTTTACCCAAATCTTCTTTTATGTTTTAAGTATCTGCCCTATATGTCGAATCTATGCTTAATCAAAACACATTAATCGGAACATAATTGATTTTCGGGTGATAGATATATGCTGAAGAATATAAACACGTTACTAGCTTAATATCGTACGTAATCACATATCTAATTGACTATAGATCAAGTAGTAGTATTCAAAATTTTATTGTCTTTGTATTTAAAAGTCAAAACAAATCAACATCCGTTTGGTTATATATTTCTTGTCTAAATTAAACGTTTTCAAGATAAGCGTCTCATCAGATAGATACTAGAAAACAAGTGGGTTGTTTTTCTTGGACAACTTTTGCTATTCTGAGATCATTACGGGGTCAATTCTATTTGACCCGGTATATATATTGTTACCAAAGAGACAAGCGTGGCAACTCAAAATGCACTCTAATTTAATTTACACTCGTATAGTTTCACTCTTCGCCGGAGCAGGATGAGCTTCAGTTTGCAGTTTCTGGTGTTCTAATATTAGTTGGAACCACAATGGACCCAACTTAAACTTGATGATGATACTTTTGACACTAACTTTTAACTTTTAAGAATTGTTTGCGTTTAAGAATTACTTATACATAAATAGTTTTAGTTAACAAGGTTTTTTCGCAAGTGCCAAATCAAATTAATACCCTCTGAACATAACAGAGGGTTCTCGCGTTGACTCCTCCGTCAACGAACCCCAAACAGATGACATCATCACTGGCGCTAATCTAATGTGAGTCTGTAAATTATGTAAAACTGTAAAGTGTCACTAGATGACTTGCCAATTGGTCCAATTATACATTTATGGGTAGTACAAAAACAAAACTGGATTATCATTTTAATGTCATTTACTCATAAATGGGCCTAAATATTGACCTGTTTATTTGTGGCCTATATTATTCGACCCATTCTGACTTTTGTGGCCCACTGCCGAGCACCAAAATCAAACCTTGACTTTTAAAGTTATACTCTTGATTTGTATCGCATAATTAAATGGTTGATTACTTGTTGAGTGAGATAAAGAAAAGAAAAAATGATTCACTAGATTTGACAATCAATACAATGAATGTGCGTTTTTTTTCCTGGAGTCTTCTTTAACTTGTAAGCAGTTCGATATTTCATCTAGAAAGTTAGAGTTTGTGTTGTGTTCCCATCATTGAAAAAGATTTAAATTAAACTTCTATAGTAGTCTGAAGTATGAACTGGTGTTATACTACATCGATTAACGTACCCATATATATATATATATATAATTAATGAATTATACATATATGAAAATAATAGTAGTAATTAATTAGTCAAAGAACAATGTGTGATATTTTTGCATGTTAGAAAATTTATGAACTCTATCTACTCTGACTGACCCATTCAGATTAATATTCTTAAGTTTGACGGGACGGTTACAACACTAACCATACTTAACGGCTCATCATTCGAATTTATCAATACAATAGTATATACTATATGCTATATATAGGCCATATATAGTTGTTCTTGTATTTATTTATTTTTACAGAAAACCGGAATTTTCATGTGGCCTCATGTGTTTTCTGCTTCTTTTAAAATCCCTTGTAATAAATTTCTGTGGCTGATTTTCTTGGTGAAGTGCTTAATTAATTAACTAACAGTTGACAACCAAATTCATTAAGTAATGCTTAAGACAATAGTATTAGTTAATTCACTAACTCAAAATTAGTCAAACTAAGCACCTTTAATCAAATATTTTGCCACGTTCCCAAAGATTATGTGATTCACTCGCCAATTATATTATCAATATTTATAATCATTTAGGCTATAATTGATCGACATATTTTTATATATTCTCAGTCCATATATGAAGTTATGAACTATAAAAAAAAGGGTTAATGCCTTAGATATATTAAAACCATTATTTAGTTTTGTTATTATGATTAACAAGTTTAGTTAAATATCAAGATACAAAGGTCAAACCCAGAACAATTCAGATACAATGATGTCTTTATATTTATACAATAACATGATAAGAAAAGTGAACATAACTTCGTAATATGACAATTTATAAACTACCAACTTGGTCAAAAATAATTCTAAAAAATGCAATAATTTGCTCAAATTAAACTGTTTGATCATTATCTCAATCTCTGACACATACATGTATATACGTGTAGATACATGTATATTTACATACATTATACAAAATAATTTCATATACTATGTAAGAAACAAGTTTGACTTTCTAGTTGAGGAATCCGAACAGTGGTTAAGGCAAAATTTATGATAGATCATCGCGTCACATGCAATCATGCATTTCCCTTAACTTCCTACATCAATATATATATCATTAATTAAATCCTACTAAACGGTCTATTTACATGGAATAAAATTGTTTTAAAAAACCATTTCAGAACTAAACCAGTAATCTTTCCTAAGTCTCAATTCTTAGAATGATGAGATTTCTTATTTAACCATATCGTATTTAATTTACACTCGGAGCAGCTTTTGGGTATGAGCCATGTGAGAGAATATATATGTCCTTGTTGCAAATTTGATAAACTCCACCATGATTATACAATTATACTAGTATTAGATAGGTTTAATTAATATATAAAAAATGATAGAAAATAAATTAAAGTTTTCACAAAGATCAATACGAAAGGCTTTTGGAGTATCTACGAGGGACCCTTTTTTTAATTTAGAGAGACGATCACTGAACCTAACCGAAAACTTGAGAATAATAATAATCAATATACAAAGACACTATTATAGTACTCTTTCTCTGCTTTTAAAATAAATTATGTAACATTATATACAGGCTCACATAAAACTATTGCTGACGTACCACCAACCTCAAATCTTGATGATGATAAATTACACATTTACACTCATAATTATTAGCAACATTATATACGCAATCATAACTTCTTACAACATAAATATTGATTAATTAGCCCAGTTTCACTGGCTTTTCTCTGAAGTCTGAACCCTTTCAATATTTATAGTAACGTACAATACTAATGTCTCAGCATACACTAAAATAAATACAATCACTTCAGAAAAAAAAAATCCTTAAAAGTTCTAATAAAGTACTAAATATTTTAAGTCTAAACATATAAAGCTGTGGGAAAACAATATGTCGGCGTATATTGATTTAGTTAAATTCCCCACTATTTCGATTTTACAATTTTACGTCTACTTTCATTTTGTAATTTAATAATTTACGTATGCTTGATTCCATATTCTCCAACTTCGCTAGCTTCCAAACTAATAGTTATGCAAATAATCAAAAAATTTTATAATAGACGACAATAATACTTTTTATTTTATTTTGAACAACAAGATGACAATAACACATGAACCTTTATTTTTGATAGTCACTAATAATTCGAAGAATTTATACGTACAAGGAGAAACGGGGCTATAGAACTTGCAATACGACATATAGAATAACAATATATGTATTTAGCTACAGCCAAATCGAGTAAAGATAGGTATTACTTTTCGATCTAAATCTTTAATATCTGGATATGATCCGCTTTTTATAATGCTTTTAATTATGATTTATGTAATTATAGAGATATTTGAATGTTTTGGGTTTTGAATTCAGTAGTGCTAAAAGTATAAAATATGGAACAAATATGAATATGTATAAGAATTAAGTAAGACAACTAGTAGTACTTACCTAATGGGAAAACCGATTCGTGAACATGTATATGTCATTTCCCCATGAATATTTATTCATCTTTTTTGCTAATTTTAAAGTTTTTTTTCGATAAAAGCACTAATTTTAGAGTTAGTGGATTACATCCATGCATGCATATATACTTGTACTTCCCCCAAAATATTATAGTATGTATTATCACGAATTTTCAGGAATTATACGATTTTCTAGAATCTAGGTACGTTTTATGATACACAAATTAATATAATAAGTGCTAATTTTATTCTAGAGGAACAAAATAGTTGTTATAACATCCATGCAATTAGTGAAATGAGTGCCAACTTTTTTGCTTCATTTTCTCCAATGAAAATCTTCAACTAATTGAGTGTATTTCTCCTAAACCGGAAGCGGTGTTAAATGTTTTTAATTATTAACATCCACTAAAGTCTTTTTATACTATTTGTTTTATAAACATCCACTAGCGTATATATATAACTAGTCGAAAAAAGGGTTAATATCAAACTAGCTTCCAACTATTCCCTTTGGAGAAAAAAATATTATTATGCAAAAGAAAGCAATACAAGAAAACTTTAAAATGTGAATTACCTAAAAGGACAATAAAACAGAAGAGAAACTATAAAATAAAAAGGGTTAGTCGCAATAATACTAAAATTAAGAAAGTTGCAAATTGATTTGATGTGGTTAGGTAGTCAGCGTAGAAGTCTTAAAATAGAAAATATAAAAAGGGTGAGCCAAAAACTTTGGACCCGCTCTCTTGACTCATCATCATCTTCTCCACGTGGTTCAGTATTTGTCAGCATGACGTGCCACGTGGATTTATATGACCAATGATTGAATTAACTTGGACATAATTTAATGATTAATGTATAGATTTAGTAATCTAACCAGTGGGCTTTGTTTTTTTTCTAATTATGTGGAGATAGTTGGCAAAAAACAAAACTGAGAAAAACTTATCAAAAACACAACAAACAGTGTCATGCAACATTTTAAATGCTAAAAGCTCATGGATTGGACCATACGATCAATTTTTTGATGATGTCTATCAGTCTATGTATATCTATCATTCATTATCTTTGGTCCAGTACTCTCCAATTTATTTACCCATTCACATCACTAAATATCAAGTAAATTTGTTTACAAACAAAAACGATAGCTAGGAATCATATTTAAAATCATTAATCAGATTGCGAAGTCATATATTACTTCTATCATCACCAACATATTTATAGTATTTAAATAAATACAGCATATGGTTAAGGGTTATAATTGTGAGATATACTCTAATCAAAAGTCGCACAACAAACTTTGCAATAAACGAATCGAATATTTCTATTTTAAAAACGCAAGTAATGTTAAATTATTTCGCATTTTAAGCAAACGCATATGACAAAGGTTAGGTCCTAACTAAAATATTGCATACAAATTATTCACACTAATTAAAAAAATCAAATCCATAGAAGGCGCAGCAAATCACATGCAGTCTCGTCACAACTCTTAACTACTATATATACACACAACTCTTCTCACTCCAAATCTAAACCAATACATCTCATTCCTCATACACAAAAAGAAACGTTCAACTTTAACTACCCTAAAACATACTTGCTTCCATTCAAACTCACTCCACACACACACCCAAAAAAAAAATGGAGAATATGTTTAGACTCATGGCAAGTGAAGAATATTTCTCAGACCGGCGGTGTATTTGGGTCAACGGTCCGGTTATCGTCGGAGCCGGTCCATCCGGTTTAGCAACAGCAGCTTGTCTTCGTGATCAAGGAGTTCCATTCGTCGTGGTCGAGAGATCAGATTGCATAGCTTCACTTTGGCAAAAACGAACCTACGATAGGCTCAAGCTTCACTTGCCCAAGAAGTTTTGTCAATTACCGAAAATGCCCTTCCCAGATCACTACCCTGAATACCCAACGAAACGACAGTTCATCGATTACCTTGAGTCATACGCAAACAGGTTCGAGATTAAACCAGAGTTCAATAAAAGCGTCGAGTCTGCTCGGTTTGACGAAACCAGCGGGCTATGGCGTGTTAAGACAACCTCCGCGGGAGAGGAGATGGAGTATATTTGCCGGTGGTTGGTGGTGGCGACGGGAGAAAACGCCGAACGTGTTGTCCCGGAGATTAATGGTCTCAAGACGGAGTTTGACGGGGAAGTGATTCATGCCTGTGAGTATAAGTCCGGCGAGAAATTTAGAGGGAAGAGAGTTCTTGTCGTCGGATGTGGTAACTCCGGCATGGAAGTCTCTCTTGATCTTGCTAACCACAATGCTATTACTTCCATGGTCGTTCGAAGCTCGGTTCATGTGTTACCGAGGGAGATTATGGGGAAATCAACATTTGGAATCTCAGTGATGATGATGAAGTGGCTACCTCTATGGCTTGTAGACAAGCTTCTGCTCATCTTGTCGTGGCTGGTTCTAGGGAGCTTATCAAAGTATGGGCTCAAGAGGCACGATATAGGCCCAATGGAGCTCAAAAGCATGACAGGGAAGACGCCGGTTCTCGACATCGGTGCTCTGGAGAAGATCAAATCCGGCGACGTAGAAATCGTACCCGCGATCAAACGGTTCTCTCGTCACAACGTGGAGCTCGTAGATGGTCAGAGGTTAGATATCGACGCCGTAATTCTCGCCACTGGTTATTGTAGCAACGTGCCTTCTTGGCTACAAGAAAGTGAGTTCTTTTCGAAAAATGGGTTTCCGAAATCGCCGTTTCCAAACGCGTGGAAAGGGAAATCGGGGTTGTACGCGGCTGGATTCACGAGAAAAGGATTGGTAGGAGCATCAGCTGACGCCGTTAACATCGCTCAAGACATTGGAAATGTGTGGAGAGAAGAGACCAAACGACAGAAGATGAGAAGAAATGTGGGTCACCGAAGATGCATCTCAGTTGCTTAAGCCACAAGTTAGGGATGCATTAACCATCATACTTTATTTAATTTGTAAAAAACAAAAATACAAAGAGTGAAGAAAGGCCCTCTCCTGAAGTCCCTGACAGTGTTTTTTTTATTACACATCTGTATGGGCGTTTTGTAAAATTAGGATGACGTGGCTCTCTTTTTTTTCTTTTTTCCGGAATACTAAATATGTTTACTGTTTTGTAATATACTCTTTGCAGCAATTATCTCTTGATCAATTATCTAATCTGGCAATGAAAATTTGAGTCAACAAATACTCGTTAACAGGCTCAGCTCATTATAAATTATCCCAGAGTAGGGAGGCCCAAATCGTGGTAGGATGTTGAAGATGCGGCTCGGCCCGTTTTAAGATCGACTCGACCTATTTTGACCTCAAAGTTTGATTCAAAAGTTCAAAGGCTCTTTCTGATACGAGAAACAACAAAAAGGTGGATTATCTCAGTAGCACACTCACAAGAACTCTTTTTTTCTTTTTAAGTCTTCATCAAAATCTTGATATAGAGAATCATACCACAACAAAGCAATCATACCCTACGAGCTTTTCGATTTCTCCTTGAAAATGCGAGGGAGAATCTCATGTGCACCGATATCCAGAGCTTGCGGTTCCCTGAAATCAAAATACAAAAGTTTGAATCTTTGGTACAAACAAGAAAATACAACAACTTGTGTGAAGTCAGAAGATTAAGTGTCAGAGAAAGAACCTGCACAAAGTTTGGCCCTTTTCATTCGAGCTAGGGATGAACCAAACTTTTCGAATAGAGGGAGATTCAAACTGAACAAAGATTCCATCATTTTGTCCGAGTTTCCATTTCCTTGAGCCTTGACCTTTCCATACCTGTGAAATACCGTTTAACACTTAGTGTCCATATATACAAACCACAAAGATAGACTTTTTTAGTTTAGCAAGTGAAAAAACAAAAGACAGATATGATTCACCTGTGGGTAGGATATACTACTCTTTGGTGTTACTAAGCAAGCAGCCTTGGAAAAAGACTCTTCTGCGTATTGCCTCAGATACGTAAAGCAGTTACTATGCGTATCAGGTGACTGAAAAGCCTGAAGTAGGGATAACAAATTGTTTTATCAAAAAAAAAAAATAATGATTGCTTGTAAGATCTCAAGTTGGGTCATGCCCTTAATACCTTATCGATGTTGACAGCTGGGGCGTACTTATCGGTTTGTGTTTTCTCTTTGTCAAGAAGGAAATAGACTCTAGTATCGACCTTAGATGTCTCGTGCCACGACTTCACGGCTGTTTCCATTGTCTCAACAATAAAAGCAAACATCTCTTTCCAACACTCTTCAGTTCCATAGGTATCAGACTGCAAATATTCATTCATATGGAGACAAAATCAAGAAAGGCTTATACTAATTCACTCGAATTACACTTGGATAAAAAAAAAAAAAAACAGGAACTAACCATTTCAGATTTAAAACTTTCAAGATGCTTGGCCATGTCGACATTAGATCTCAGAGTCTCGAGTTCTTGAGCTCTCTGTTTGTCCTTCTGCAACTGACCGAGCCTCTTGATCTTTCTAGAAACTTCAGTGCTCTTTGGGTTGTGCTGCAGAGCCATTTCAAATGCAGCCAAAGCCTGAAACAATCATAACAACTTTAACTACCATGGTACAGCTTCGTGATAAGAATTTAGATAAAACCAAAATATACAAGAAATTTACATCTTCGTATTTTTCCATGGCTTCAAGCACACAACCTTTCCTGAAGTACCCCTGAAGAAGATAGATCAGAAAAGGGATTGTTTACATAATGATAATGATAATATGTTGTTGATGATGAAACCGAAAAAAGAAGAAGAAAAAACAAACATTCTCATGTTATGATTGTACCTTCTCCCACTGAGGGTTGAGTTTGATGGTAGTGTCAGCATCAGCTAAGGCTTTGCTAAGCTTAACTAGACTCAAAAATGCAGCAGCTCGGTTACTGCACGGGAGAAAATAAAAGCTATATTACACTAAAAAAATTCTACTCACATTGTTCCAATTTCACAGAACCTTAAAAAAACGAAAAACCTAAACTTTTTTAGTATTGTAAATCACAATTAAGGAGAAAGCAATTGAGGTTTAAAAGCCTATTATATATTGTTTCCACCTAAGCAATCTAATATTCAGGTCTATAACATATCTGACAAGAGAACAAAACCAGATCTTCTGAGGATTGAAAGAAAACCCCAACAATCAGATTCGTAAAGGTATCATTTTGATTGAAACCCAAAAGGAATCGTAAACCGTAGAAGAAGAAGAGAAAACCTGTAAAGAGTAGCGTTAGAAGGATCGAGCTTGATGGCTTGGGTATAGAGAGCAGCAGCTTTAAGGTAGTTGCCAGCTTTGAAGAAGTCGTTGCCTTTGTCCTTGAGAGATTTCTCCGCTTCTCCTCCACCACCATTAGTTGCCTTGCCTGATTCCACCACTCTCTCCGCCATCATTTACCCAAAATTTTCGTTTAAGTCTCCAAGTGAGATTGCTTCTGTTTCTGCTTTTCTATTTTAGGGTTTATACACTTCTCTTCTTCCTCTTTCTGGGATTTCTATTTTCTCTACTTAAACTAATTGTATCTCTTTTAATTGTTCAACAGGTTCTCTAGTATTGTATTATTATGTTACCATCAGAAAAATGTGGATATGATTCAAAACTCTTATGATAGTCAATATGGACCAAACTAATTTTGTTGAGGGCAAACAAAAAGCCCAATAAAATAAATGGGCCGGAAATCGTAGATAAGATTAGGCCACATTCAACTCCACCGACAACCGACGGTTTAAAGACGGTAAACGCTAATCATCATCAATCTTGACTCTTTTCGTTTGATTTATCCCAAACCCATTTTGTTTTGCTCTCTTATTTTCTTTGCCGTATACACTACGATTTTTTATTTAATTTTGATTGTGGTTATTAACCTATTTATTAGTAATTGTGTTTTGACAGGAATAATTATTATAAAAAAAGAGAAAGAGAAAACGTATGAAGCATGTAAAGTATTTGATTCATTATTAATGAAAAATTTGGTGGGACTTAATTTGGTAGCACGTAGCCTGTACTTTTCATAATTAGGAAAACACATTATTTAAAACTTCGTAAGATTATAAATTGTTGATGAGAAATCATGCAACTACCAAAATATGTACATAAAGTGTAGCAGCATTTTACTCACCAAACTATCTTATGTTAAAAGTTAAAACTAATTAGTAAGGAGATTACTGTATGAAAATAATTAATTATAGTAAAAATAAATAAACGCGTCCTTCTCTCTCTCTCTCTTATTAGCTCTTTAAACCCTTAGTATCGAAGCATATCGTTTTCAGTTTGAATCTTCAATTCATCTCAGATTTAGATCCAGACGATAAATTTTCAGAGCCAAAGATCTTTTGCATTGTTCGTCTCTTACTTTGTAATGCTGTTGATCTTAATTTTGGAACCGACTCGATCGATTGACTCGTTCTAATTTTGGATCCCTGCTTTGTTGACTCGGCGAGTTTGGTTTAGGGGAGGAGGAGGAGGACAACATGGGAGGTGTGCCTTCAACGCCGCGAAACTCCGGTGGTGGTGATGATGTTTCGGTGTCGGAGTACCTCATTGCTACTTTTGTAGGTGAGAAATCGTTTCCGTTGGCGTCTGATTTCTGGAACAAGCTCCTTGAGCTTCCGCTGAGTTCTCGGTGGCCTACTGATCGTGTTCAACAAGCCTGTGAACTTTTCGGTTAGTCGTCATCATTCTCAATGCGGAATTGTGCTGTTTTCGAATTCACTATGAGCAAATGAAATTGTGTATGTTAATGAATTGAATTTTTGTTTCAGCACAAAGCAATGGCTACACGAGGCACCTTGCAAAGCTATTGATTCATCTGTCTTGGTGTTTGCAAGAGCTTCTTCAAGATTCTGATGCTCAGTCTTCTTCTATCTATAAGAAAGCTGTTAATGCAACTTATATTTCATCTGTCTTTTTAAAGCATTTGATTGAGACTGGTAAAAGCGATAGTCTCGAGAAGTTGCATCTTTCTCTTGACGAAAGTGAGCCAGTTCCACATGGCTTTGTAATGGGTAATGAGACTCTCTCTCTCTCTCTACTAGTTCTTAAGTTATTTCTAGCGTTAAGGTAATGTTAAGCTGGCTTTATAAAGACTGTGTATTAATGGCAGATCAAGACATCCAGAATTTTGTCATGCATAGTGTGCTGAGCTTCATTGGATCAGCTGAAGTGAGGTATGCCATGCTTATTCTGTATCTTCGTTATCCTAAAACAGTTTTCAATTTTCCATTCTCCTGATTTTCATCATTTATTTGGCAAGTCCCAACTCGTATGTTCTACATCAGGAACTTCTGAACTTCATGCTTGTTACAATGTCGACACAGCTTCTCTCCGGACCCTCACCTGGACCAAGAGATGCAAACCCTTTTATTGATGCAGCCATGGCTCAGGTAACTAGTTTTTCCTTATCTTTCTCGTAGATTTTTCCCTTCATCAATTTACACCCGTTCCTATTCCTCAACAAATTTCAGGAAAAGTCTCTAGTTTGTCTTGCGGTCAGGAGATTGCTACTTAATTATATTTCCCGACACCGTACTCCAAATACAAAATCCTATTTGTATTCTGATGGAGACCAGCAAGGCATTTTGGAAAGAGTTGGTTCTGCCGCTGGTAGGTGTTTGTATACTACTTCATATATGATGTATTATCGTACTAACTTGTCCATATTGACCTTTTTGTATTGCCTTTTCGTTGCATATGTTTTCCTATTTACCTTCGTGAAACATTCCATGTATTCATGAGAACTTTTCTTTTTTTTTTATATGCAGCAACTTTTGTGCTCTTGCCTTTGAACTATCTTGTAAATAACAGTGGCGGGTCAAAAAATCCACTAGCGGAGTGCAGCCTTCATGTTTTACTTATCCTCATCAACTACCACAAGTCTATCATGAGTGATGAGTCTATGACGGATAAAAGTGATGATAGTGCTACTTCGGATCCAGTTTCTAAAGCCCATGTATTTATCTCTGGCAATACTTTTAGCAAGGCTCTAGCAAACGCTAGAGATGTTGAATGTGAGAATTTTTCCATCATCTTTCTGAGTAGGAGAATCTGATGTATATGTCTAAACTAATACTCTGATTACAGTTGACCGCTCAGATGTTGAGGGAAATGCTCACCCTACTGGTCCACATGTTCGGATACCATTTGCTTCGCTATTTGATACTCTTGGCATGTAAGTTATATTTTCTTGAGCTTTTTTTCTGCAGTAACTTGTTTTGTGAGAGATGTATCCTGTATCAAATTCTTAGTTCTCTGCTACTGTGTAATAACACAATCTGGCAATGTAGGTGTTTGGCTGATGAGGGAGCTGTCTTGCTCCTTTACTCGTTGTTGCAAGGGAATTCCGACTTCAAGGAGTATGTGTTGGTGCGAACTGATATGGATACTCTGGTATGATTCATAAACTGCCACTCAATAAGTTCCATGTGTCTGTTTCATTTCGTTTGTTCCATTTTTCCTCAAAAGTAATCCTTTCTTCAGTTTTATTTACAGTAGACTGTTTATTTGTTGAGCTGAAGCCCTTATGGTTTCTTACCAATGATCTATTGTTTAAAATATGTATATTTTGACAGTTGATACCCATTCTGGAAACGCTGTATAACTCTTCGAGGAGAACATCATCCAATCAAATATACATGATGTTAATTGTACTTCTCATACTTAGTCAGGATTCATCTTTCAATTCAAGTATTCACAAGATGGTACGTGCTGTTTCCAATTGTAGGATTGCAATAATATTTCTTAACTTTGATATTTTTTCTAATTGTGTTTCATTTTAATAGATATTGCCTAGCGTTCCATGGTACAAGGAGCATCTCCTTCATCAGACGTCTCTTGGTTCCTTAATGGTCATTATCCTCATAAGAACAGTGCAGCATAATCTTTCCAAACTTCGGGTATGGCTTTAGATTCGCATCTTAGCCAATAAAATATTTTTCAGATATAATCATCTTAGTTTAGCAGTTTGGGTAGGTGCAGCTTTATAAGAGTGACGTCAAGTTAAATCTTAGAGAGATATCAAATTCTTAGAAGATATTGGAAACTGCAACTTATTTGGAGATGTATCAGACATTGGTCACTTAAGATATAAATATCTTTCCATTTAGGCTTGGTGGTATTATACTATTATCCCATTCTTATATATAAAAGACCATCTATTTAGGAAAACAGGATTGTGGTCTATAGTGGAATGAAAATTTGTGACAAATTCAGTTTCTTGGGATGTTACAGGATGTGTATCTGCAGACTACTTGCCTTGCTACCTTGGCTAACATGGCACCTCATGCCCATCATTTAAGTGCATATGCCTCACAGAGGCTTGTCAGCCTTTTCTATATGCTTTCTCGAAAGTATGCAATTAATTCCTCGTCCTTTTATGACATTGCATATATTCTATCATGGTCATTACAATTACCATGTAACTGACCAATTTTTTTTTTTTAACACAGGTATAACAAGTTATCGGACTTGACAGGTGAAAAGTTGCAAAGTATCAAAATAAACTTGTCAGGAGAGGATGATGGCGTTTCAGAAGATCTGGTATGACATAGTTAGTTCAAGCACACAATATATCATATATTCTAGAAGATCATTGCTATTCCTTGATCTCTGGTACACTTTTTTACATGTATCTTGCAAACTGCAGACAGCAGAGTTGCAGATCTTTACTGATTTCCTGAGACTTGTCCTAGATATATTAAATGCAATTTTGACGTACGCATTGCCGAGGAATCCCGAGGTAACACATTGTTATTTTTTCTCGGCAGCATGTATAACATAAATCGTTTCCAATTTTTTCATGCTCTGATTCTGGTATCTGCAGATTGTCTACGCGATTATGCACCGGCAAGAAGTGTTCCTACCTTTCAAGAATCATCCACGGTTCCATGAGCTAGTCGAAAATATATACACAGTACGCTCCATAGGCTTTACTCGTTTGATCTTTGTTGCTATGATTTCCTCTTATATTCCTAGAAATCCAAAGAAAAAAAGAGTTCCTTATTGATCTACTTGTTTCTCTTTTGCTAACAGATTGCCATTTTCTATTTAGGTCTTAGACTTTTTCAATAGCCGCATGGACTCTCAAAGATCAGATCGAGAATGGTCAGTGCAGAAAGTTCTTCAATTTATAATCAACAATTGTCGGTCTTGGCGAGGTGAAGGCATGAAGGTAAACAACTTCTACATCTATCTATTATCTGAAACATTTTGATCGTTTTTCTTTGGGCTATAATTCACAAAGATCATATCTTTCTTCCATTTTGCTCTGTCACCGCAGATGTTTACTCAACTTCACTTCTCATATGAACAAGAGAGCCACCCAGAGGAGTTCTTTATTCCATACGTTTGGCAGCTAGCTGTTTCCCGAGGGTAACTAATTCAATACTATAAACAAACTTATCTGTTTCCTCTCTACATGTCATCACAATGAACACCGAACACCGATCGCATTCCTCTCTCACTTTTCTTTTTTGTTCGCAGCGGATACAGTTTTAATCCGGAGGCCATCAACTTATTCCCAGTGCCACAGCCAGTTGAAGTAAGTACCTAATTCAATCCAACAGTTAGGCTTCGACTGAACATAGAATTATACACAAACCCAAACAAACAATCTGAGATTTGAAAACAACAAAAAACGAACATCCATATGGGTGCATGACATATTAATATACAGTGCTCGGATTGAATCGTCCGTACAAGTTGTTGAATTGGCACTTGAATTGACCTTCCAACGGGAATATATATCTGCAGAAAGAGATAGAAGAGGGAAGAGGAGAGGTATTGGAAGGGAAAGAAGAGAAGGTGCAAGAGTTGAACGAACGGAGAATCGTCTTCGATCCATAAGTATATCAGAGAGCTTGGATGGGCCGTATGTATATATATATTTTTATACGGTTTAGTGTTCAAATAAGATAATACCAAAAAAAAGACGTTAATTATTTTCTCCAACTTTTATGTTTTTTTTCTTAACAATGTAGCTCGGTCTATATTTCAACATCCATGAGTAGGTAGGTAAACAACGAATTGAGCTTCTTGAGTCGGAATGTTATTTTTCCTTTGATATATTAACCATATAATTTTTCTGCATAGATTTCCATGAAACTGGTTGATTAAATTAGATTATACAAATCATTATTATGTCTCATAACTTAAAAGAACAGAAGAAGGACAAATGACATAGTATCCACAAGTATAATAAATAGACAACCTTAGCATCTAAATCTGAATCTAAAATCAAATAACCCACTAAATTCCACGAACACACTTTAGAAAATTTCCATTTTATCGAGTAATAACCAGTTTGGATTGACCCTTATTGTACTTTTGTCCGAAAAAGGAAAATTACGATTCCTTTTTTTTTTCCTTAAGCGCGTGTATGGAGGACATTTATATTAATACTGTCGTCTGTCGGTATTAGAAAACAAAGTATATTTTACATTTACAATTTTCAGATACGTTTTGTATTATTATTATTATTATTATAATATATCAACTGCTACGTCTCGTCGAGAATCTAGGGTTTCTCTCTCTCTCTCTCTCTCTCTCCGTCCATGATTTGTAGCGCCTCCCTCTCTTCATCCTCCCTCCCCATAGCTTCTGGGCTTACCCATCATCATGTTCAATTAAACTTTATTCCTCGCGCCTCACCTTACAGATCTTCTCTTTCTCCCTGAGCTTTTTCGCAAGTTTAACCTAATTTTTAACTTATCAAGCTTTGATTTTTTTTAATCTCCGATTCGATTTCGCCGAGATCTATCAAAAAGGTCTCAAATTCGTGCGGGTAAGCTATTGGGACGCATTGAAATGGAATCGAAGAACATAAAGGCTGCTAATTTAACCGAGGAGGGTGACATTGATGGAGGTTCCGATACTGGTAGCGTTATTAGTTTGGAAGATGACTCGGTCGTTGATGTTTCCGGTCAAAACCTGGAGTTTTCTCTTCTGGGTGATGTTGATGATTCGGTGAAAGGTCTCTACTTCTTCAGAAACGTGTTCAATTTGATTCCCAAATCGATTGGAGGGCTTGGGGGATTGAGGAAGCTCAAGTTTTTCAGTAACGAGATCGATTTGTTTCCGCCGGAGTTGGGGAATTTGGTGAATTTGGAGTACCTTCAGGTGAAGATTTCGTCTCCAGGTTTCGGCGACGGCTTGTCTTGGGATAAGCTTAAGGGTTTGAAGGAGCTTGAGCTTACTAAAGTTCCTAAACGATCTTCGGCTTTGACCCTCTTGAGTGAGATTTCTGGGCTCAAGTCCTTGACAAGGCTCTCTGTTTCTCACTTCTCCATTAGGTAAAAAAAGCTTACTCCTTTTTTATCTTCTATTGCTTCAGTTCCACTTTCTCAATGCTTCTTATTACTAGGTAGCATTTATAACTCAAGCAGGTGGTTGCTTTTGACAGTTTCCGTTGTGGATCCGTGTAGAATTTCCAGGAAACGTAAGTTAGATCATTATTGATTGTGATACGTTTTTGTGGCTGCTTAATGCAGTGTTTTTAGCATGCTCTATGTGTGATTGTTTTACTTTCTCACTTTTGATGTTCAATTAGATTGTGATGAAGAAAATATGTGAAATTTGGTTGATTTGGAATTGGGTTTAGGGTATTCACTACTTTGAATTACGTTGGACTGGTTTGAACTCTTGTCTCCCACTTGTTGTAGATATCTTCCCGCGGAGATTGGATGTCTTAAGAGTCTGGAGTACCTGGATCTCTCCTTTAACAAGATCAAGAGTTTGCCTAACGAGATAGGTTATCTGAGTTCATTAATGTTCTTGAAGGTTGCTCACAACAGGCTGATGGAGCTCCCACCGGTTTTAGCTTTACTGCAAAACTTAGAAAGCCTGGACGTATCAAACAACCGATTGACAACTCTGGATTCTCTCGATTTAAGCTTGATGCCTAGACTCCAAATTTTAAATTTACAGGTACTTCCTCTCTGATTTCTCACAACATTTTTATACTATTTGGATGTAAGCTGTCCGTGTGACCCAAAAACGTGACATTCTGTAGGAGTTCACGGATTCTTTAATCTGACAGAGCTTCTTTGATTTTCTGTTGTTTGAAGTACAATAAGCTCTCAAGTTATTGCTGTATTCCCACATGGATTCAATGTAATTTGGAAGGAAACTATGAAGCAATGGGGGTTGATACTTGTAGCAGCTCTATGGTTGAAATGGATGTATATGAAACCCCGTACGAGAACAATGTTATAAGTGTTCCTCACAAAGGTTAGAGTTTAATGTTTCTTTCCTTTGCATATGTACTCTGTATGAATATAAATTTGAGAGTATGATAATTCTTTCTTTTAAACCTTCTATATTTCTTACAGAAGGGTGTATTGTCTGTTTCCACGTGGGTGCAGGCTCCCACCGTAACCAATTAAATATGTCAACTGGGATTTCTTCCATGAGTAGATGCTTTTCGGCTCGAAAATCATGTAAGAGGTGGAAACGGAAACAGCACTACTTCCAGCAAAGGGCAAGGCAAGAGCGTTTGAACAACAGCAGGAAATGGAAAGGTGAAGTCCCTTCCGAAGGATTAAGTCTGAAGATGGAAGTCGAAGAAATTGCGAAACAGGGCATAAATGTTCCACCGAATTCTGAAAAAAGTTTAGTTGATAGCGTCTGCTTGGATGACAATGATAAACTGTCAGAAGAGGCTTCTGTCATTACTTCTGATGAGGAAAGGAGCAGTCTTAAAGCTAATTTTGTTTCTGAAAATTCCCGATGTGTTGAATCCCAATTGACGAGTGAAAGGGAGAACAACAAAAGTTGTGAGATCAAGGCATCGTCCACCTCTTCAGGAGATACACCTAGTACTGCAGACTATAATTCTTCTTCTGATAGGAAGGAACGAAATCTCAAGTCGAAGCGATGTAGTGAGAAGTATCTAGATAACCCAAAAGGCTCGAAATGCCATAGACCATCTACCGATATTTCTAATTTATCGCACAAATACAGCAAAAGCTCATTTTGCAGCACAGAAGATTCTCTTCCTGACGGCTTTTTTGATGCTGGACGTGATAGGCCCTTTATGTCTCTTAGTAGATATGAGGAAATTTTGCCTCTTGATTCACGTGAAGTTATACTCTTGGACAGGTAGTTACTATCACTTTTAGTATATCGAGAAACACGATCATTTATATCTATCCATAAGCTGAAGCTCACTTTACCCTCTTTTGGTATGTTTAAAGGGCGAAAGATGAAGTGTTGGATGCAATTACACTCTCTGCTCGAGCCTTGGTAGCTAGGTTGAAGAAATTGAACTGTTTAGCTTCAGATGGAGATGAAGCTTCCATCGACAACTTGCAAGTTGCATCGTTTCTTGCCCTTTTCGTATCAGATCACTTTGGGGGAAGTGACAGAACTGCTCTTGTTGAAAGAACCCGAAAGGCAGTGTCGGGTACAAACTACCAGAAACCCTTTATCTGCACCTGTTTGACCGGGAACCAAGACGACTTGACTGCTCTCAACAAACAGGTCTCAAATACGGCTGAAGATGTCATTTTGTCTGATGTGTGTGAAAAATCCTTGCGTTCGATTAAGTCCAAGCGGAACTCTATAGTAGTTCCTCTAGGGAAACTGCAATTTGGCATCTGTAGGCACAGGGCCTTGCTCATGAAGGTACTCGATTTTTTTAATGCTTTTGGATATCTTAACTCTTTAGTTTCTGTTTAGTTAATTGCTAATATTTGTTTCTTGTATTTTGTTTCTAGTACCTTTGTGATCGCATGGAGCCTCCTGTACCGTGTGAGCTTGTTAGAGGTTATCTAGATTTCATGCCACATGCCTGGAACGTTGTCCCTGTAAAGCAAGATTCCTCATGGGTTCGTATGGTAGTTGATGCTTGCCGTCCTCATGATATCAGGGAAGATACAGATCAAGAATATTTCTGCAGGTATAACAATTTGCGACTTTCTCTTGTTATCGTCTACTATATTATTTATCACTGTGCTAGATTCTTTAATCTTGACTCATTCTCTTTTGATAAATAATGTAATGATCTTTTCTTTTTCTTGTCATTGATGTGAAATTAGAGTTCGGGCTACTGATTGTGCAGTTATATAAAACAAACAAATAGCTAACCAATCTCTTGAAAATATTGTTGATTTGAAAATATAATACAGTTTTGTGTTGAATGACCAATCTCTTTGTCATATTCTGATTGCCACAGGTACATTCCCCTTAACCGGCTAAATGAATCCATCTGCGTAAAGGAAAATTTGGAACCAGGATGTTCTGTTTCTTCTCTATCAACGGGCAAAGGAGTAGAAAGAGCTAATAGTAGTCTTATCCGATGCAAGCTTGGCTCCACTGAAGCAGTTGCAAAGGTTTTGTTTTTACCTTTTGTAGTCTCTATCTGTTTCACGATTAAGTAAATTTACTGAATAGTTTCTTATTTCATCAGATGCGTACATTAGAGGTTTCTGGAGCTTCCTTAGATGACATTAGGACTTTTGAGTATACTTGCTTAGGAGAAGTGCGGATTTTAGGAGCTTTGAAACATGACTGCATTGTGGAGTTATATGGACATGAGATATCTTCCAAGTGGATGACCTCAGAAAATGGACTTGAACATCGACGCATATTGCAATCTTCTATTCTGATGGAACACATAAAAGGCGGATCTCTGAAGGTAACATTCTTTTTCTCAATCTATATTGGATGTCTTTGTAACATCAATCAAAACCTTCTAAATGGTTTTATTGTACTCAGGGTCACATTGAGAATCTCTCAGAGGCTGGTAAGCACCATGTTCCGATGGATCTAGCTTTGTCTATTGCAAGAGATATCTCAGGGGCTTTAATGGAGCTGCACTCAAAGGATATAATTCACCGCGACATAAAGAGCGAAAACGTTTTGATCGATTTGGAAAATCAAACTGCAAACGGAGAACCCATTGTGAAGCTTTGTGATTTTGATAGAGCTGTTCCACTTAGGTCTCACTTGCACGGATGCTGTATTGCCCATGTGGGAATACCTCCTCCTAATATCTGTGTCGGTACGCCACGATGGATGTCCCCTGAAGTCTTCAGAGCAATGCACGAACAAAACTTTTACGGACTTGTACGTTCTCCAAACACTGATTCTCTTGTTCATCAATGTTTATCTTTACTCGTCTCCTTGGTTATGAGTTTGCTTCTGTTATCGCAGGAAGTGGATATCTGGTCATTCGGTTGCCTAATCTTTGAGTTGTTGACTCTACAAAATCCATATTTTGATTTATCCGAACTTCAGATTCATGAATCACTACAGGTTTGTCTCACACTTTCACTTACATGATCGATATCTTGTTAATATTATGATTTTAACGAGTTTGTTCTATCTTACTCTTAAACAGAATGGCAAAAGACCAAAGCTACCAAAGAAACTAGAGACACTGAGTTCTGAAACAGAGGAAGACGAATCAACTAACAAACTCTGTGAAGAGTTTGACCTAACCGAATCTGACTTAGACACAATGAGATTTCTTATCGACATGTTTCACCAGTGCACTGAGGAGTCTCCTTTAGATCGTCTAAATGCAGGAGACCTCCATGAAATGATTCTTTTACAGACAAAAAGAAAGAGTATATCTCCTAAAGGTAATTCCACTTCTCCGCAAAGCTCAAGCCTTTAAAGGCTTTGAAGCTTAAAAGAGAGAAGATAGAAAAATTTGATCTCAGTCTCTTTAAAGATTAGAATTATGTTGTCAACAATTTGGGTCTAAAGCTTCATAAGCTTTAAGGGAACCAGAGAACTATATATATAGGTGGTAATTCTTTCTTGTAACCTTGTTTGTTTCTTCATTTTGTAATCCTCACTGTTCTTAGTCTGTATCATTTGTTTTGTAGACACTAGACACCATTGTATCATTCTTCTTTCAAGATTTTTATTTAAACAAAGAAACCTTATATATTTAATTTAACGATCTTCGAGCATTAAAATATATGGATTGAATATATTGGGAGATATATATATGTGATGTGAATCATATTATACATGAAGAAAAGAAAAAAAGAAATCGAGAAGAAAACAGCTATCGAGATTCCGACGAAGATGTGACAGGGGATATTCTTGGAACTGGCACGGGAAACTCATGAATCTCATCAATCCATGGATTAGTCTTCTCCTTGGCTGGATTGATAGTTCTCAAAGCTCTCCAAACCGCACTATTACACTTAAAGCCCGATCCAAAAGCAATCTGCCAAGTCCTATCTCCTCTCTTGATCCTCCCTTTAGCCTCACTATACGCAAGCTCATACCAAAGCGAGCTGCTCGAAGTATTCCCAAACCGGTTCAAAGTCATCCTCGAAGGCTCCATATGCCACTCAGAAAGATCTAAATTCTTCTCAATCTCATCGAGCACCGCTCTGCCTCCCGCGTGGATGCAGAAGTGCTCGAATGCTAGCTTGAAATCAGGAATATAAGGTTTGATTTTCTTGACATTGAAGACTTTTCTCGCGACCAGTGTTGCGAAAAATAGAAGTTGTTCGGACATTGGTAGTACTAGTGGTCCGAGAGTGGTTATGTTCGTTTTGAGAGCTTCTCCGGCGATGGCCATTAGGTTTTTGGAAAGTGAGACACCGATTTGTTTGTTGTCGTTGTTGTCTTCACGTTGGTAAACACAGTTGAAGGCGTTGTCATCAGCTCCTTTGTGTGTACGGACAGTGTGGATTAGTTGATATTTGGAGCGGCGGCGGTCCGAGGAGCGGTTAGAAAGGAGAACTGCGGCGCCGCCCATTCGGAAGATGCAGTTTGAGAGAAGCATTGACCGGTCGTTGCCTAAGTACCAGTTTAGGGTTATGTTCTCTGTGCTCACTACTAGTGCATATGAGTTTGGTTGGACCTGCATGCATATCAGAATTGATTAGTACTCTAAACACATGTATATATATATATATATATTACTAGAATATGCATATATACAAGTATAAAAATATCAAGACATATACATATCTGTATATACGTATGTATGCATATTCTAGTAATATATATATATATATTGGACATATATGTGTATATGTATGCCAATATTTTTGGAAATTTTATATGGTTGGTATTATTTTATTTTTACGTTATACTGTTTACAGTTTTGCAACTTTTCAGTGTTATAAAATAAAATAATATAGTTGGAAATGAAACTTATACTCCTAAAATTGCAGAGCACATGCATGGCACCATACGTGAGACCTTACGTGTAATAAGATTATTTATGAAACTTATACTCCTAAAATTGGTGATATTGTTCAACAAACATTCCCTCGATTAAACATAACTAAGCAAGCAGCCAAGCATGACACGTCACCTATCAATTTGGTATAAATTCATCCACAAAACGGAAGATTATCAAATGTATCTGCCTAACCTTATTCTCTCCAGCTTTGTCTATCTACCAAAACAAAACAAAAAAGAACTATGGCGATTCTATATACATTCCGACAGGATCTTACCTACTATCAACTATGCAAATGCAGTCATAACATACCACACTTCGGATTGATTGTAAGATATGTGTACCCTAGTGTTAGTAAGTATTATATATATATATATATATATAGATAGATTGTATATACTAAATACATGCATTAGTACTTGCTATGAAGACAATGTATAATTTCCCAATTGTCACAACTACCACCTACCTACAAAATAAGCCTAGCACAAACTTCATAAAAAGTACACGTGCTCATAAAGACGCTAGAGCTTTTACCATGTTCTCATATAAAATCAGTAACCAAAAATTCATATAGATAATGACATGACGTGAAGAAAACTAGAAAGGTCCCAACCTCCCCACCCAAATTAAATTAACCTTTTCTCTTTGTCACGATATTCTTATTTCTTATCAGATGATTCAATTGATGGCGAACCTTAGTATCAAATAACAATAAAAATGGTTGTTAATTAGTAATGAAAATTCTTAATTGAATATATATAATTATTACCTGAAGAAGCTGTTTAGCGAGATCAATGGAGATAAGACCGGCGCTACAACCCATTCCACCAAGATTATAGCTCAAAATATTTCCTCTAAGCTTATATTTATTCACGATCATAGCCGATAGAGAAGGCGTTGGATTGAACAAGCTGCAGTTCACCACAAGTATTCCAATATCCTTAGGCTTCACACCGGTTTTTTCAAGCACTGCGTCTATAGCTCCAAACATAACCGTCTCGGCTTCTTTCCTCGCCTCGGACATACATGGATTCGGCGGGGCACGTAAGAGAGCCTCCGGGAAGTAAGTCTTTTGACCAAGACCGGAACGTTCGAGGATCTTTTGTTGGAAAGCGAGGTTGTCTTCTGTGAAGATACCGAGACGTTGAGAACGGTCCATGAAGGTTTCTCGTGTGCATATTAGAGATGGGTCGGGTTTGTAACAAGCAAAATCGAGGAGGAAAATTTTGCGAGGACGGGTTGTGAAGTAGAGGGTGGTTAGAAAGATAAGAAGAACAGCAAAGAGAGTGGAAGATAGGAAGTGGAAATTGAGGAGGTGGTTGAATAAAAGAGTAAGATCGGAGAGATTGAAGGAGGAGGCTGCGGCAAACAGGACGGGGAGGAGGAGGATGTAGACAACGTTAGAGATTAGGTAATGGTAACCGAGCTTAACGTACTTGAGGCGTACCGATAAGAGGAAGTTTGGGAGTTTATTGTTTGTTACATGAACGGTATTGTTCACGTGATTCTCATTCATGGTGGGTCTTATGGTTTTAAAATGTGAACAAAAGTAATAAGACCAAAAAAAATAAAAAGAGAGAGAGGAGATTTAGTGTTTAATATTGTAGAGAAAGAGATAACTTATGGCCTAAAAAGTTGGAGTATTATTGAGAATTTATAAGCAAAGTTTTAGAAAGAGAACAAGGCAATTTAATACGAATGTATGGTACGTAGTCCCTATGGGTATTGTTGAGGCGGTGAGCTAACTATTCATTGATTCCGTTTTGAGACCGAACAGATCACACATGTTTTTCTTTTGTAAAAGATATATATAGTCCACCCTCCATTATGATCTCTATTGCCTTTCTTCTTCATTTTATTTTGCTTTGATGTGTTATATTTTCAATGTAAGAGTTCAAATTATTTTTCAACTTCATCACTATTATTTTATTTTATTCTGTAAAATTAGTTATAAAATAGGAAATAATTCAATCATTCTACTATTTTATGGATAGGTTATGTATTCCTCTTAATTACATTGCATTGTTCCAATTAGTTTATCATTTTCAAGAAAATTCGTTTTTATTATTCTCCCAACTGCTAAGGTACCATGGGAAATAAATTGCATACGTGTTATTTTATCCCCCAGTTTACAGGGGGGGGGGGGATGCATGCATTCATTGAAACAATAAGTTGAGATATGCATTGACATATCTAAAATGATTTTAGTGGAAACTATATGAAACTTTATACGTACAAAAAAAAGGGAGCTATATATATAAAACAGAGTAAGGTTGACCAAAAGAAAAGAGAAGAGAGTAAGGATAACTTGTAGGAGGTGAAAGATACAACTAACTCCAACTAAAACCTAACTCCAATCAAATTGTTTAATGGGCTCAAGAATGACGATTTAATGAAATATGTGGGTACTTATTTCTCTATTCATACATTTTTAAAAAACCTTTATTTGGCAAAATTAAAGATGCATGATACGAAATTACAAGTCACTGAAATGTCAATAACATCACAAAGTTTATTATGTATTAGAGAGGTCAGGAATCAGAGACGTGAAAAGGTAAAATGCTACTGTAATATCCCTCTGTCCCATTATAAAAGATGTTTAGGAAGTTTTTATGTCACACTAATCGTTTTCATCATCAACACCGTCATCACCATCATTGTGTCTTTAATATCTTTGGTATCATCAATTTGATTATGATCTTCAGTTTGAAGTTATACTGATTATATTATTCGTTACGGTTTCTTTGGAAACTATTTCAAAACAGTTCAATGTGAGTTTGTCATTGTGTCCACATGTTTTTTTTTTTTTTTGTTGTCAACGTAATTGCCCACACACATCTTATAAATTATAGTTTGCGTGTGTACTGAGATTTGGCATATGTATTATTATAAGATATTGTTGTGAATTTCGTAAACGAAAATTGAAAGATTGTGTGGTAAGTCACCCAAAATTTTAGAATAACAATTTTAAATAGAAAAAGGACTATAAATGCCGAAGAACTTCTAACCAAACAGAACTATTTTGGGCAAGAAATGTGATTCGTGGAAGAACCATCATTATTGCTACATCGGTCTATTGTAAATTCTTTACGCGTATTATATTGTAGCTTACATACAAACATCTTTTAGCATCAATCAAAGCGCATCATTTAATTATAACGTAAGCTCCTCAACATCCAACTACTTCGTCATTAGTAACATTGACAAGGTTGGCAGACATGTCAATATAGTTAGTAGTTAGGTATCAAGTTTATCAATGATTCGTATTGGCACTAGATTTTTGGAACACACAACTTTGTTGGTGCAATTGTAGTAACAAAACACTGATTTTTTTTATAGTACTTCAAGGTATTGGTTAATTTCAAGCATTTGTGTGTGTATGTTTTATGTTCAGGTTTTTCGTTTGTTTTATGTCCAAGCTAAATAGTTATATACTAGTATAATTTTTCATTTATAGAAAAAAACAAATTCATGACAAACTTTATTTAATACAATTCATAGATGTTTTATACTCTTTAAAAGACATACCTTAATCGTTTCGATGAGTTTACATAAAATAAATTCTGAATGCTAAATTTACATGTTCCCAATTGGAAGTGCCTTTATATCGTGAAAACAAATTCAACTTGTGAAATTTATAATTATCAGTAACTAAAATCAAATGGTAGAATTTAAAATTAGTTTAGTTTTCAAATCATTTAATGAAATTAGTATCAAAACTGTAAAAAAAATGAAACTTGAAAGAAAAAGAAAAAAAACTTGAAACAAAACCTACATGCAAAATTTTAAAATAAAATAATAAAATCTGGTTTCCTATTTCACTTTGGTTTAGGAAATTTTGAGACCGTTTTGCCAATCCCATTAAAACGCAGCGTTTTGGGATTTTTTTTAGAAACGAGCGTATTTTGCCAATTTCTTTAAAACACATCGTTTTGTACTTTCTATAAAACGTAGCGTTTTCCCAATTTTTTTGTGAAACGCACCGTTTGGAACTTAAGACCGTGTTTGTTGAACTGGTGACTTGGCTGCTAGTCACTTTAGGCGATGGCGCACGGCGGATATGCCAAGCGGAGGGTTGCGGAGCGTAACATGACGGCAGGAACTAGTCGGAGATCAAAGGGACTTCGTGTTGAGAAGAAACCGAAGAGGAATTCGTCTCTCAAAAATCAAATTCGTTCAATCGACCGCATGATCCGTAATGTAATGACCACTCTTCTCCTCTTGGCGAAATTAGGGTTTTTATGGTTGCCTTCTCCGGCCTTTTTTGTCGGGAACTTGTTTCTGATTTTCAGATTAGAGATAATGATTCTGATGAATGGGATGCGATGATGTGTTCAATACAATTGGCTCTAGGATCTTCCTCTTGAAGTAAGAGAGGCTCTAGAAAAGAAGTTGGATGATCTGAAGAAGCAACTCAAGATGCAGAGATAAGAGATTGGTGGGCAACTCCGTAAACTCAATGCTACTGACATCTTTCTGTGTGCAATTCAATTCAATTCAATTCAATATGTACCTCTCTATTTAGTGGGGGTGATGATTTACAAGTATCGGATCGGAGAAGTACATTGCGGAAGCAAATCAAAGCCAATATAATTGTTGCTGCTGCCAGTGGGAAAGAGCTGGAAGGTATATATGATATGTGGCGATGTATAAAACTGGGGCAGTATGCTTTTTTCCGTAGTTGCATGCACTCTGACCTTCTGTTTTCTCTTGAAATAATGCTGATTATGTCGCCGTATCTGAGTGGAAAACAGAGACAGGGAGCGAAGATGATGCGCCATTGAACCTGACTGATGATGACTTCTTTGTCAACGGAAGTAGCAAGTGACGAAGCAGATGCGGACGATGAGTGGACTGATAAAAGCACCGAGTACGTCATGTAACAATGTGCAATAGTTTCTGTAAACCTCAATGCTATTAAGTGTAGTTTATTGACTATATTAGTGTATAACATGGGAGATGAAGAAAAAGTCCACAAAACTTGTGGTCTATACACTATACACCTCTGTTCCATTAAGCTATTATTCTTGTGCAATAAGTTGATTCTTGACTTTTTTTTTCTTTCCCAGGGAGCCGGTTTCTAGTGCTTTTGGCAGAGCAACATCGAGCTTTTCCAGTGATGAAAGAAATCAGGTATAATGCGAAAGTACTCACAATCTCTGTAAGAAACTTTACATGTTAAATTCCGGCGTGATCAAAGCATATGAAACTGAAGTGTTAAATGTTACTAAGTTAGAATTTGGTAAGTGACTCCTTTTGTTTTATTGTAGAAGCCGTACACTACTAGGGTTTTAATGCCACCACAACTGTCAAGGTTTGCATCAACTTCTCGTATGTATTCATCTGTCGAGACTCGAGAGGAATGAGATACCTTCCTCCAGCAACACTTTACGTAGAAGAAGCCAGTATTCACATGCTGCCACAAGTTTGCATACAAGTCAGAATAGCAACTTGAGTTCTAACTCTGATGCTGACAAACTTAAAAGGAAGAGAAGACCTAAGAAAAAGAAGCAACAGGTGAGTTTCATCTCTCTACTCTTTCCTGTAATTCTGTTTCGTAATTTGTGGAAAATCTAATTGGTGGTACTTGAATCAATTTTCCAAACGATATAATTCAAAGAATCTCAGTTCGAGTTGTGAAGCTGGTTATTTATTTGTTCTATCTGCTATTGCAGGCGTGAACGTGGGGATCTCTACAGTTCATCAATTCGAAGAGCTTCACTCATGATTAAGACCCGCCTTGTCTTACACTCTCTCTGAAATGGGTATATATATATGGTTTTATGTGAAATGCAACTCCGATGGAGCCTGGCCTTGAGATGGGAACACAGGTGGTTTAGGGTGGGTTCTTAGAAATGAACGAGGGAAGACATTATGGATGGGAGCAAGAGCGGTACCAAAGACGAGAACTGTACTTGAGATAGAAGTTGAGGCTCTTAGATGGGCGGTGATAGATTTGGTACGTCTCCAAACCCTGTGTCACTTTTGAGTCTGATTTCCAAGCATTGGTAGACCTGTTGAATGGTGAAGAAATCAGGCCTAGTATTGCTCCAATTGTGCAAGATATTCAGCAGCTTTTTCACTATTTTGACAAGAGGCAGATGGTTTTTATTAAGCGTTCTGGTAATGGTGTAGCCGATAGGATAGCTTAGGAATCACTATTTTTCCATAGCCATTCTCTCTTCCAAATCAATTTCCTCTTTTAAACTACTTATGTTGTTTCCTTTTTTCTTTGAACAACAAACATCTGGTTTCCTTTTTTTCTTTACCAATTTCTACGCGAGTTTCTTTTAAACACAGCGTTTTAAAGTTTCTATAAAACGTAGCGTTCCCCCAATTTTTGTCAAAAACGCACCGTCTGCGAAACTTTTAAACTCGCTTCGAGCATAAAATATATATATGGATTGAAGATTTTGGGAGATATACATACATATGTGATGTGAATCATTATTATACAACTATCGAGATTCCGACGAAGATGTCACAGAACTGGAACGGGAAACTCATGAATCTCATCAATCCATGGATTAGTAGTCTTATCCAGCTGGGATGGATTAATAGTTCTCAAAGCTCTCCAAACCGCACTATTACACTTAAAACCCGCTCCAAAACCAATCTGCCAAGCCCTATCTCCTCTCTTGATCCTCCCTTTAGCCTCAATATACGCAAGCTCATACCAAGGCGAGCTACTCGAAGTATTCCCAAACCTGTTCAAAGTCATCCTCGAAGGCTCCATATCCCACTCAGAAAGATGTAAATTCTTCTCAATCTCATCGAGCACTGCTCTGCCTCCCGCGTGGATGCAGAAGTGCTCGAAAGCTAGCTTAAAATCAGGAATGTAAGGTTTGATTTTCTTGAGATTGAAGACTTTTCTCGCGACCAGTGTTGCGAAAAAGAGAATTTGTTCGGACATTGGTAGGACTAGTGGTCCGAGAGTTGTTATGTTCGTTTTTAGAGATTCTCCGGCGATGGCCATTAAGTTTTTGGAAAGCGAGGCACCCATTATTTTATTTTTGTCTTCACCTTGGTAAGCACATCTGAAGGCGTTGTCATCAGCTCCATTGTGTGTACGGACAGTGTGGATGAGTTGATATTTGGAGCGGCGGCGGTCCGAGGAGCGGTTAGAAAGGAGAACTGCGGCGCCGCCCATTCGGAAGAGGCAGTTTGAGAGAAGCATTGACCGCTCGTTGCCTAAGTACGTGTTTAGGGTTATGATCTCTGTGCTCACTACTAGTGCATATGAGTTTGGTTGGACCTGCATGCATATCACAATTCATATATATATTATATGGTTCAATTTAATTTTAACTCTTTGCCAGTTTGTCACAAGATTCTTATTTCTTATCAGATTGTTGAGTTTTAAATTTGTAATGAAACGACTTAATTGAATAAATAATTACCTGAAGAAGCTGTTTAGCGAGATCAATGGAGATAAGACCAGCACTACAACCCATTCCACCAAGATTATAGTTCCAAATGTTTCCTCTAAGCTTATATTTATTCACGATCATAGCCGATAGAGAAGGCGTCGGAGTAAACAAGCTGCAGTTCACCACAAGTATTCCAATATCCTTAGGCTTCACACCAGTTTTTTCAAGCAATGCGTCTATAGCTCCAAACATAACCATCTCGGCTTCTTTCCTCGCCTCGGACATACATGGATTCGGTGGGACACGTAAGAGAGCCTCCGGGAGGTAAGTCTTTTGACCAAGACCGGAGCGTTCGAGGATCTTTTGTTGGAAAGCGAGGGCTTCTTCTGTGAAGATACCGACACGTTGAGTCCGGTCCATGAATGTTTCTCGTGTGCACATAAGAGAAGAGTCAGGTTTGTAACAAGAAAAATCGAGGAGGAAAATTTTGCGAGGACGAGTTGCAAAGTAGAGGGTGGTTACAAAGATAAGAAGAGCACCGAAGAGAGTGAAGGATAAGAAGTGAAAATTGATGAGGTGGGTGAATAAGAAAGTGAGATCGGAGAGATTGAAGGAGGAGTTTGCAGCGAGGAGGACGGGGAAGAGGAGGATGTATACAGCGTTAGAGATTAGGTAATGGTAACCGAGTTTAACGTATTTGAGGCGTACCGACGAGAGCAAGTTTGGCATGTGATCACTTTGGATGTGATTCTCATTCATGGCGGGTCTTTTGGTTTTAAAATGTGATCAAAAGTAATAAGACCAAAATAGAAAAGAGAGGAGAATTCGTGTTTAATGTAGAGAGAGAGATAGAGATAACTTATGGCCTAAAGAGTTGGAGTATTGTTGAGAATTTATAAGCAAAGCTATAGAAAGAGAACAAGGCAATTTAATAAAGAGTATTCCCTATGGTCCTCTTGATATAGAAACAACAACTTGCAATGCATTGACATGTCTAAAATGATTTTTATAAATGTAAACTACAGAACTTTATAAAAAAATAAATTAAAAAATTGGAGCTGAATAAAACAGAGTAAAGTTGACAAAAAAAAAAGAAGAGTAAGGATAATTTGTATGGGATGAAAGATATAACCAACCCTAACCAAAACCTAACTCCAATCAAAATTCTTAATAGAACTTCGAAGATACTCAAGTCTACCCTTTAGCGGGGAAATGTGCCCAAATGTTAAGTCAGCAACACTTACAAATGCCACTTCTTCCCATCGCATCCGTTTTCAGGACAGCCCTCTTTTCCATATAGATAAAGGTTCGACTTCCAAGAGAAAAGATAAGGAAGTCGGTATTGATCGGTATTGATCGGCTCAAGAGTGGGTATTTAATGAAACTGAATTCCATTCAATTACGGTCTTGTTCTTTTGGGGATTGGGCTATTCTTCCGCCGACTCTTTGAAGAACATAGTTGTAAATAAATTTAAGTGTATATAGTTGTAAATTAATAAAGTTCTCAATAAAAATTATTTTTTAGATTAAAATTAATCTTTGATATCATCTTATTCGTAAAGTTCGCCGATAGCTTTTGTACCGGCGACTGTCTCAGCTTCAAAACAAGGTATGTATGGCGTTGCTAATAATCCCAACGACTCTAAAGTCCAATTATTAAAGTCGCACGACAGGATTACATGAAAGATAAAGAAGAACTAAAGGAGAAATCAAAGCTTTTTTTTTTGTTGTTGCAGTTGCAATCTCTGTACCTAAACACCGTTTAGTTGACTCATTACTTTTTATTTTGCCACTGATTCCTTCATGAACAAAAATTTATAAACAACGAACAATGGTTACCCCGCGTAGGAGAAAATACGTGGGTACTTATTTCACTATTCATAAATTTACTTTAAAAAAGTAAGATTGTTGTCTTTATTTGGCAAAAACATGCATGATACATAATTACAAATTATTGAAATGTCAATAACATCACAAAATTTAGGTATTAGATAGCTAGGTGGTGAGGAATCAGAGACGTACGTGAAAGATAAAAGCTAATGTAGTATTCCCTCTGTATAACGATGTTTCGGAAGTTTTTGTACTTATTGTTATTCGTTATGATTTCAAAAAAAAAGTATTTTAGAACAGTTCAATGTGAGTTTGTCATTGTGTCCACACGTTTTTTTTTTTTTTTTTCTATCGTCGTAATTGCCTGCACTTCCTATAAATAATAACTTTTTTAAAAAAAATTTAAATGATAGTTTGCATGCATGCGGAGATTTGACATATCTATACTATAATATTATAAGATATGAACATCCAGCTAATACCATCTTTAATGGTTTTTCTTACTTTTTTCTTTATAAACTTTATAATAAAAGTGGATTATAGCAAATTTAACTTTAAAATAAATTGCTATATTTTTCTCTATTTATCGAAAAAGAAAAATATAGATGGATTAGAGATGCTCTGTATAGCTGGATGTAGAAGAGTCCGTCAAAAATTCCATTCGCATTAATCAAAGTGCAGTATTTAATTGTAAGGTAAGCCCCCTGACACATGCACCCAACTACTTTGTTTAGTTACATTTACAAGGTTGGGCTTAATATAGTTAGTAGTTAGGTATCATCGTCTATCAGTGATTCATTTTGACACTAATTTTTTGGGCACACAATGTTGTTTGTCCAGTTGTAATATCATAAATGAAAATACTAATTTTATAACACGTTTAAGTATTGGTTGTTGGTGAATGGTCCTTCTGATGGATTCGAGTTTGACGATTAGAGAGAGAAAGAAGTAGATAACCGGTTAATCCCGGTTTGATATGGTTAGCAGAAAACCGAGCGTTTTTATATTAAAAATTAACCAGAGAGTTAATCTCCTCCTTCATTTTTTCATCGTGTGGTTGCAAGAAGCATGAAGCATCAGCATCATCTTTCGTTACGCTCGTATTTTGTAAAGATTTGGGGAAGTGATCAAACAGAGATTATGAAATTTGAAAAAAAAAATCGAAGTAGATAATTGGAAAAACAGAGAAAATTGCGATTCTCACTAGTGTTTCTGGATTGTGTGATACTAAAAAACGATTAGACAGAGAGAGAAGAGAGACCTCTGGTTGTATGGGAAATTTTGTGAAACGGAACGTTTTGTGAACGGAACCTTAAATATGTTATAGGGTAAGCATCTCTTATACAAATCCAAATCAAGTTTCCTCTGTTAGTTGGTAAGAGTAGACACATTGTTCTTTTGCACAGAATCTTCAGAGTGTTATCTTTGTTCTATGCTAATTTTCCTACTTATTCAGTAGAATATTTCAGTTTAAATGCAACTGACATATTGCTGCAGTTCTTCCCCAAGAATGAAAAGTATGTACCTCTATCTAGTGGAGGTGATGATTTACAAGTATCTGATCGGAGAAGTACATTGCGGAAGCAAATCAAAGCCAATATAATTGTTGCTGCTGCCAGTGGGAAAGAGTTGGAAGGTATATATGATCTGTGGTGATGTTTTTATGGTGCCCTTTCCATTACCTTTCAGTATAGCATTGGGTCAGTATGCTTTATTTTGAGTGGAAAACAGAGACAGGGAGCGAAGATGATGCGCTATTGGACCTGAGTGATGATGACTTCTTTGTCAACGGAAGTTCAAGTGACGAAGCAGATGCGGACGATGAGTGGACTGATAAAAGCACCATGTACGTCTTGTAACAATGTGCAATAGTTTCTCTACACCTCAATACTATTAACTCTAGTTTATTGACTATATCATCTGCATTCCATTAAGCTGTTATTCTTGACTTTTTTTTCTTTCCCAGGGAGCCGGTTTCTAGTGCTTTTGGCAGAGCAACATCGAGCTTGTCCAGTGATGAAAGAAATCAGGTATAATGCGAAAGTACTTACAATCTCTGTCAGAAACAACTATACATGTTATATTCCGGCGTGGTCAAAGTATATGAAACTGACGTGTTAAAAAATGTTAATGAAGTTAATGATTCCTTTTGTTTCATTGTAGAAGCCTTCCTCCAGCAACACTTCACGTAGAAGAAGCCAGTATTCCACATGCTGCCACAAGTTTGCATACAAGTCAGAGTAGCAACTTGAGTTCTAACTCTGATGCTCACAAACCTAAGAGGAAGAGAAGAAGACCTAAGAAAAAGAAGCAACATGTGAGTTTCTCTCTACTCTTTCCTGTAATTCTGTTTCGTGCTTTTGTGGAAAATCTAATTGGTGGTACTTAGAATCAATCTTCCAAACGATATATAATTTAAAGAATATGCATTCGACTTGAGAAGCTGATTATTTGCTTATTCTATCTGCTATTGCAACGGGATCTCTACAGTTCATCAATTCGAAATAGCTTCACTCATGATGAGGACCCGCCTTGTCTTACACTCTCTGAATATATAGATGTTTTAATGTGGCCATGAAGGCAGATAGATAGGTTCTGCTGTTTTTGGCTAATGATATATAAACCCTAAACCCTGGGCTAAACGTGTTTCTCCTTTGAGATAAGCGTTTTCTAGTTCTGTTGTGTGTTCAGGTTTGGCTTTGATCGAATAGAACCAATAAATGGGACTGATCCAATCCAACAACAATCTGATCTCAGATTGAGAACCAAAACAGAAAAATGGGTATTTCTTGAAAATCTCTATTAATTAATGAGAACACATGACAGATCGCTACAACCAGTAAAAGAACTCAACAATCTGCATAACAAATCAAATTAATGCACATAACCAAAGACTACAGACAAGCTTTTGTCCTGTTTTCCGAGACAACATGTGATAAGGATCCATCCAGTTTTTAAGTGCTTAAGACCATTAAGCATGTCTACATTTGAATTTTTACCGATGAGGTAACACTAGCCAATGACTTGGATTCAGTCCGATGAACATAGATCTCTCCCACGAACCCGACAACCCGAGCACAAACAGGGATTGCTCTTGCCCTAGAGAAACTCTGTTTTTCTTCAGGTTCTTGTGTCCCTGTTAGGTTTCTTGAAGCTTTGTCTCATACACCGCAGCCTAAACCTTTGGCTTCTGATCCTTTCATGATCCTTAGTCTCTTGCAAGTACACACAAACATCCTGCAACAAAAAACAAACAAACAAATCCATAAGAACACGTTACAAATTGTTGTTTCTGATTTTGTGAAATTGTTTTGGGACAGATATATGGAAGACTTACTCCCATGGAACATCTCCAACGAGCATCCAGTCACCATCTTTGTCTTCATAAGTGGGCACAAAGTCTGAACCTTTATATCCTTCTCTCTCAAAATACTCTCCCACAGAGACTTTGAACATCACTTGTAAAGCTTTGAGCAATTCAGAGTATCCTTTGTAACAACTCGGATCTATTTTCCTCAAGTATGGTGCACCTGTAGAAGATAAGGCCTCAGGAAACAAGCCCCAAGCCCAGGCCCAACATCAAAGTTTGATTACCCAAAAAATAACGTTGACTACTGACACATCTCAACAACTCGAAACAGAACAGCAGCGACATCACAAAGAACTGCAGCGACATCAACGGAGAACAGCAGCAACATCAACGGAGGCGTGCAGCGACAATACAGAGTATTGCAGAGATAGTACGAAGTTGGTGACTGATCCTCATACAGCTGTCCTCCAAGTCAAATGTTTCTAGATTGTTCTTCTTCTTTGTATATAACAAGGTGTAAATCCCCAATGTAAACATTATGCAAAATACAAGTCAGTTATTCAAAGTCTCTTTGTTTTCTAAACTCGTTCATGGTATCAGAGCCTTTGTGAACCTTAACAGGTAAATCAATGGCCGATCCTGCAAACCCCTGTTTGTCTTACCCTTTTCCAAGTAATGTTCATGTCTTAAGTTCAGTCACCATAAAGCTCACCGATAGCAATTATCTACTGTGGAAAACACAGTTTGAATCCCTTCTTTCCAGTCAACGTCTCCTGGGATTCGTCAATGGAAGTATCACGCCTCCACCTGTCACCAGAGCAGTCACCAGTAATGACGGTCAAACTAAAGAACCCAATCCCCTCTATGAATCTTGGTTCTGCACCGACCAACTGGTCCGTTCATGGATCTTTGGTACACTATCTGAGGAAGTGTTGGGCTCTGTCCATACCCTGTCGACATCTCACGATGTCTGGCTTCATCTTGCTGAGTCTTACAACAAAAGCTCACTGTCCAGAGAATTCTCTCTTCGTAGGAGCCTCCAACTTCTCACAAAGAATGACAAAAGCCTGGCTGTGTACACTCGTGAGTTCAAGCGCCTCTGTGACTCGCTCAGTGCCATTGGGAAACCAGTTGACGAGTCCATGAAGATCTTCGGCTTTCTCAATGGTCTGACAAGAGAATATGACCCCATCACCACAGTCATTCAAAGCTCTCTCACTAAACTCTCACCTCCAAGCTTCACTGATGTAGTCTCCGAGGTTGAAGGCTTCGACAGTAAGCTGCAGTCGTACAATGAAGCTGCTTCTGTCACACCTCACCTGGCCTTTGTGACTGAGCAAGCCAATCACTCTGCTCCTCACTACGATCCGAGTCAGAGGGGTCGAGGTCGGTTTGGTCAAAACAGAGGAAGAGGAGGCTACTCGACACGAGGCAGAGGGTTCCCACAACATCAGAGCGCTTCACAGTCCCAGGGACAACGTCCTGTTTGTCAGATTTGTGGGAGAGTTGGACACACAGCTATCAAATGCTATAATAGGTTTGATAACAACTATCAAAGTGAAGCCGTCACTCAAGCCTTCTCCTCTCTGCGTGTGGCTGATGAAACGGGAAAAGAGTGGCATCCAGACTCTGGTGCCACTGCACACATTACATCATCCACCTCTGGCCTGCACGAAGCAAAGGCTTATGAAGGAAGTGACACGGTGATGGTTGGGGATGGAGCTTATCTCCCAATCACTCACGTTGGATCCACCACAATCTCGTCTGCTAAAGGTACCATTCCATTAAATGAGGTGTTAGTCTGTCCTGATATCAAAAAATCGCTCTTGTCAGTATCAAAACTCTGTGATGATTATCCTTGTGGTGTGTTTTTCGATTCTAATGATGTGTATGTCATCGACTTGACAACTCAGAAAGTGGTGTCAAAGGGTCCTCGTAAAGAGAGCCTCTATGTGTTGCAGAATCAAGAGTGTATGGCGTTCTATTCAAATAGGCAGTGTGGAGCAGACTTAGAAACGTGGCATCATCGCTTAGGACATTCTAACTCTCGGATTCTTCAACACCTACAAACCAGCAAGGAAATTCAAGTTAATAAGAGCAGAACACTACCCGTTTGTGAGCCTTGCCAGATGGGGAAGAGTACTAAGTTGCAGTTTTTTTCTTCTGATTCTAGATCTTTAAAACCCTTAGATCGAATTCACTGTGATCTTTGGGGACCTTCACCAGTTGTATCGAACCAAGGTTTCAAGTATTATGCAGTATTTGTTGATGATTTTTCAAGATTCTCTTGGTTTTATCCTTTGCGCTTAAAGTCAGAGTTTATGTCTGTTTTTATTGCTTTCCAAAGGCTGGTTGAAAATCAACTGAATGCAAAAATCAAAGTGTTTCAAAGTGATGGAGGGGGAGAGTTTACTAGTAATGGATTTAAGAAACATCTAGAGGAGCATGGCATTCAACATCACATCTCATGTCCCTACACACCTCAACAAAATGGTGTTGCAGAGAGAAAGCATAGGCACTTAGTTGAACTCGGCCTCTCTATGATGTTTCATGGTCATGTTCCACTGAAATTCTGGGTCGACGCCTTCTTCACTGCTAACTACCTGGTTAATCTTCTACCATCATCAGTTCTAAGCAACGTCAGTCCTTATGAGACGCTGTTCCAGCAGAAAGTAGACTACTCTCCTCTTCGAGTATTTGGCTCTGCCTGTTATCCGTGTCTACGACCGATAGCTCAACACAAGTTTGATCCAAGATCCCTGCAATGTGTTTTTCTGGGTTACAACAATAACTACAAGGGCTATCGCTGCTATTATCCACCCACAGGCAAAGTCTACATCTCTCGCCATGTACTATTCGATGAATGTCAATATCCTTTCAAGGATAAGTATCATCACTTGTCTCCACAATATCAAACGCCTTTATTACAAGCCTGGCAACACTCGGAAGCCTCATCTCAGCCTGTGTCAGTTACATCTCTGCAACTACTGTCTCGAGGCACTGAACCTGCCACTCTAGTTCAGGATCTAACTACACAAGAAGAAGCAGAACCAGAACAAGCAGACAATGCAGTATATGTTGACAGTGAATCTGACGGTCAAGAAGAAAGTGATGAAGAAGCCGATGAAGAAGCCGATATACCAGTTCAAGACACTGCAGAACCCACGCTCATGATTCCTGCTAACAATCATTCGATGACAACAAGGTCAAAAGCAGGGATTCACAAACCAAACCCTCGGTATGCTCTTCTTGCTTCCAAACAAATCACCGAGGAACCTTTAAACATTGTCGCAGCTATGAAACATCCGGGTTGGAATAGTGCAGTAATGGACGAAATTGGCCGCATCCACATGCTCCACACGTGGTCACTGGTGCCTCCCACTGAAGATATGAACATCTTATCCTCCAAATGGGTCTTCAAGACAAAACACAAACCAGATGGAACAGTGGATAAACTCAAGGCCAGGCTGGTGGCAAAAGGATTCGAACAGGAGGAGGGACTTGACTATCTTGAAACATTTAGTCCAGTAGTTCGCACAACCACCATACGACTAGTCCTTGACACTGCTACAAACATGGACTGGCCTATCAAGCAACTCGATGTGTCAAATGCCTTCTTACACGGTGAGTTGCAGGAACCTGTGTTTATGTATCAACCAACAGGGTTTGTTGATCCAGAGAAACCTGATTATGTCTGTCGTCTCACCAAAGCTCTGTATGGTCTCAAACAAGCACCACGAGCTTGGTTTGATACGTTTAGCAATTTCCTGCTTGACTTTGGCTTTGAATGTAGCACATCCGATCCCTCACTCTTCGTCTGCAATCAAGGTGATAAAACTCTGGTTCTTCTACTGTATGTCGACGATATTCTCCTCACAGGCAGTGACACTGGCCTACTGGAACAACTCCTCGCAGCTTTAAACAGCAGATTCTCCATGAAAGACCTGGGTCCTCCTCGTTACTTCCTTGGAATCGAGATTGAAGCCTACAAAAATGGTCTGTTCTTACACCAAACAGCTTATGCCTCTGACATTCTTCATCAGGCGGGAATGACAAATTGTAACCCCATGCCTACTCCCCTGCCTCAACAGCTTGACAAACTTGATGTCACACCATTTGCGGAACCTACATACTTCAGGAGTCTTGCAGGCAAATTACAGTATCTAACAATCACGAGGCCAGACCTTCAGTATGCTGTCAACTACATTTGTCAACGGATGCATGCTCCGACCAACTCTGATTTCACTCTGCTTAAGAGGATTCTCCGATATGTTAAAGGAACTCTCAACATGGGAATGCCAATACAGAAGCACAATAATCCCTCTCTCTCAGCATTCTGCGATAGTGACTACGCTGGCTGCAAGGACACACGAAGGTCCACAACTGGTTTCTGTATTCTCCTCGGCTCTACCTTACTATCCTGGTCTGCCAAACGACAATCCACGGTCTCCAATTCATCAACAGAATCCGAATACAGAGCTCTCTCCATCGTCGCTAAGGAACTCACATGGATCTCCTCTCTCCTACGAGACATTGGTATCTCACAATATCACCCTACTCGTGTGTTTTGTGACAATCTCTCTGCAGTCTACTTGTCTGCCAATCCTGCTCTACACAACCGCACTAAGCACTTTGACAAAGACTTTCACTACATCAGAGAAAGAGTAGGACTGGGACTCATTGAGACACACCACATTCCTGCGAAACTCCAGCTTGCCGACATCTTCACCAAACCATTACCACGACCTTCTTTTTTTGATCTTCGTGGCAAACTTGGTGTTTCAGCTCGTTCCGTCACCTCCACGCCAAGTTTGAGGGAGAGTGTAGAAGATAAGGCCTCAGGAAACAAGCCCCAAGCCCAGGCCCAACATCAAAGTTTGATTACCCAAAAAATAACGTTGACTACTGACACATCTCAACAACTCGAAACAGAACAGCAGCGACATCACAAAGAACTGCAGCGACATCAACGGAGAACAGCAGCAACATCAACGGAGGCGTGCAGCGACAATACAGAGTATTGCAGAGATAGTACGAAGTTGGTGACTGATCCTCATACAGCTGTCCTCCAAGTCAAATGTTTCTAGATTGTTCTTCTTCTTTGTATATAACAAGGTGTAAATCCCCAATGTAAACATTATGCAAAATACAAGTCAGTTATTCAAAGTCTCTTTGTTTTCTAAACTCGTTCAGCACCATCCATACTTACTTTCACATAGCTTCCTTGAACCTCATTATCAGTGTCATTCTTCTTTGTCTGAATGTTGTTCTTGATCCTGTAAGATCTAACTGGTGGCCATCCAACAATCTGAGCCCTGCAAAAAGGAAGAAGCACTGTCAATAAGTCTTTTCCTTGACCAGATCCGAACCAGAGAATTTGTGTGTTTAAAACTCACTTTCGAGGAGGAGATGTTTCGGTTTTTCTCGTTGATGATTCAGTTTCATTCTCGGAACCACTTGGTAATGCTCTCTTGTTGCTGTTAGTACAGCAAGAAACTATCTCTTTTTCTTCACATACATTGTCTGTTCCTGGTAATCCAAGTCTCAGCTCAGTTTCCTTGAGGTTAATAAACTCATCCATGTTAACTCTCTTCTGATTCTTCAAGAATTGCAGGAGAAAAGAAAAGAAGAAAGCTTTTGGTTATATTGCTTTGAGGAGTGGAGAGAGACAGAGAAGTTGGTAATGATGTAAATGAAGATGAGTCTTCGTGGAAGCTGAGTGTTTTATAGAAGTTAAAAAGATAGATTGATAGAGAAGAAACTGTATTTTGAATTAAGGACAAAGGAAAAAAAAAAGCTAAGCTTGTCGGTAGCAGTAACAGCAACTTTGAGGCAAAAGTGTGTCCCATCCTCTTGGGGGCATTAATTAATTGGACACACTTTCTCTTTCTCCCATCTGCCCAAAGCCAAAAACAAAAATCTTTAATTACATTTTTCTTCCCTCTCTTTTAGTAGAGACTGTCCAGACTGGAGATCAAATCTTTCATCCCCACCACATGTGGTGTGCCATATGCATATGTCTCCACTCTCTATAGTGATCTTTTTTTGGATGAGCAATTAAGTACACTGACTTCAGAGATTTACTTATTTTTTCAATAACTGATCTATATGCAATTGTAGCTTGTATTCAGTAATTTTGGATCATGGGTATTGAGTTTCATTGGCTTTCTAGAACAAAAAGTTTAAACCTTTTTGATTTTCACTGTTTCAAAAACAGATACTTTGGGTGCTGAAGAGCCAAAAGCAGAGCCAACGTGACACAAATCTATAATCTTTCTTTACCGGGTTTTGTTAAAGCTCACAACTTTTGTGTTTCTGTCTCTTAACTATTAACGATCATGATCACCACACACGTATATATCAATCTGAAACAAAACTGAGAGCATCACGACAAGAATATTCAACTAGCTCAAGGCTTAGTTAATTGTCAGTAATATCATAATGGGGTCTTGTAGTTTTGGTTTGGAAACTGAGATCTTCAACAGATTCTCTCTCTGTCTTTGTTCATGTTACAGCGTGCGTTATATTGGTTGTATTCTATTTATATGGAGCTCCTATTGTAGATGTTACACGTCTTTGGTAGAACCTAATCGAATTGAACTGGATCTAAGTTTGGTTCGATTTGTTGTTTTTTCATAGCCGAGGGTTTGCACTGTGCATGCATGGTTTTCGAAATTGAAGTCCTACTGCCAGCCCATGCAAAGATTTACTACCATCTACCAATATTTTTGTATTAGAACAAAAAAAATTATGTAATTGAAGTAAGAGTGTTGACTTCAAAATATTGACGAAAACACTTAAAAGAAATTCATGAAAATAAGTGGTGATTACAAAATGCAAACCAGTATACATGATATATACATCACGCATTGATTTCGGTACGGTGTGAGAAACATTCTCTTCTTGGTTCACTCATAAAGAAGATAATAAAGATTCGTTTTTTTTTTACACGAACAGCTCATACAAATCTAAATTATATTAAGACCAAAAAAAAAAATCTAAATTATATTAATTGTATTTTTTAGTTTATGAATAGAACATCTCTGTTTTTTGCTATCAAGAGAAAAAAAAAAAAAGAATAGAACTTTTCTGCTTTAACTTTTTACTGGCCATCTAATTATCTAAACGAAACATTTAAATGACTAATACACTATGTGAGTAAACTTAAAAGTAAAACAAAAGAGTACGTAATGTGAACAAACTTAAATTATGTGTATTTTCATATATATAGCCATAAATAATTAAAGACTTTTTTTAGGCATGAATATCCGCAAGCTTTTTGCTATTTAATAAGTTGCCATTTTCGCACTCATTTTATGCCGCTTTTTTTTTTTTAATCCAACTTTGCAAATTAAGTAATTAATTAATCAAATACCAAAATCTCGTTATAAAAAATGAAGTAGACGAAAATTAAGAAGAGAACTTTAACAAGAAAATGTGTTACACTTATTTAACTTGTACTAAAAAATAAATGACAACGTAAAAAGATTATCACAATAATATGATGAGAAAGAGTATACTTTTTTTTTTCACTAACGAAAACAGCTTCAAATCCTAATAAATTGCAATAGCCAAAGAAGTGAGTGATGATTGTGATGATACGTTCTATAATTGTATCTGCCGACATGATCATCATGAGACGACGACATGTCACTCAAATATTTGCTTGCCCTACTAGAAAAGTAGAAGATCTCAAGCTACCACATCTTCGACCGTACACGTGAAAACAATCGCATAAAGATGCCACTAATGAAGATGCCTTTCAGCCGCGCAGCTAATCAATGTTTGTTTATAAAAACACTCTAAACCCGCGGCAAGTTTTTTAAGATTGTGGTTTAACTTAAAACCAAGACTGTTTAAAGCTCTTTTGATGATGATATGAGTAAGCGTTAGCAACACATATGATATACAGTACTAATTGCTTTGGTTTGGTCCAAAGTTTCAAATCTTTTATTTATTCAAGTTTAAATTTAAGGGACTTAACTTTCCGTCGTTCTTCACAGCTCCGGCGCTGCTCCAGCGCGTCGCCACTCACGATCACCATCATTGGATTCGTCTCATCGGTAGCTAGCCACTGGACCAAGTCTTCGTCAGTTTCTCATCTCAACAAGCATGGATTTGGGATCGAAACTGAATGAATTTTCCGGCGATCCTCCTCCTCCGTTGAGTCTCGACCAGCACTCATCATCGCATCACCTTCTCGCCTGTCTTGAATCTCCAACTCCAGATCCGCGATGGCCTAGCAAGCATCGCTGGTCGGCGTCGGTGCGAGCGGGTGTGAACCAAGTCGCCGCTTCCTCTACTCCTGTTCATGCCTTTTCTCAGGCGTCGCAGTTCTTCCCTCCATTGGACCCTCTTCCTAGTCCGGCGGTTAATCCCACTGTTGGGAAGGCGTCGGATTTTGGTCACTCTTCACCCCGGCCAAATCGCTCCGACCTTCATCTGAGCCTAAACCGGCGGACTCTTCTACAACAGTGGATTCTCTGAAAAGCTCCTCACCGCCGTCGTCAACTCCTATGAACACGCTGGGTGTGCTGCCGGTACTTGGTGAGGCTTTAGCTTCTTCTAGTGCGTTGCCGTTACCTGTGGGTGCTCTCGGTTCTGTTGTGCCACCGTTAAATGTTACAAGTATGGACAAGTCAATTACTTCGGAGAAATTTGTACCCTCAAATTTGAAAGGTGCTTGGACAAAGCCACTTAACTTCTCTACGTCTTCGACTCTTGTAACGATTCCTGCTCCGAGGCAATCTCGCCAGGTTTCAACAAAGGAGGATAATGTGAGGTTTCCTTGGGCTGCAAAAATGGATCCAGCAGCCAGGAACTTGTATAGAGCAACATCACAAGAGTACATGGAAGATGGCACTCCAAAGGTAACAATTCAAGTCATGTCATGTTGCAAGATCTTGAGAATCAGAAGGAATATGTTTTAGGACAGTTCTATAGATGTAGTCCTCCTCCTGGTGGCTTGATTCATGCGGTGATCAATAGGATCTAGGGTAGAAAATGTAGAATCTATATGCGCAAGTTAGATGATTCAAAATTTCTCTTCCATATTCCTGATGCTTCAACCAGAACTTGGGTTCTTCAAAGGGGATTATGGCATGTTGATTGATATGCTCAAATTTACCCTAGAGCTACTCTCTCAAATTAAGAGGTCAATTGTAGTACTTAGGGATCGAATCCACAGAGACTCTAGTTCACACAATAGATTTAATAATCTTTTAATTATGCTAAACAAAAATATTGTAATTTAAATAGCAAAATAAAACAGAAATAAAATAGATGTAAATTCAGATGGAATAAACGCTAGGCCTAGGGAAATTCTCAGGAAATCATGGAAAATCAGATCAATTAATTAAGAAACAAGATTCAATAATTAAGCACCGTTCTTGAACTCTAAACACAATTATAAAATAAATCAGTTCTCACTGCAAATATTATCTAAATTTAAAACCAGAAAATCCAAATCTCTTTGCAAAATTCTAGTTAAAAACCAGCAATAAAATCAGGTTTAGATAAGTTCACAAAATCACTAATCCAAATCTCTTTGCAAAAAGTAATTTTGCTCACCAAAGGTTTTATCAGGAAAATCAATTATATTCTCATATCAATCAATAATCCTAAGATCTAAATCCAGATGACTAATCAAAGATCTAGCATTAAGAACAACCTATGGTGAAGAACAAGAAAGATAATAAATCCTAAATTAACAGATCTAATAATCCATGAAATCCCTAATGAGAAACCCTAAACCTAACTAGCAGATCTACTCAGACATAATTGCAAGAACACAAATCATGAATAAAATAGATAGCATTAAGAAAGAGATTTAAAGAAGAAATAAAAGAGTTCTGAATCTTCTCTGAAGGAGTCTTGATTCTTCTCTCCAAAAGCTCTCTAAAAATCTCACAGGGTTTTGCTCTCAAAAGTTGCAGGGAAAAATAAAGCTTAAGTCTAAACAATGACCCTAAAAATCCTATTTATACTCCTAAAAACGTCCAGGGACTAATGATGCAAATATGGAAGACTTTATGGCAGATTTGTAAATCTTCAAAACTTGTGGGAAAACTTCCAATTCTGACTTTGGCCTAGCATCGATCGATGCATATCAGTGTGTCGATCGATGCACTCTCTAAATTTCGTCTCCCAACTTTGTAACTCAGCCTCAATGCTTGATTATGCTCCAAATCTTCATATTTAGCTCCATTAAGCTCCCATCCATGATAATTCCTATAAAGACTCAAAAAGACTCTAAAAACACCAAAAGACTCTATAGATAAGACTTATATCATGGCTAAAAACACCTAAAAACCATGATATATCAACTCCCCCAGACTTAGCCTTTGCTTGCCCTCAAGCAAAACATAAACTTAGCCCTGTGAAAGAGGTTTGAAAACACAGGAACTCATTTTCTTTTTAAAGTAATGCCATGATCATCCAAACCTTAATCCACATGCTTAGCAGATAAATCCAAATCGAACCACCATGTACTTCTCCGTTGACTTTCATAGCATCCCAAATTCAAACCAAATTCCACTACTTCCTCCATTAAGCCTTCATTGGTGGGTCTCATCAATTTGATCAATATCAAGAACCTTCTAGACTCATTCTCGTACAATACCATAACAAGCAAGACATATCTTTTAAACACATGTTGTACTCTTTCTCTCCCCCAGACTTATTCTTTTTAATCTTCCTTAGAGCTTTGCTTTGTTTTTTTTTTTTTTCTTAATAAAAGTTGTAGGCGAATAATGGGGTCATCGGTAATTTACCTACCCCTCGCTTCCAAGCTTTGTATGATCATTTGACTTAAGAGTAGAATAACGAGGTCACAGGTAATTTACCTACCTCTCTAAACTGATCAAAATCATCTCATCTTTTATTCTCTCTTTTATTTTTCTAAACAAAGCTCTCAGGATTTTTCTTAACTTAAATAAGGGAGAGGAGTACCATTTTCTTTCTGAAGTCTTACTTGTCAGGTATGAACAAGGAGTCAAGCTCTATGAAAATCAATCTCCTTGATGAGTTAAAAAGAAAAGTACAGAAATTACCTCAAGCTTTTATGGATTCTGTTGGAAATTTGGATGTTTCTGGTTCACTGGTCAGCCATTGGATTTTTCATTAGTCGGATTTGTGGATTCAATCTGCAGCATTAATCAACCAAGGCAGTACACTAAAAAGAAAAATCATAGTTCCCAACAAAATTTTGACTCAATAAAACCATTTTTTTTTTTTTCGACTGACTCTCAAAAACAAAAACGTAGTTAGTAACTGCCTCCCCCAGACTTAAACAACACTGTCCCCAGTGCTATCAAGTAAGAGATTGGCGAATAAAATAAAAATTAAATGAAAATCAAAAGAAAAATGAAAAAAAAAACCTACCAGTGGGTTGCCTCCCACTAAGCGCTTGTTTTCAGTCATTAGCTTGACTGTGTCGGATCTCAGCATCCGGTGGATCGGAACATGGCAGTGAATGCTTCTGAGAGGATGTCCTCTTTCTCCAAGGGGTGTGTATGCAGCAGATGAATGAGGTCTACAAGTTTCATGAGGAACAGGACCAGGGTGGGACTGAGGTATGGGTGGCTTTCTTTTAAGTCCTGCAAAATCATCAACAGAAGAAACAAGCGCTCTACGATAATCTCGTGGCTTGGTTAACTGGACAACAGTTTTTGTACCTTTCAAATTCTTATTGATGAATGGAGAAGGTTTGGAAGAAGGAGATGCATACCTTGGCCTTACCTGTGGGTTCTGGACTGTGGAATGGTGAGATTTCAGCTTTACATCTGGTCTAGGACTTGCAGTTAAGGATCCAACACGAGAATCTTCGATTTTGGACAAGTCTGAGCCGACTCTGGAAGGTGTGTCGATCGATGCAACAGCTGCATCGATCGATGCTTGGCCCGCAACTCGTGTTTCTTGAACGTTTCTGCAGCTTTCCTCTGAAATCCGTGTTTCCAGCACAAAAACATCATCTACCAGCGACTTGTCATGCATCAGAACCTCATCATGGTCTCTAGTACTGATTAGATGATCTCCACTCCAATCTTCAAGCTTAGCAGCTTGTTTACTCACTTTCTCAACAGTCTCCAACTCTTTGACATACCCAGCAGTAATGTCTTCAGGAAGCTCTATGATCAGATTGTCATCAGAAACAACCTCCACAGAAAATGTCTGACCATCAATGGTGGGAACCCTTCTCAGCTTGTCCATCTCAAAGTTCATAACCAAATCTTCTACATTCAAAGCTATGTGTCCCTTCTTCACATCTATGATAGCACCGGCTGTAGCCAAGAAAGAGCGTCCTAAGATGAGAGGATCACTTGGCTCCTTGTCATATTTCAGCACCACAAAGTCAGTGGGAATCATGCAATCTCCAATCTTGATTGGAATATCTTCTAAGACACCTTCAGGAATCCTTCTGGAACGATCAGCTAGGATAAGAGATATCTTAGTCGGCTTGAAATCCGTCATCCCAAGTCTCACAGCAACAGAATGTGGTATCAGGTTAATACTAGAACCAAGATCACAAAGTGAATGAGAAAACCTTCCTGTGGAGATAGAGCAATCCAACACAAAACTTCCAGGATCTGGTAACTTCTCTGCAATCCTACTCTGAATCACTGCACTTACTTCCTTAGAGACAACCACCTCCTGCTTCTTATCCTTCTTCCTCTGTGGAGGCTGCTTCAACAGAATTGAACTGACATCCTTTGTAAGCAGTGCTCCTTCCTCAGGACTCAAACCATTGGTGACCATCCTCTTCACATATCTCTTAATACTAGGAGAAAACTTGACAGCATCAATCAAAGGCATCTCTATCATCACCTTATCCATCATAGCTTTGCATCTAGCTTCCTCAAGCTCCTGCTTAGACCTCCTAGGCTTAGGAAAAGGAACCTTAGGCTTGTAGGCTTGTTGTGAATCGGATGGTTGGACTGGAACAGAAACCGTAGCTGTCTGTGGGGGGTGTCGATCGATGCTGACATTGTGTCGATCGACACTTGATGATGATTGCATCGATCGATGCTCTTGTGTAGTGTCGATCGATGCTGGATCAACTGACGGATCTTCGTCTCTTGCCTTCACCAAAATCGCATTACAAGCATGGTGGGAGTTCTCAGTTCTTCTAGAAAGAAGTTCCTCTTGTCTTTTAACAGACCCAGCAGTCTGAATCACTTGATTCTCTAGCTTCTTGACATGAGTATTTAATGCATCAAACTTCCCAGTCAGTTCATTGTAGACATTATCAATCTTCCCATTGAATGTCACTGTCAACTGCTCTTGTCCTTGAAGAATCTGATCAAGCATGGCCTCCATTCGACTCTCTGAATTGGGTGGAGAGAGGGGTTGGTAAGAAGAAGATCCATAGTTCCTTGTGAAGTTGCTGTTTGGATTTCCTGTGAAGGAATTCTTCTGACCAAATCTCTGATTTTGATAGCCAGCTCCATACACATAGTTGACATCTTCTTCTCTAGTCTCTGGCTTTGGCTCAAAAATCTCAACATCTTCAGCAAAATGGACTGACCTCTTTCCCACAAGAAGGTTATGCACTGTATCCAACTTAGCATTCACTGTAGCAAACTGATTTGAACCAATCCCTTCATGTGCTCTTTTCCGCTCTAAGTCTGCATTCTTGGTACTGTTGCTTGATGCTAACCTTTCAATCAACTGTTCAGCCTCATCTGGGTACCTTATCTTGAAGTTCCCATCACTAGCAGCATCCAAAGCCATCTGATACCTCCAGTCAATCCCGCTGAAGAAGATACTAATCAGCTGTACCTCTGAAAACCCATGATGCGGACAATCTCTCTGGTATGCTTTGAATCTTACCCAAGCAGCTTTGTAAGATTCAGTTGGTCCTTGTCTAAAGGTAGAAAGCTTGATCCTCAGCTCATCAGACATCGCATCATCATAGAAATAGTTCAAGAATGCCACCTTGATGTCATGCCAGGTTGTCAGAGATCCTGGTTTCAGCTGCCTTAGCCAATGAGAAGCTTCCCCAGCTAGAGAGTAAGGGAAAAGCTTGCAGTAGAGGTAGTCTTCTGTGACTCCATTAGCCTTGATGCTTGTGACTATGTCCTCAAAGTGCTCTATGTGATCTAGAGGCTTCTCATTTGGCAGATTCTGGAATGGCCTTTGTCCAACAAGAGCGAAGTAGGCAGGCTTCAGCTCAAAGTCATTCCTTGGGAATGGAGGGGGGACAATTGCGGAACGATTTTCATAGAATAAATCTGGTCTGTTGAAGTCCGCAAGAGTCTTGACAAGTTCTCCATTGTTGTCCCGTCTTGGCTGAAGGTTCTGCTGGTTGTTACCATCCAAATTGGCTCCGTTCGCACCAGCCCCGACATTGCGTTGATCGATGCCAATTATGCGTCGATCGATGCCTTCTTGGTTGCGTCGATCGATGCCTTCGTTGCGTCGATCGACGCCATCTGCATTCTCATTAACGACAGCAGGTTCTTCCTCAATAACATGTCCTTCAGCATCAAGTTTCTGGCCTTGCTCGTTGCGCACATTACCCTCTTGATCCTTCAAAACCCCAGCCTCATCAGGTCTCAATATGATTATATTGGCCATCTTCGCTGATTTGGCTGCTTTGGTGTTCTCACGCTCTAGTTGTCCTAACTCTTGGTTTGTAAGCTTAACAACTGGACCAGTAGGATTTTTCCTGGTGCTAGGCTTAGGCATGTACCTGAAACACACAAGAGAAAATAAACAAAAGCGTGTAAGTAAAACAAAAAAAAATAAAAATAAAAATTTAGACAAAATCAAAGATTTTAATCTAATGGTGAATCAAAAGAGTCCCCGGCAACGGCGCCAAAATTTGATATGCTCAAATTTACCCTAGAGCTACTCTCTCAAATTAAGAGGTCAATTGTAGTACTTAGGGATCGAATCCACAGAGACTCTAGTTCACACAATAGATTTAATAATCTTTTAATTATGCTAAACAAAAATATTGTAATTTAAATAGCAAAATAAAACAGAAATAAAATAGATGTAAATTCAGATGGAATAAACGCTAGGCCTAGGGAAATTCTCAGGAAATCATGGAAAATCAGATCAATTAATTAAGAAACAAGATTCAATAATTAAGCACCGTTCTTGAACTCTAAACACAATTATAAAATAAATCAGTTCTCACTGCAAATATTATCTAAATTTAAAACCAGAAAATCCAAATCTCTTTGCAAAATTCTAGTTAAAAACCAGCAATAAAATCAGGTTTAGATAAGTTCACAAAATCACTAATCCAAATCTCTTTGCAAAAAGTAATTTTGCTCACCAAAGGTTTTATCAGGAAAATCAATTATATTCTCATATCAATCAATAATCCTAAGATCTAAATCCAGATGACTAATCAAAGATCTAGCATTAAGAACAACCTATGGTGAAGAACAAGAAAGATAATAAATCCTAAATTAACAGATCTAATAATCCATGAAATCCCTAATGAGAAACCCTAAACCTAACTAGCAGATCTACTCAGACATAATTGCAAGAACACAAATCATGAATAAAATAGATAGCATTAAGAAAGAGATTTAAAGAAGAAATAAAAGAGTTCTGAATCTTCTCTGAAGGAGTCTTGATTCTTCTCTCCAAAAGCTCTCTAAAAATCTCACAGGGTTTTGCTCTCAAAAGTTGCAGGGAAAAATAAAGCTTAAGTCTAAACAATGACCCTAAAAATCCTATTTATACTCCTAAAAACGTCCAGGGACTAATGATGCAAATATGGAAGACTTTATGGCAGATTTGTAAATCTTCAAAACTTGTGGGAAAACTTCCAATTCTGACTTTGGCCTAGCATCGATCGATGCATATCAGTGTGTCGATCGATGCACTCTCTAAATTTCGTCTCCCAACTTTGTAACTCAGCCTCAATGCTTGATTATGCTCCAAATCTTCATATTTAGCTCCATTAAGCTCCCATCCATGATAATTCCTATAAAGACTCAAAAAGACTCTAAAAACACCAAAAGACTCTATAGATAAGACTTATATCATGGCTAAAAACACCTAAAAACCATGATATATCATTGATGATTGTCTGATGTTTGTAGCTCCTTGGTCTACTGCAGATACATTTGATATTCCTGAGATATCAACTATTCCTGTTTGGGTGACCCTTAAAAATATCCCAAACAGGTTGTACTCAATTCCAAGAATTAGCCATATTGCATCTGGGTTAGGTGCTCCTATGGCTACTTACAAACCAAGACTGGATCCTTCACTAATGGGTGAGGCCAAGATCTTGGTGGAAGTTGAGTTGAGTAAAGCTTTTCCTCCTAGGATTGCAGCAACAGATAAAAAAGGTAATATTTCAATGGTTGATGTTGAATATGCTTGGATCCCAGCTACATGTGCAGGTTGTGGACAGCTTGGGCATAAGGTTTCCCGCTGTATGCAACCACATTTTCCAAATACAAGTCTCACCAAACTTGCATCCAACGAGGTCGTCACTCATGTTGAGAGTTTAGATGCTGCCACAGTTTTGGATTCACCAAACACTAATAAACAGGAGCCTCCAACTATTGTCATTACCACAAAATCAGTAACCCAAGTAAGTACAGCCTTAGACATTGAGGCTGGCCCAATCCAAGTCACAGATCAATGCTCAAGGGAGGCAGAATGCCACCAGAATGATGAAGTTGAAGATGTAATTGAGGAGATATGCACAGTTGAAAAAGCTATGGAAGTTTTAGGCACAGAGAATAATGAGATTCTAAGGAATTGTGAGATAGGAAATGTTTCTGCTAAAAACAGGTTCAGCCGTTTGGGTTCCTCATTTTCAGATGGGGATTCACTTCCTTCAGATGGAGAGTTAGATGATTCAGATGGGTCCGACAGTGAGTCCGGAATCATGGATCATATGACTCCCTCCGGACAAAGACTATTGCGAGAGAGACCAGTACAGCCGTCCATCAAAGCTAAGGAGGTACAAGAGTCCTCCAATGCTCGGGGAAGAGGTAACCGTGGATGTGGGAACCGTGGCCGTGGAAATCGTGGCCGCCGTGGACGTGGCTAGTTGGCCTCTCTATGATGAACTACGAAGCTAACCGAAGCGGAAGATTTGGTTACCAATTTTATACTTATTGTAATATTGTCTTACGGCTGTATTGTTTTAGTGTTTAAAATTGTATGACTTAGGTCATAGCTTTTGGTTTTTATTAATGGAAAAAAGAAGTTAAAAAAAAAAAAAAAAAAAAAAAAAAAAAAAAAACGTTTATATTTTATAAGTTTTCTAATAGTAGTAAAGTGATTTATAAGTCTAGTTGTAAAAGACATCATTACACTAAGGATCGAATCCCGTTTTTTACGAATATAAGAATTTGGCTAATGGACCGGCAAATTGTAATTCAATGTTGAAAAAAAAAAAAAATCTTGTAATAATAATGATGCTATACGACATGCAACACGTTTTGTTTTACGATTGGACAAGAGTAATTAGGGCCTGACTGGTTCAAACGCTGCGGTTGTGGTTGCGGTTGCGGGAGATTGCGGAAGCGGGCGATTGCGGTTTCAAGCGTTATTAAGCGTTTTGAACGACTGGTTTAGAGGTTTAAAATTGGTGTGTTTGCGGGAGGTTTATGACTGGTTGACCAGCGGGTGCAATAGCGGTTGGAACATAATAAATGTGATATATAATTATATAAATGTTTTAAAATATCAAAAACTTTATTAAAATTGATTTATAATTAAAATTCATTAAAAATACTAAAATAATTATTAAAAAAATAAATAAATTTCATAATGAAATACTTATTACTTTATGCATTTGGCTTTTTACCAAAAATTTAATCAAGTAATTTGATAAATGACTAAACATATGTTTTAGATCGTAGATCTTTTTTCTTAAATCTCACACACTCAATAAGTTCTGTGGGACAGTATTTGCATCGGTAGTAATGATCAAACGAGAGTTGAGAAGAGTCACTCGTGATTTGTTTTTATTTTTCACAAATAATCTTATTTTCTTAAAATTCTGATGAAACGTCATATTTATTTAGATTTTTTTGAACTTATGTGTGATGTGCCATTAAATTTACATCAAGTTTTCCGGGTTATTGTTAATTGAAATATTATTTTCTTCCAATTGTTTATTTTTTTAATATTTTTAATCTTATCCGTACTTCATTTTCTCTCATCCTTAATGAATAAAATAGTTAGGTAAACAATATATAAAAAATATATTTCATTATCATTGATCTGTTTCAAGTTTTTTTCAAAAAAAAAAAAAAAAACGCGCCCGCAACCGCAAACGCTTGCGGGAACCAGCTTTTGGAATTCAGCGGTTGGGAGCGACTGGGAGCGATTGGGAGCGATTTGTGTGATTGGCCCCAAACGCTAGCAATCGTCCGCAAACGCAAACGCAGCGTTTGCGGAAGCTAGCGGGAGAACCAGTCAAGCTCTTAAATGGGCTGGGCCGCTACAATTTGGAATTTTATCTCTTTGACGGCGTTCTGGACCACTTCAATCTAACTTCTTTTTCCATTCTGTATATAAAGAAGTCAAACTTTACAATCTTCTTATCCACAAATAGTTACTTTTATTTTGCTCAAGTTGGGTTCGTAAATCAACCTCGGGTTTCCTCATTAATTCGTGGGATCTGTTTCTTAATATATTTATTTTTTGATAATTTCAAGCCAATCGATATCTCAAAATGCGAGAACAAAAAAAAGTGTTTTGGTCTTTCCTTTATTTTAGAAAGAGTAAAATTCATATGTACATCTCATTTTTACAAAGTACTTTTATATCAGAAATTGAAAACTGACGTTGATGGCAAAAATTAGTATCCGACTCTGTTTATAGTATGATACTATACTGGTCTAGACTTTACACTTTAATTTCGATTATGTTATAGAATATTAATTAGTAAACAAGCTAAAAGTTTTGATAACAGGAACAGAATGAATACTCTCACTCATATCATTTTGATATTGTTCCACTGTTATTTTTAATTTTGGACCAAATTTAGTAAAAAAGGTTACTTTTATAACAGTAATTGAACTGAATTAAACACTTTTAATTTGGGTCAACTGATTTATTTTTTCACGTTTCTGTAAATCATTGCATGAAGATATATGTTATATTTTTGATAATTATTTTACCTTCAAAGGTTATATCGGCCAAAGTATTTTATGAGTTAAACATATTTTGCTTGTCAAAATATTTTGGAATTATTTGGACAAAGAGAATAAATATCTTTACCGGTCAAATGTAATCAATAAAGCGATCCCCATCCCAAATCTCTTATATGCTTAGCTAATCTCATTTCCACTATTTACCTAACTTATGGATTCTGCAAATCGTCTTTGATCTCACCGTTAAAGTTTTGGGGATCATCAACCAATATCAGATATCTTTAGATCCCAATATCTTTGATTACCATTTCACGATGATTACAAAAGAGTAGTATATATATATAAAAAGAAAACAAATGCTAATTAATCTCTTTGAACAAATAAATACTAATTATTTAGTTATGTACATATATAATCTGTGGACCATCACCAAAAACGCGGAGATAACGAATATGAAACAAATAAGTTTTGTTTATTAATACAATTGGGGGTGTAATTTAATCAATAAATTAACTACTTTTAGAAACATTAAGTAGAAAGTAGACGTTCCAAGCAATGGTACTATGGTTAGCCCCCACCATGCCACCGCACCACGAGGCTATTGTTAAGAGTTTTGCCAACATATAGAAAACATATATATCATGAGCGCGATTCTCACATTTTTACTTTTATAGAATATGTTAAAGTGAGTAGTTAATTAGATGTGTAAGAACATGAAAAAATTGTAACGTTTGCAATATATATCCCCACACAATACGTTTTTTTTTTTTTTTTTTTTTTTTTTTTTTTTTGGACAAACACATGATTTCATTCATTCAAATCAAATCAAGGTACAAGGAGGAGATTCAAAGATCCCAAAGTTTAAAGAGTTACAAGAGTAGGTATTCCCCAATACCATAAACAAGAAAATAAAAAATTTCGAGGTGAACACCATGAGAGCTGTGAAGCAAATGCAGTGAAGCAAATAGAGACATGAGAGATCATGGATACTCGAAAGATCATCAACGAGTGAAACGATGGATGACAGAATTGTCAAGGTCAAAAGACGTGTAGACGTTGTAGAGGGATTCAAGGCCAAGACGCTCGTCAAGACGAGGTACACTAGAAGTGCAGTGGCAGAGATTCCGGGGACCATGGTTGTAGGGTCCAAGGTAGGATGGTGTAGAGCCCAGGTCAGAAGGTATCTTCCGTTGGACCAAAGGCAGTCTTCAAACCATAGGGTCCGAGAGCTGGAGGAGGTACTGAAGTAGAGTGGCTTGAAGTCGTCGAGTGAGTAAATTGGGGAGCAGGGCGATAGACCATAAGACTTTATGCCAATACAAACAGATCTTCCAAGGAAAACTAAAACCATATGCCAATGATAAAGGTCAAACTGTAACAATACAGGTGGGTTCTCTCTCACTTGGGGCCCTTGGCCAAGGAGATTAAGAAATCCACACAAAGCATGTAGCCAGTAAGACCAAAGAAAATGCGAGTAGGCTTGATCGCTTTAGTGTTGGACAACACAGACAGGGTTTGTTTGAAAGGGGTGGGTGAAGTTTAGGTTCCAAGCTCTTGAGGGTATAAAACGTATCCCATAAGAGGTTAAAAAGCACATAAGTGGGATCAGGAACCGGGTATGTGAAACAAGGGCTGAAGAAGCTTCGGTAATCACCGCTCTTTAGCGACATGATCATAATGCCGAACTTCTTCAAGCCTTTCACAACATGAGTATGAATCCTAGATGTTTCACTAGGCAAGGTTCTCATAGACATAAGAGTTTGGCACAAACAACCTTTCGATGTGAAGCTTATAAACTCATAATCCGTAAAGCTGGGTGAAACTAATGGCAGGGTTCTCAAAAACTGTTTGTATAACCATAGTAACCAAGGTATGTTATGAGCTATTTGCAGTCTTCGGACAAAAGCTTTCAGGGAACACAACCTATGTTGGCTAAGGGTAGACAAAGGGTGATTAAGAGCAGACCTGTTCTTTAGAGAATGAAAATCTGGATCACCAGTTGTACGGCGGTAACAGGGAGAAGAGTCGGGGGACCACTCTCGGAGGGAAAACGCAACGATGTAGAACTCATCATTATCCGTCGCCGTCGTCTTTGTCGCGCAAGACTCGGGTGGTGAGGAAGGAGGAGATTCTACAGAGGCGGGTCGAAATCCGGATCTGGGCAATGAGGAACAGGGGGACTCAGAAACTCCCGGCGGACAGGCTGATAGTGTCGCAAAGGGTAGAGATTGTCGATCTCCACCTTCGTCTAGCTTTGGAGAAGAACACGCCTTTGTCACCGTTTGGGTTCTTTGGTAAGGGTTTTTAGCGAGTAAACAAGATCTAAAAAAGGGGAAAAAAGAATTAGAGATCGAGGTAGAGGGAGAGTAGAAGCTTGAAAGAGAAGCGGTAATCGAGATTTCCCGACGCCGGCGAGCAGAAAGCCCACCGGCGTCGGAGGAGGAAGGTTGAAACGGCGCCTCGATGTTCGTGCCTGGGAGAGAAAATTAGGGCGAACTTATTTCCTAAACACCCACATTCAAGGGATACCTGGTTGCTATCGTCTATACTCTATAGTCATCCCCACACAATACGTAATTTGCACTTAGTAAAGATCAATTAGCAATAGATCATCTCCGATCCGAATAAACTTCATAATGACAAACATATAGTGATAATTAAGTATTATGGCATGTATATATATAGTATATACTAAAATAAAAGTTAATACTAGTATTCAATAAAAAAATGTAGGTATACGTAAAATACTTATTTATTAAATAAGACTGATACAAATGTGTATATACCGTCGGTCGAACATGTCAGAAGTCAGAACGGAGGAGAAGCAAACTCACCAGAGAAATAAATAATGCAACAAATGATAGCGGAAATGATTGCTTCAATATATACTAAGATTTTTGTTTTTTTCAGGTTTAATAATATATATTTAATATGATATAAAAACTATGACTATAATATATACACTTTAAAAACAAATATGACTCAAACGAGAGTAAATATATAAAACGGGGAACTGTACTGAAATATCCTTTTCTCTGAGGAACTTTCAGTTTTTTTTTTTTTTTTTTTTTGCTAAAGCCTTTAATTAGCCTAAAGGAGCTCACCTATATTTTGAACTATAATAAGATCCTTAAAAAAATCATGAGATCATCAACATTATAATATGTATACATCACATAAATTTAAAATTTCAGCCAATTGGTAATATATAGTAAGTTAAGTTTCTGATAATAGTTGCTTGGTTGTATACTGTAGAGCAAATGTTGACGTAAAGTAATTTGTTTGAGTCTCACAAGAGTTGTGGCTTTCACACACAATCACAATTTACATTTTAGTCAATGTAAACTTATTATTTGGTTTTGTCGTTTCAGTTGCATGCATGCATTTATTTTTGGCTGCATTCCTTAAATGTGAGAAGTATATATTCCAACAACTAATTTAAATGAGAAAACTAAAATTTTCAGAAAAATGGAAAATGGACAAAAAAAAAGCAAATATTGATCTTTGTGTGGTAGAAAGTTGAGAGTTGTGGCCTTGTATTGTCCATATGAAAAGTACACCTGGTCCTCGCACGTTCTTATCTTGCAAGTTAATTATTAACACATAAAATACCTTTGAAAATAACTCATTCATTTCGACATGATCATTCATATAACAAAAATATTTAGGATCCTACATGTAGATCAAGTGAAAGCACATTATCAAAATTACACAGAAAATTAAAATGGTCTCTATCATGACAAAGAAAAAGTGGTCTCCATATATACGTATTCTTGTGATTATTAATATACTGGATTTGGTTGCACTGGTCCAATTTGCATATATACAATCCATCTATGTGTGCGGGCGCTTTTTTTTGTTTGTAATCATGCAGGTTGGACCGAGATTTGATATCATTCACTGGTTTACAGTTCTCATGTGAATTCCATAGTGATCAGTAGAAATATTGACCGGATAAAGTAGATACACATTGATAAACACGACAAAATGATGTGAAATATAAGACAAAGTGACCCAAAATTCGATTGAAAAAAATGGGGTACGTTGATTTGAAAACTCATGAGAGTTTTTTGGGATAGAAACAAAAGGAGAGAAAGAGGGTAAAGAGAAGGATGTAGACAAGGCAAGGAACAAAAGTAGGGTTTATGATGTTTTTGCGCCTCTGAATTTTATTTGATGTAACTTGTCCCGTTATCACCTCCATGTTTTTGTTCTTCTCGTTAATTTAAATTCTGGTTTTGGAATTTATGGTGATGTTATTGCACTCCCCTCTTTTGGATTCTGATGCCACTCATGTCCCCCGCTAAATTTACCTTAGGGTAGGAATATGTCTTTTTCCCTATTTAATTATTTTCAAATTTATTGAATGTGCGTTTGTTATTATGGTTAGTACCATATTTGCTGTTATTAGAATGTGCCATAGACCATAGTCGAAGTTTTCGCCTTTTTGATTTTCTAGTAGTAAAAACCGATTACAAAAAGTTTTTTTTTTAATGTACCCGATTATAAAAGTTGTTTCCGCCCAAACAGTTGGCTTCTACGTATCAGATATCAATTTATTATATTAGCTTTTGAATAATATATTAGTTATTTACGCCTACTATCATATGAGGTTTAAACTTTAAAGTTACATATTCTCAATATCAGTTAATTAGGATTACTACTTAGTCATATGAGGTTTAAAGTTATATTATCTCAATAGAAAAGGACACTATATATCCTTACACAGTTAAAGTTAAAATTAGATGCTTTATATTTCCATTACAATTTATACACACTCAATTCACTTCAGCCTTCATGACACAACACTAATACTAATACAAATAACAAGAATACAAATTTCAGACGCATTGTTTGATAATATAATTTTTTCTCCAATATTTAATAGTTAATACTATACTTTAATCTAAAAAACTGACGTACAACGTCAATTATGAATTTCCGAGAAAATTGTTACGTATTTTGTTTCTATTCGGCAAATTAATCCGTTAATAACTGGACACTAAATTTAACCACCATGTATATTGTTTGCTGCAAACTACTAAGTTTTTTATAATATTACATATATTGTCTTTCTTTTTTCAGTTACAAACAATGGAGTAATGATGCATTTTTATGCGATACACAAAAAAAAAAAAACAAGTTCTTGTGAAAAATCAAAAAAATGATGCATTTTTATAAGTGTCTAGATACACATTTCGTTTGTGTTTGTGTTTATAGGTGAGTTTTTGATTAAAATATAGAAGATGTACCGTATGCTTTATTTTGTATTGGCATGAGAATAAAATTACAAGAGGGCTGCGCTTTTATTGTGGGATGAATAATTGAATCATGTGGATGTGATATGCATAATTGGAAGGTTCCGGCGAAGAATCTTACGGAAAAAGAAATCAAAATGAAAAATATACATAGTTAATAATTATATCTAGAAGTCAAAAAGGCATAATATAATTATACTAAAAATAATGTACATATCTACTGATACACTCTCATATGATATGTCTGCGACCTCGCCACCCAAAAGAATCTCTCTATTTGTAAACTACATTACATTTGGAACTATACGAATATAAGTATGTGATATTAATAGAGTAGGATGGGTAGTTTTTCACATATAATAAGCAACAAATTAAGTGTATATATATATATATATACAGGTTTTGAGTCCATATGATATTATAATGTATATAGTACATACATATATTGAGACACCATTACAGTAAAACCTCTAAATATTACTAAGTTGTGACCATGAAATTTTATTAATTTATAGAGATTTTAATTTATCAATAAATTAATAATTATTAATTTATAGAGAGACTTTCTTAATTTGGTAAAAAAATATTAAAAATAAGATTTAATCTTTGTAACTAATATTTTTATAAAATCAATTACAATGAAAATAACAATTATCATGTTTTGAAGGTAGCACTCAAATATTTTTATATAGTAAAAATATTTAAAATGAACTCTAATAAAAATTAATGTGTAGATATATACATATATTTAGATACTTTTATATAATTATTAATTTATATTATTGATGGAACCATATATTTCCAAAAAAGTTTCAAAAAAATTATTTTTTTATTATATTATCGAATAATGTCCAAAATTACACTAGTCTCAACTTGGAACCTAAAAAATTTATTAATTTATAGAGATTATTAATTTACCGAGTATTAATTTATAGAGGTTATATTGTATATGCAGTTTAATATCTTTTAAGAAAATTATTACAAAATTATTTATAACTCCAAAATAAAATTAAGACGTTTCTGTATGTAGCTACAATATAAATCCTAAGAAAGATCCAATAACAGTAAGTTGAATATTGATACAAAAAAAGAAAAAAAACAGTAAATTGAATAAAGTGAGCAGTGATAAGTATAAACTCGAGCAGGATGGCTTCATCAAAGGGCTTAGATTCATCCACGTGTCAAAAACCTATTTAACCAAAGATCTCTTAAATACGACATACACATGCAGCTAACTCCTAGACAGAGATATAATACAGACTCATCTCTCACTTTGTATTATTTTATAAAACCATTTTAATTTCCATCTTCCTCATCACCTTCCAAAGAAGAAGAAGCAGAGAGGCTAATAATGATAGGCAGTGTCGAGCTGAATCTGAGGGAGACTGAGCTGTGTCTAGGTCTTCCCGGCGGAGATACGGTGGCTCCCGTAACTGGAAACAAGAGAGGGTTCTCAGAGACGGTTGATCTGAAGCTGAATCTGAACAATGAGCCTGAAAATAAAGAAGCATCTAGGACTCATGCCGTCGTGACTTTTGATTCTAAGGACAAGAGTTCTTGTCCCAAAGATCCAGCCAAGCCTCCTGCCAAGTACTTTGACTAATTTGTCCTTTTTTCTTTATTTTGCAATCTTCCTTTATTTTTCTGTTTGGTTCTTTCTTTCTTTTTTAGATGATAACGTCTTCATACGAGACTTAAGCTTGATTGGCAATTTGTTCCTCCAAGCTAACAATCTAACAAACTTTTGGTAAAGGTGGCTGCAGTGCAAATAAACAAAAAACAAAAAAAAAAAACTTAAATTTCCATCAAAGATATGTATTTTTTCGTTTTTTTTTTCTCTCTTCTAAAATCGTCTAAAATCATAAATATTTTTAAATTATGTTTAACCCATGTAAAAATCACGTCAAATTGATCTGGCGATAGCTGACTATATTTTATATAAATAAAATCTTGATGAATAACATATATAACCGTTTTCCATTTTTAAAAATAATATAGGGCACAAGTTGTGGGATGGCCACCGGTGAGATCATACCGGAAGAACGTAATGGTTTCGTGCCAAAAATCAAGCAGTGGCCCAGAGGCGGCAGCGTTCGTGAAGGTGTCAATGGACGGAGCACCGTACTTGAGGAAAGTCGACTTGAGGATGTATAAAAGTTACGACGAGCTCTCTAATGCTTTGTCCAACATGTTCAGCTCTTTTACCATGGGTACGTTTTATTTGTACGTTTCTTTTACCATGCATCTTTAACTATTAGTTGGTTGTTACTATATATAAAGAAAATAAAAAATATGATTAGTTATTTCTAATTTTTATGACGATAAATCACATATAAAGTATCAAGTAATATTTCAAATCTTAGTCCCGTTTGAGGATGAATTGAAAAGCTCCAAATTGCTTTTACTTAGTTAGCTGAATTAAAATGTATACTAATATTTTACATCTAGCACTCAATTTTTTTATCGAGGAAATTAAATAAGCTAAGATAATTTTTCTAGGAAAATATGGAGGAGAAGAAGGAATGATAGACTTTATGAATGAGAGGAAATTGATGGACTTAGTGAATAGTTGGGACTATGTTCCCTCTTATGAAGACAAAGACGGTGATTGGATGCTCGTCGGCGACGTTCCTTGGCCGTAAGTCTTCTTCAATTCTAGTTACGATTTAATTAAAGCTTAATTAACTTATTCGTTTCATTTATTTTGTTTCCAATAATTAGTAACCCATGTGGTTTAATTTATTGTTTATTAGAATGTTCGTTGATACATGCAAACGTTTACGTCTCATGAAGGGATCTGACGCAATTGGTCTCGGTATGTATTTTCGACTGATGCATTTTATATTCACACAATATATACTACTGTAAAGGTTTTAATTTGCTGCCTATATCGATCGTTTAAGACGATGTTGATCTACATAAATGCTTGAACCGTTTATTATTTTCGCACAATGTACTACTGTAAATAATTTATTTACATTTTATTGCTTACTAATTGTAAAATATTTCAGCTCCGAGGGCAATGGAGAAGTGCAAGAGCAGAGCTTGAAGTCGAAAAGGTTATGTGGTAATGATTATATATTTGAGTTATCACATTTATTGCTGTTAATTGTTTTTTGTTTTTGTTTTTTTCTTACGATAAAATACATTGTTCAATTTCTTTTGATTGTCTGTGTTTTGATCTGGATTTTGTATGTAGATATAGTTTGTATGCTATTATGTGTAATGAACTTAAGTTAAATATTTGAGACATTTGTAATGGAAAATGTGTAATAATTTGAACATCTTATGTGTGTGTTTTTAAAATGTGTATATTCATATTAGTGAAATATGATTTTCATTCCACCAAGGAAACTTTATCCTCACATTTACTTTTCTTTAATTACAATCTGTTCAGTTATTTTCTGAATGCAAAACAATATACATTTGGTTTCTACATGTCTTGAAACTAAGTAAAGATCATAGCGATCGAGTATGTGACCATAAAATAAACTTTCCCCAAGCATTGTTTCGAAGTCGGTATAATTAGAATGACAACATACATATGTTATTATCAAATCGAATATAATTTAAAAAATGCATGGAAAGGATTCACTTTGATGGTATATTGATTTTATCGTAATTAAAGTGATAATTGGCTTTGGTTGGAGGAATGAAAATAGAGAAAGAGGCCCCATAGGGAAGAGAGAGGGAGCAATGCCATGTGCATCTTCATGGGTCTCTTCATTTCATTACCTTTGTTTATCATTTTCATTTCCCATTATATTAATTAGGAATGTTAACTTTTATACCAACTAAATTTATTAAGATGTGTATCATAATTATACACAAACAGCCTCTCTATAATGAAAATATCTTAATGGAGCTAGCATATGTCTCTCTTAGCACATATTAATTAATTTGATGTCCAACGTTAAAAAGGTATAAAGAATGATATACATATGAAATAAAAGAAAAGTGAGAATGATGGAAAAAAAAAAAAAGTGAGAATGTGAATACTAATAGATGGGGAAGCACATGGAGAAGATGTTGAATCCCAAACGAACAAATCAAAGTTTTTATGAATGTATCGCTTCAACGTACATGCATGCATATATATAGAAAATATGTCTACAAGTGTATGTGTAAACACAAACATTGTACAATTAGTTACGTTGAAATGTTTTGAATTTCAGAATATTAATAATTATATTCATATACTTCTTGGATCAGGCAGAAGCATGTTCGATGGTTGATGGGGTCAATAATTAATTTGACAAGTTGATGCTCTAGAGGGTTCTTCACCAAACTAAAATTATCGCATAATATAAATTATTTAAGAATTGGATATAGAGAAACTTAATTATAAAAAGTTATAGAGAAATTAGAAATGGAGTAATAGTTTTATATAGAAAATAAGCTTATGGAATTAATTTATAGTTTTTCAAAACAACAGATATTAATTACAAAAGGTATAGCAAAATTCTCTATAACATAATATCACTCACGAAAAAGAAAATATTAGAAGATGAGGAAAAAAACAATCTACACTTTTTAACAGTTTTTTTTGTAACATACAGTTTCTCACACTTATCATTTATTATTTTTTGCTTAACACCAATAATTAACCTTTTAATTAATAAAACATATCTTGCTAGCGGAAGGTGAGGTTTTGTCGTGACAGCAGGCTCAGGTGGAGAGTGAGGGTATATCATATTTTGCTCCAGACCCTCGACAAAGCGTGGCCACCGCTAATCTTCCTGCGTTTTTTTGAGTTATCGCTGTTTCGTCGATAGATCATGGAAAGCGGGTGACCTGCTTGCTGGTGTGGGATGGGTTTGTTCGTCGTTTCAGGACACGCCGCCGATTTGAGAACCCACTAATTTCCAACGGAATCTCTCCCGTTACATGTAGAAGTAGAAGCTGTCATTTGGGCGATGTGGTGCATGATCAGACATGATTTCAGAGATGTGACGTTCTTTATAGACTATTCAAACTTTGTGAAAATTGTGTTTTCTCCTGCGGACTGGCCAGCTTTCTCGGCGTATCTTGATGACATCAAGATTGACAAGGAAGAGTTTTTGATTCTTCTCTTTTATAACAATCCGTCCCGTTGACCCCACTAGCCCACTGCTAGCTTGCCCCCATAGTCCTAAATTGGCTCTGCAGGGCATCGATCTTAACCCCTCACCGTGGATAGGAACTATTCATCCAAATCCACCAGTAGGTTATTAGTGCGCCAGGTGTTCCTCGAACTCTGGTCCCCACCCTTTAACAACCTTCCCACATAACAAGCTGTCATCAATACAGGGCCAGCTTGCAAGTTAGAAGTGGGCTAGTAGGGTCAACGGGACGAATTGTTATATCTTTATCTTTTATTTCTAGAAGTGCAAATGTAAGTATGGATTCACTGGCACGCAAAGCGCGTGTTTATCCGCATCATGTTTTGTTTGTAAACAATTTCTCACCAAATTGGCTCGTTTGAACTAAATTTTTGTTAACAAAAAAAAATAATAATAAAAAATAAAAAACATAGATCATAGCTATTAATTTATAACCAGAATGGTTACCCGAAAATTACAAATCACTATTTAATAGCCAAAAATTCATTCATTTAAACTCTCTCTGTTTCATAATGAGTGTCATTTTGACCAGTTATACACAAATTAAGAAAAACTTAAATTATATATATATGCTCTTATTTAATAATCAATTTATCATTTAAATCTAATAGAAAAAACTGTGAGTTAAGGGTAAATTAGAAAAATTTGATATTAAAAATCATATTAGAAATATAAAGTGACAGTCTTTGTGAACAAAGAAAATACTCCAGAATGACACTATTTGTGAGTAATTATTAAGCTGTTTCGAAAAATAATAATTCTAGAATCATTTTATTAATTATAAGCAATCTTACTTTTTTTAATATATCGGGCCTGTTGTCAAAAATAAAATAAAATAATAATAATACATCGGGCCTGAAATATTGGGCCTTTACAGCATAATATATGTCACGGAAATAACCTGTAGGAGCTTGGGCCTAAGATATTATAATCCAATTCTGATTCCTCGCCGGCCGTGGTGAAATCCATCGATGGGCCGATTAATTTATTTCTCCAGCTCTCTCGGTAGAGATGAGAGAAGATCCGATTGTTTTCGATTCTTTCTTGCGGTCTTGGTTCTTGGGAAGATATGAGACTACTTGGTATTGTCATGAGCCTGATGTTTTTTTTTTTTTTGACATCGTTATGAGCCTGCTTTTGTTAACGCTGGTTAACGTATTCTGTGCTGTGAACAGAAAGTTTCATTAATTGTATTTGCAAAAACAGACTGGTGAATAAAATAAGGCGTTGGACCTGTTTAATCGAATGCAAACTTAGACGTCTCAAAGAGGCGTGATTAACACATTAATATCATCATCTGCAGATTGTGGCAAGGCTAGCGTAACGAAGCTCAGAGTCAGAGGTTTGATGGCTAATGTTAATGATCTTAGGATTGTGTACGAAAGGGTTTTGGCTGAAGAAATTTCATTGCTATTTGCTGTAGAATACCAACGAACCGGATAGGATCGATCCTAATATCTAAACCGGTTTCAACATGATTAATTTGTCATGAACAATGTTTTTTTTAATGAACACAGAGGAAACAATGACAATTTTTACAAACATCAAAACCCTAAAATCCCCCAAATTCGTAATCAAATCAGATCCCACTGTAATCACCACGAGCGCCGTCGTTACCACCGCCGGCAGTAGATAGCATCGGTCCGTAAGGTGATTCCAGATCGTCACTCACAAGATCATCCGTTCCTCTCAGCGAAGCGTGTAGGATCAAAACCAGAACACCGAATCCGACGGTTGTGAGAGCTCTGAGCCATACTCCTGTGGTGACTAACGACCCGATCGTAAGACCAATGAGAAGAACCGCCACGACGCCGTCATCAATGGTGAATCCGAAGATCGAGAGAGGCTCCTCGCGAGCGAAATAGAGAAAGAACCAAGCTAAACCGACGGCGACGAATGCGAGGATAGCGATGGGACGTGTGATTAGAGTTAGAGCTAGGAGGATAGAGAGAATGATAGTGTAGTTGATGCGGAAGTGAGTAAGGTTTTGAGTCAGGCGAGTTGTGGCATCGGCGATGGAGGAAGGGAAGCTGAAGGCGGATAGATCGAGGAAATCACCCCATGGACGAGCCGCACCGGTGATCGATTGTGCTGTTTCCTTGATTCCGGAGATCACTTGATTTGCCATTGTTAGATTTAGATTTGATCTCTCCTTGATTTCAGAAACCCTAGAATTTCTCAGCAACGGAGAAGAGAAGACCTTTTTATTAAGACTAGTCAAAAGTGGTTAAGTAGAGACTTTAATTGGGAAAGGGAAAGCCCAATTAAAGAAGGCCCATTTAAGAGCACATGGTTGTATTAGTGAACCAGTAAACCGGACATGGAAAAGCCCAATTTAAGAAAGCCCATTTAAGAGCACATGGTTGTATTAGTGAACCAAAACCTTAGATTTCAGTTTTCAATTTTTCGTTTATAATGCAACAACTAAGATATATCACCTTAGTAACAGAAACATTCTTTGTTTTAAGTTTTGCAAATACTAGCAACTAGTAAGAAACTGTAAACGTAAAACTATACCAATTGATCAAAACCAAAGTAAAATCAAAACTAAAATGAGGTACAGACAACAAACATAACAAAACTCCAAAATGATTTTGATTTCAATTCTTGGTCACATAAAATGAAAGCGCAAAAGCTAGTGTCGTTGATGAAATATCTAATAGTCTCATTATAAAGCATCAAAGACAACAAGGATCCACATACTTAGCAAAAGCAAAAGTAAAGACCATCATATATCGAGCAACAAACAAACACATTCCACAGTATAATAAGCTCTTCACTTAAGAGGAATGAATCTGGAAGAGTGGGTAGCACCAACACCAGGCCTACCGTGCTTGACTGGCTTGTATGAGATAGAGAACTCAGCCAGGTAGTGACCAATCATCTCAGGCTTGATCTCGACTTGGTTGAATGTCTTACCATTGTAAACACCAATGATGCTTCCAATCATCTCAGGGACAATGATCATGTTCCTCAGGTGGGTCCTCACTGGTTCTGGCTTCTCACCTTGTGGTGCCTCCCTTTTCTATTAATCAACCAGAAAAAAACGAGTTTGTAATCAGACAATTGACCAATGGTTTAGCTGATAGTGTCAAGGTATATACAGGATGTAACACTCATAAGTAAAGAGATGATGCTCAGCTCAAAATTCAGTAATTGAAAACCTATTCATACTCAAAACTCACTATAAGAAAGAAAACATACAATAGACATGCTAGACAGAATCTAATCCAACAAGAACTAAGTTATGAATTTCACTAAAGACATAGACTTTAGCATTGAACTCCATAATCTGAAAGGTATCCATGTACAGAACAAGACATCAAATAAAAAAATCACACGAACAGTCCACATTTCGCTCATTAGAACCCGAACATAGACAGCACAAACATACATAAGAGACTACCAGTACTAGATTCAACTAGCTAGAAGTTACACTCAACCATACATGAAAGCAAACGTAGCACCATTCAACAAGCCTACTCGACTACAGTACAAGAAAGGGCGAAATGAAATGTTTACCGCTGTCCTGAGCTTCTTAATCAGAGCCATTGGCTTCCTAGTCAAACCTCTGGAGAACCTAAGAAAATGAAAACACAATTTGCAGCAAACAGAAAAATGTCAAAACTACAAATCTCCAAACTCTTAAAAACGGAGACTAGTCTAGCTAGGGTTTTTTAAAGGCATTTTACTTTACCTCCTACGAATACGAGAAGGGAAGAGCTTGACAAGTTCATCAGTAGACATATCAAGAAGAGCATCGAGATCAACTCCTCTGAAGGCAAACTTCTTAAACGTTCTCTTCTTTGGCACTTCAACAGCAGCAACCTCTGGTTCAACATCCGCCTAACAGATTTTTTCACCATTTGAGAGATAGTTTCAGCAGTCAGGAAAAATATAAACAGAGAAGACTGAGAGAAATGAGATTGAAGAACTCACCATGATTTAGATCTCTGCAAATGGATAAAAACCCTAAAAACGGCTAAGCTTGGAAACTGTTGTTGGCTGCTGTGAAGTCTTTGCAAGAGAGAAATAGAAGAAAAATGTTCGACTAAAAGTATTTATAGTGGACACTTGGGGAACCCTAGTCTTTAAGACTTCTTATTTTCTTTTTAGGGTCTGTATTTTTATTTGTTTCAATATCAACCCTGAAACTTTTTAAAAGTTATTTATTTAAACCCTATGTAATACAAACGAACCATTAGAAATTAATGACTTTGATTGGAACATTGGATAATATATGATATGATGTCTAATAAGTTTAAGAAGTTTTCCTTATTTGAGTAAAAAATCTTTAAAAATTTTAAAATTGAAACATATAAATCTACTCTTTTTCAATTGTTTATGAGACATCTCTGTGTTTCGGTTTGACTATAGCAACCGTAAAAAATCACTCACAACAAAAACTCAAATTCCCATTTTCATACTTTTATTAACTTTATTTTAGAAGCTAGTAGTACAAAAAAAAAAAAAAAAAAAACACAACAAAACAAATGACAGATATCAAAAGAAAAGAATTTCGAGGGTCTAGTTCACAAATATCATCAATTTTTCAGTTGGGCTTTTTCGATGTTTCTAATTGCATCGCTAAGTTCCTTCTGGACCTTGGGCCTCGACGGGACAAAAACGACGTCATTCCAAACTGAACCGGGCTTGCATATTTCGCTCCGATCCGGGTAAAGCTCGTAAATGGACTCTGCCTCCGGGTTAAGACTACTGACCCGTTTTAAACACTCGATATCCTCTGGATCTACCAGAAGCTTACTACTTCCGTCTTTCCACGCTATAAGCTGCTCCATCCAGCAACCAATCAGAAAAAACCACGTCAGCATATTATATGTTAGAAAACGATATCGTTAGATATTGGTAATTGACTTTGACTTATTTACCCTTGGAGGACCACCAACAGCATTAGTGCAATAAAGCCTAGCGTTATCAACAAGCTCACAGTACTTTGGGAATGCATTAGCGAAACTCTTATGTGAATTCAATTGCGATTTCACTCTCACTGCTCTCTTCACCATTAGAGCCCTCCTGTAACATTTTTTAAGAAAACAAAATTTTGGTCACAACAAGCATGATAAGTACATCAGCTAACGGCTAGTTAATATCCTCGGAAATGTGAAATTTGATAGAATCGTTACCGTATGCCTCTTGCTACAGCGAGATAAGCGTCGCAAATCACACCAACCAGCTCGATTCTGTAAGGTTTCAAGATTTTTTGTTTCCCATTTTGTTTGGCCTCTTCTTCTTGACCGACTTGTTTCCAGTATTCTTCGGTTATTGTCCCGTCTTCAGACACCTTGTAGCCTGCGCCCATTCGATATCGGTGTTTGTGGACGTTTCTTGCCATATCGATCATTTGTTCCACGAATGGCTCCCACGATAATGTTCCATCCATTATCACATCACGTCCTTCGTTCAATGCCGTTACTAGTACGGACGATGCAGCATCGGTTGATGATTGATGAACCTGATTAAAACATGTAAGGAAATAACAAGAAATGTAGCACGTTAAATATTTTTGATAATGCATGCATTCTTATATCTTATGACTTATTTATACGTTTGTGTTTTTTACAGATTTGGTTGATTTTGCATTTACAAGTAAAAACAATGGATGTTAGAATGTTACTTTATATAAAACCACACAATTGAGGATGTCTAGAACTAAGAACAACCTACCAGTTCAGCAGTTTGAAGCATATCATCATGGTGACCTCTAGAGCTAAGAGCTCTATAAATAACATCCGTCTCCTTAAACGCATCCGCTTCTATGACCACCGCGTCCGCCTCTGCCTCCGACCAAAACGACCTACAAATAAACATATACATATTAAAGAAAATGCAAGAAAATTGCATAACTGATTAAATGTGTTACAAAAAAAACGAAAGAAAGAAAGTATTACTCTTGGAGGATATCTTTGAGGACGGTGCTCTTCCCGGCGCCCATTCCACCACCCATAAGGAGGAGGACGGGACTACGTTTGCTGTGAGCCACCGGGGACATTACCTCCGTACAATGAGGCTCGTTGCTTCCGCTTCCCATGGCTTTCATCTCTTCTACTAATGTCGAAATTACCCTTGTCACCTTCAGGTCTTTTGTCACCCTCTCAAACCTCTGTTTCCTACGTTATTAACAAAGCCATCACTCGAAATTACAAGTCATGTTGAAGTGGTCAACTTTATTCTTCTACAATGTTGTTGACTATTATTCACGATTATATATCATTATCCCTTTACAAGTTTTGTTTTTGTTCAATGCGTTCAATGCATGGAACGATCAGTCACCTCGTCGCTGCCATCACAAAATCCTTGAGTTTTGGTACTTTCTGGTCGGATTCATCGCTTAACACCTGTCATTTTTTATGGTAAATAAAAGTCAAAAGAGAATTATATGATAATATTTTTTATTCATACACATGGTTAAAAAAAAATAACCTAACCCACCTAGCAAACAACCTTATAAAGTTACACTCATATAAGCAATTGCGCGAAATATATTGTATTTGGTTAAAAAAAAAAAAAAAAAAAAAAAAAATTAAGTACCTGAGAGATGAGGTTGGAAGATTGGTTCCAGTTAAAAGCAAAATAAGTGAGAATGCATCGGTCAAATTCTTCAAGGAGACGAACATAGAGAGAATCAGCCTCAGCTTCATTCACCAAATACTCAAACACACTCTCATCATACCCCTTTGTTTTCAACAAATATGCATTTGCTAATTTGCATAGTTGTGGGTATTCATTTGGATCCTCAAATCCTAGCTGTCTTGCTGCATTTTTTACACATATGTTTATGTACTAATCAAATATATGATCACATGATTGATTACACAAAAGAGAAAATAATGCATAAAATATAAATTTTACAAAAAGTCTCTAAAAATATTGTTTTTGTTTTTTGTTTTTTGTCTGGGTGAAAGGTCGTTCTAGCAATTAATGGAGAGAGGTGGTCCATGTCATGTAGTCCATTTTAAAATCTCTTATCACCAAAGTCCAAATGCAAATGCTACCATACAAGTTATTTTTGCATACAAGTCCTCATAAATTCGTTATTTGCATATACTTTCCATGATCACTAATGAAAATGATCATTTGGGGGAAGGAAGATCTTGATTATTTTTCTTACTTGAAAACATTTGCAAATTTTGTTTTCTTTGTTCTCAAAATTTTAGCAAAAGTGTTAAATCTTGAAATGTATCGATCGAGGATGTAAGTATACGACTTACCAACATAGTGGGAGAACCTCTCGAGGTTTGATCGTCGACTTGAATCTTTCCTCTCGATTAAAGGGGCGATTTTATCTTCTTTATTCCCCATGGAATCACCTTGATGATTGAGTTTCCGGCGGCGAAGGAGTGATTCTCCGGCAAACGCAGCAGCTACTACGGCGGCAAGACCACCAAGAGAAGCGAGGAAGAGATGAGTTGATTTACAACCACCACCAGAGACATCTGTTGTTCCTTGTATAGCAAACAAATCAAGAGACTCAATAATAGATAGAGAATTATAAAAAAAAAAAGAACAATATTATATGGTAAATGGATAGAAAGAGAGAGGAAGAGCATTACCAGAAGGATTCACCATTTCTTTGGGTTTGAAAAGTCTACAACAATTGTTATTCTTTTGGGGAAGAAGAAAGATTGAGACTGCGAGGGGTAGCACTAACTCAACACAACATTGAATTCTAGCTTTTGATTTTTCTCTTCTCCCCTCCTCTCATCTAATTTTGCTCTTTACTTATTTCTTGAAAGTGATCTCTTAAGAATGAATCTAGTGGGGGATTTAATGTATATATATATACTTTATACTATATTATATATGAAATTGACATCATGAATAATCATATATATATATATATATATTTTGTTGAACGAACTTGACATCATGAATGATATATAGTGATTTAATGATGACTGACTTATTGCATATGGGGTGGTTTTTAAGAGTAAAATTGCTAAATTGATACGATATATTATATATTATATCAATATTAATCATATTAGTTACAATTTTTGCTACTAAGTATATATAGCCATATTTTTTTTTGAATGAATAACATTTTAAAATTCGTGTAACGTAAAAGATGTACAACAAAATATAACATAATACTACTGTATAGGGTAGACACATGAAAGTAACATAAAAGTTTATACCAACATTATCTCAACAACTAGTATGTACTTGTCGACAAAACTGATCCCACCACCACCACCAGCCTCATTTTGGTCTTCAATTCACTATTCTGACCTGTAGTAACTTTTCCATTTATGACAAACACACTCGTGTATCTCGTGTTTTGCCCGTCACAATGATTGATTTTTTTTGGGAGTAGCATATCTTTAATATTCACACCTAGCGTGTAATCAATTACAAAAACTCACCAATTAAATTTGATAAATCGTTAATTGAAGATTAGAAATGCCTAGTTAATTTGTAAAGAATGCTTTTTATTTAATAAAATTAAGAAGTGTGATTCAATTAGTGAAAGAGGACCAGAACGCCGCTGCTAAGAACGGAAACAAATTATAGAAATATGTTGGATTCCGATTTAAAAATAACCGGTAAAAGAGATCAATGCAACGTGAGAACGGTTCTCCCAAAAGACAAAACAAAAAGAGAAGATACTTTTGTAGTAATATTATAAGAAGAAGAAAAAAAGAGTACAAAAACACATAGTTTCAACACTTGGTTTTATTTGCATATAGAATCCTAGGTAGGGGGAGGGGGTAAAATCACACAGGAGTGGAAACCTCATGATTGATCATCGATCTCTCTCTCAGACTAAAAACAAACCGAACAATTTATTTAAAAAAAGATAATTATGCAAATGAATTGTTCTTGAATAATATAGAAAAAAAATAGGAGTAAGTAATGAATGATCAAAGGTTGGAACGAGGAGCAAAGTACTTGGTATGGCGACCTTGAGCAATGATCTTACCAGTCTTCTTCTTCCTCAGCTCAACACTAACAACTGCAACAGCTTTACCAACACGCAATGCTCTTGATTCTATCTCTATCTCTTCCTGTTGTTTTTTTTAATTCACACCAATTAAACCATCTCATCATCATCAGTTTTTGGGCTTTTCTTTCTTCTTTTAAAAAAAGAGAGAAAGAGAAAGAAAGGGTGGGTACATGGAGAAAAGCAGCATCGAGGTAAGAGACATTGATCTCGACAGAAACACCGGAATGAGTAACTCCGGGTGCTGTATAAATGACAGCAGATCCAATCAAATCCACCAGAGTCGCTGTTGCTCCCCCGTGTAAGAAACTCCCTGCGTTCTATTTTTTTTCCCCAATTTATCAATTAGAAAAAATTGTTGATTTGGATTTTAGGGTACGTAAGGGGGGGACTTACGAGGAGATGAGGAGGGACTTTCATGGAGCAAATGAGTCGGCCAGGCTCGATGAGATCTACTTTGAGACCATTCGTTACGAATCTCTCGAGGAATCTGTGTGGCAAATTCGCCACTTTTGTCTTCTTCTCTTCTTCTCCATCCCCTTCTAGATAACGTTTTACCGATTCTAGATCCATTCTTTTTTTTCTTTCGTGTGGAATGATTTCAAGGATATTATTGAGTGGATGATGTCTCTACCACTTTTGTTTTTTTTTTTTTTTTTCTTTGATCAGATTTTCAAGGACTCACACTTTTTTTTTTTGGTACTAGCACTGATGATTAGGACCCAATCAGATTTTGACAAAATTGACAAGAAACAAACACAATGGTTTTATATTGTATTTTTAAACTATATTATTATAAAATACTATATAATAAGTCATAAAAATTGTCAAATTTTTTAAGTTTTTAATTTTAAAATTTCAGTATTACCCATAAATCTAAATTTCTTTATGTTATGTGTTATAAATGAATTTATCTATTGTTCTGTCATATTTATGTTCCAAAACCATAATCCAAAAAGAACTGATCTTACTTTTATAAAATTGTCTCAGTTCATAAATTTTTAAAAATTTTAACAATTACAAAATACACCTATAATTAATTTCTATTATAAGATTATAGATAATAATTTATCTATTAATCTATATATATAAAGTGGAGTTTCCTCACTCCTCATGCTGCCACCTCAGCATTCTCTTAATTTTCGTAAGCCCATATTTGCAAATAAGCCCATATTTTCGATTCTAACTATTGCTGTTCAAGCCCATATTTTCGATTCTATATTCTTCATATTACATGTTATTTTGGTTTCCTTTTCATATTTTTTTGGTAAAGCCCAATTACTTCTCCAATAGACATTGTCCACTAAGCCCATTCTCTTATTTTTGTCTAATCTCCAGCGGAATAAATTTTTTACCCCGATTCCTGAACGGACGACGGCGACGGCGTTGTCCGCCTGAAGCGTCTTGCTCTTCTCAGTTTTCATCCTGTTCTTCTATCTTTGCAATAAATGTTAGCCAATTTTACAGAAACCTTTCGTTGTCTTTCTCCACTTTGATCTCCATTGTAACGTTTTGTTATTAAAGCGAGTTTATTCCGTTCAATGCCCAATCTTGCAATTGAATACCCACGACGCTATCTTTAATTTGTGTAAGTACTATATAATGTCTTCTTTTCCTATTGATTTTTCATTTTATTGTCTTCGTCTCTTTGATTTCTCTTCACTACAATGGGTTCCTCTTTCGTTTCATTCGAAAATCTCAAAGCTGGCCGTCTTCACCAACAGATCGTCGGAAGAATGCTTCGTCACTGGCCTGCTCGGAATGTGAAAAAAGGAGGCCAACTCATGGGCGTCGACCCTTTTTCCAACTCCTCGAGACCCTTAGGCTGCCGTCTCTTCAATTTTCATTGTAACGGGTGTCGTTCAAAGCTCAACCGTCTCTCCCCTTCTAAATTAAGTTTAGCATAGATCTGAAATCAATGGTCGCCACTCCTCCATACCCTTTCACTGCCTCTCCTGTCTTTGCATCAAAAATCACTGACCAACACCTTTTGGTTTTTACATTTTATGATCAGTCTGATTACATTGTCCACTCACCAGTCAATGGCAGGCTAATTTATTATAAAATTGGGGACGACGATGGGAACGTGGATGTAACAGCAAAGGAAGAGCTTTTCTGCTTCAAGGGAATGGGACTAGAAGAGCTGCAAGAGAAGCTTAAAGAAGAGACAGGTCTGATTGATATATCAATCTGTTCCAAGAACCCTTTAAACGGGAAATTATATCGCCTCCGGTTGGATCTCCCTCCCAACAATACAAAGATGCATGTTGTCTTGATCCCTTCGTCTTCGAAAGGTTAGTTAGCTTTTAACTGGTTCATATTTTACCAAAACGGAACATAAATTAGACACTGCAGCGAACATAATAACAGTTTTAGTTTGTCACATAGATGGTTTTCTATCTTCAGTTAGTTGGTTACGTTCTTTGCTTATATGTTCACTATGGTTTCTCTGAATCAATTTTTTTTTGAAGAGATTGTGTTGAAATTTTACAGGGGATGCAAGCACTTCTTGAAGAATGGTTCAAAATTACAGAGTTCGTTTTCCAAGAAGACCACAAACTTTTGATTTTTGTTATTGTGTATATCAGTAACACGATGTATATCAACGAAACCTTTTACATGAGTACACCACACTTGATGCTAAATGAATCTAACATAAAGCTGTATGTGAAATGCTTACCTAAGCAACCAAAACCCAATACTACGCTAAACATTCAAGAAGACACTGTGTTGATATTCTGGTAAGGTTTTCCAACAAGTACCTGTCAACACCCACTACGCTTTCTTCAATTGTTGTAAGTTTCAGTCCTATATAATGATGTCAATATCGGAGATGAGCAAGCAGTTGCGTCAAAACCGTGTTTCTCATAATCATCTAGCAAAGGTTCATCATGATCTTGATATGATATATTCTTACTTAAGAAGTAACCATCATAGTCTAACATGTTTCATTTTTTTTCTTTTCAGAAACCAAAATGGGTTACTAAACCTGACATGGAGCTTTTACAAGCAAAACATGAGACTGAGAATGCACCAATCGATGACAAAGACCCTCTCCTCTACGCTCCTCTGTATCGCAATGTTTGGATCTTCAAAAGTGAGTTGTACTTTTTGTGTCTTTCTTGTAGCTGCACCAAAGCTTATATATATTCGATGCCACTGATTTCAGTTGATATTGAAATCCTCAGGAGCTATGAGTTGATGGAGAAGATGTTAAAGTTTTATGTTTACAAAGAAGGAGATAGACCAATAATGCATAGTCCAATACTAAGAGGGATTTATGCATCCGAAGGCTGGTTTATGAAAATCATTGAATCCAACACCAACAAATTTGTCACAAAGGACCCTGCGAAAGCTCATCTTTTCTATCTACCCTTCAGCTCCCGGATGCTCGACGTGACTCTATATGTCCAAGACTCTCACAGTCACCGCAATCTCATTAAGTATCTAAAAGACTATATAGACTTCATTGCCGTCAAGTACCCCTTTTAGAATCGAACTTCCGGTGCGGATCATTTCCTTGCCACCTGCCATGATTGGGTAAATGTCTTCTCTTCTTTGCTATGAGACTCTTTTTATGACATTTCTCTACCAAGTTATAATGATACAATATTTGGTCTTATGTAACATTTTTTTATGGAATTTATAAAGTTGTGATCTTAAAGACCATTTTATAAGGTTATAGAAGATGTGATCGTTGAGACCATTTTTTTAATAAATGTATGGTCACTTTGTGATATTTTTCAGGCTCCATCAGAGACGCAGACACATATGGCGAAGTATAAGGGCGTTGTGCAACTTGGATGTAAAAGTTTGGCTTTGGAAGGGACACATCTTTACCAGAAACATTCGTTAGAGATCCCAATAAACCACTAAGTAACATAGGTGGCAAATCAGCGACGCAAAGGCCGATACTTTTCTTTGCTGGGAAATCGGACCACAGGTATCTAAGGCCAATACTACTATCTTACTGGGTAACAACAAAGATCCTGACTTGAAAATATTCGGGAAACTACAGCGGACTAAAGGAAACAAGAACTACCTTCAGTTCATGAAGACGAGCAAGTACTGCATTTGCGCGAAAGGCTTTGAAGTGAACAGCCCTAGAGTGGTAGAGGCCATTTTCTATGACTGTGTTCCAGTTATCATATCGGATAAGTTTGTCCCGCCCTTTTTCAAGGTTTTAAACTGGGTACAGATCAATGCAGATGAGGGTGAAGAAAGTTCGAACTCAGAAGCATTTCCTATGGTATGTGAAGCCTGAGAAGCATGATATGTTTCACACGACTCTTCATTCGATCTGGTTTAACCGAGTTTTCCAAATTACTGTTTAGAAGTTTGGTTTAACGAACGATTCAGCTGTGTACATGTTTTAAATGACACTGCTCATTGATCTGGACAATTAATTTGTCTTTCTATTTTTTCTTTTTCTTTTTGACAAAACCGTCGACATTTTTTATTTTTTTAAGTGTGTGTATTTCCTAAACTTTAGAAATTATTGATAGTTCTTAGAATGTTGTATATGTTACAAACCCGATAACGTAATAGTGATGAAACAAAAGTATATAGCACTTCCACTTTATTATAACTGTTTTGTAAATCAACCATCAATTTAAAAAAAATTATATATATCATTTGAAAATCTTTAGTCCGGGTCGAAACCAATCTGATCTATCTCTATAGATAATATGTAAATAAAGTTGTTGAATTGTTTTTATTTTTGTATCGATACCATTCCTCAAATCTTTTACCACAAACTTAACAAATTTTAGAAAGATATAATATCAGACACTACAAATATGCAATTTAAATAACTGAAAAAAAACCAAATTTTAAAATAAACATAACTAATATAGAATAAAAATATAAAACTACACAATAGATTGTACTTAATGCAAAAAAACAAGCAAGAAAGCCAAAATCACCATTTTCTATAAAAACACCAAAAAATAGCAACCAAAATATAAAGAGAAAATAACAAAACACATTAAAAATATCCACCGAAAAAACACATCACACCCTAATTAAACTCTTGCGCGAAGCAATGGCCAAATACTAACAATGACAAAATGACAAATCATAATAAATTAATCACCACTAACAACTACAACAAAACAACAACTCTAAGTACACAATGTTAACTTCTCATCATAATTATTGAAAAAAACATTAAAAATACACAGAAGATGATCTCAAATTTTGAAAAGTAAACATCACACTAAATTACACTTACTACAAAACCTATTTTTTTAAAAAAATATATATCCAACAAACAACATAGGCACCCAAATCAAATAGAAAAACAGATATAAAGATGAATTTACATAACCAAAAATTAATATACACAACAAAACCTGAAATACATCTTCATCTAACTTCCGCGCGTAGCGCGGATCAATTGCTAGTATCACTATAAATTAATATAAAATCATTGACCCAACATTATTTAATTCATAGAGGTTTTTACTGTAAAAAAAGAAAAGAAATTCATTTGAAGCGTAGAGGAGGAGGAATAAGACAAAAGACAAACTCTCTCTTTACACAAATTGTATTTTCATGATTTCTTTTTCTTTTTCTTTTATAAATTCATTACAAACCCCCCAGTTCACCTCTCTCTCTTCATTTGCTTCATTTCCTCGCAAGTCGCTGCTGAGGTTTACACCACCTCTGTCTGTCTGTCTGTCTCAGTGACCGTTCGATGGCCTGAACTCTGTGTACCCGTTTATCCCCGACGAAAAACTCGGGTTCCCGGACTCCATTCCATAGTATGTGTGATGGTAATTTGCCGGTGATGTTGCATCTTCCATGTTATTATTGTTCCTCATCGCTAGCAATGACAAGTCCATGTTCGCCATTTGCCACTGTGTCGGCATCATCCCATCTACATATCCTCCTCCTGGCATGTAATGGAATCCTTCTTCTCCTAAACTCCTCGACCTGCCACCACCAGAAAATAACTCACCTGCATCACCCCCCTGGTATGACGGGTACTGCCCCCCGTTGAACACTTGTTGTTGTTGTGATGGATGATTGAATACGCTTCCGTTAAACACCATGTTGCTGCACTGTTCGTCTTCCAGCAAATCGTTGATGATGTCCAGGTGCGGAAACTCATCTGTCATCAAGCTTTGCGCTTGTTGCTGCGCAATCTGAATGTCCATGTGGTTCAGGGATCTGTTGCTAGTCGTGGCGGCGGTTGTATAAGGCTTGCTCATTCCAATGTTTACAGAATTCGAATTCCTTCCTGTCCACAAGGGCCCGCCATCTTGACTGAAAGGGAAGCTCGACTGATAAGATGATGATGTCGGTGTTTGCAAGTAAGATGATGATGGCAATGTGGTTTGAACAACTCCATGAGAGGTTGGGTGGTGGTTGAAACTAGATGATGAACCAAGAGAGTTACCAACTATGGCGTGCTTATAGGATTGCGGAGTGTAAGTTTGTTGATTGTGTAGGGATGGATCAGGACCTAGACGACCAGCTGAGCTAACCGAACGGGGAAGGGATGTTGTCATTTGAACCGACGAGGAGACAGTGATAGGGGCAGGTTGCATCGCAGGGATTATTGGAGCACTAGAAGGCCTTGATATACTAGTTGTTGCTGCTGGTTGTTTTGGAGAAGAGGTTTTTTGCATATCAGCTCTGAGACCAACAGTTTGAGGTCGAATATCCGACGAAGGCACTACTTGACTTGATGAAGGTGGTCCAGTTGCTGACACTATTTTTTTGTTTGGAATAGGGTCTGCGGTTGATACGCTCTTTTTCTCCGGTTTCGTCTGAGTTAATAACGGTGAAGAATTCTTGGTAAAACTTCTGGGAGAAGAAAGTACAGCAGTGCTTCTCTCTTTAGGTCGATCCATGTCGACCGAGTTCACAATGGTTTGAGCCATGCTGCGTTCCTGGATTTGAAAAACAGACAACCATTGTAAAATTCTGGAAGTCTTTGCATGAAACCAATAATTCAATCAGCGACTTCTAATGTCAAAACACTAAAAGCATGAATGACCAACCTTCCCAACAGAACTACGATTTCGAGAACCCTCTGGCTCCTGGGTGTGGGAGACAACAACCCAATCAGATTCACCTGCGTTGCTTGCCTCGGAAGAATAATTCCGACTCTTTGGGTCTGTTCCAAGTGTTGAAGGTTGATCATCTGGCTCACTCGCTAAACTGTGGGCCTCAGATGTTGCTTTTACTTGTTGGTTCTTTCCTCTGCAAATCACAAGGTGTATCATTATAATTCAGAACTGAGAAAAAACAAGGAAACAAGGGGAGCCAGAAACAAGCTTACTTGTTTGGCGACTTCTGGTTCCGGAAGGTATTCCCTTGGTAGGATCCATTAGTAACCCCCGACCGGACAGAATCATTAGAACAAGTTGAAGAGCTATCATCCATAGTGGACTGACTCTTTCTTTCTGCAATTCCGTTGGGTGTAGATATGGAAATGCCTATTCTTCTGCTGCTCCCTCCTGATGACGGAGGATGAATTTCTACGGCGTCAGTATCCCAATGAACGGGACTACTATCCCTATCTTCTAAATCAGGCTGAAGAATGTCAGCTGAACCATCCATAGAATCAGATATGTCAGACACATCTCCCAGAGTATCAGGCTTTTCAGCTGAGGATTGGGCTGTCTCTATGACAGAATCCTTTTCTTCCCCATCGTTTTGGTTTTCCCCATGATCCTTTTCATGTGTTGCAAAACTTACCTTTTCTTCCTTCCTTTTGTCCTTCCCTTTATTTTTATTCCGTTTCTGTTTCGCCTATAAAATGTTCAACAACCAAAGAAACTCCCATCAACATCCACAAACTTGTCCAGGACAAACAGAAGGAGCAGAAAGTACCACACCTGTTTCTTCTTAGATTTCTTCTCTCTCTCAGCTGTTCCTCTTTTCGCCCTTTGTTCGGTTTCAGCCAACCATGCTTCTTCTTCCTCACGGATAAGTTCTTCCTGCCTTTTTAGCGCAATAGCTTCTTGATATGCAACCTCGATTTTACTGCTGCAATTCAGAGATATTGAATTATGATACATAAGCACAAAAAGGAAGAACACAATGGCATGCAGTATAGAATCATATTATGCATTGTTACCTGAAGATATGGGAAAGAACATAAATCTCTACAGTTCGTCTACCCAGCTCAGTTAAACGTCTCTCGTCACGCTCATAGGCTTCCTTGTTGACTTCTTCTCCATCATTGCCATCCTAGATTCGCATCAAAGAACAGTAAGTTTTTCAATACAAGCAACTTTTTATGCAACATGTCCTCTGAAACGGAATAATGAATGAAAAACGACAAAAAATGAAAATAAACATGACTGCAGATACGATAACAGATAAAAGAAGTACAGGCAAAATTATTTTTATAACCCATGAAGCCGACCTTTGTACGGTTTTGGGGACCTTTCTCATCTTTAGGAGGCAATGGCTCTCGAGCAGCTCTCTGAAGGAGTGACAGCACATCATCAACTAATACAAACATATCTTTGTCCACGCTAACAATCGGAGCTGGCAATTCCTTGGCATCTAACAGTCTTGGCTTAGCTTTCGTGTTCTTGGTTTGGCCTTCAAGAGCCTTCAACCCACTATACAAGGAATCCATCACCAAAGTTGATGTAACTTCTTTTTCTATGAAAAACTGTTTTACAACTCCTTTTAGGATTACAGCCATTTTCTCTCTAGACATCCGACGCCTCGAGTTTTGGTCCATCGCTAACCAGAACACAGTGAAGCTGCAACCAAGAATGATAATCCACTCCTTTTAGGGAAATTTGCTTACAACTCTCAGAGAGAGAGATATCACAGGAAGTATAAAAGTAAGGCAACAGTACTATACTAGATTGGTATAAATCCTGGCCTTCAACAAGTGTGTTGAACTAAAGAAAAAATCCCACATCCTCTTTTAGGGATTTTCCGTCTCAGCATCTCAACCTTGGCTATCAAGACTTGTAAATCAGAGATAGTGGAGAGCCACAGCCACCAAATTAAATTTACACTAAAAATAAAATAAAATTTGGACTCCAAACGCATGGTGGAAAACAATATATTCTAACATTGCATGGTTTCCTCAAAAGAAGAGGTAAGGTAACCACAGTACTTCTTGCTCACTTATCATCTGAAATCTGGAGGAGTTAAGGGTACAAGTGGAAGTGTTAAATACCTTGACCATCTCGCCTTGTCGTCTATCAACCTCCCGAGTTTGTTTCTTCTCTCTTCAACAAAACGACGGCAAATTTGCTCTACATTCGGCAAATACACCCTAACAAGTTCTCTCCTATAACCACAATCAAGGCAGCGAAAAGGTCGGTCCACCCTCTCCCTGCAAGGACCAATTAGAGGTATATTATCCACAATGCATAAATCAGTAATACCGAAGAAATGAAAGAATATAATCTTATCACATGTGTATAACTGAAGAACATATGAATCTATGGAGCTGTAAGTGAATGGCAGCATGGAAAAATGGAAGGTGTGGTAAATTTTAAACTCATAGATTTTACATAAGAGTAAATCTTGCATTACCTGATGACCTGCACCTGAGCTTCAATTGTAAGACAGTTAGTATCATCGATGATGAAGCCGTCCTGTAATTTAGGTAACTCCATAAACTTTTTCCATCCCCAATCATGCTCTTTCTTCCAAAACCGGTGCAATGTATCTGCAAAGAAGTGAATTCAGTTGTCTGCGTGTATAAACGGGGGCCAAATAAAAATAAAAAATAAGACAAAAAAATTCACCAGAATACTTGGATTTCTTTATATCTTTATTCACCACAGATATAGTAAACTGAGCGAAATGACTCCAGCCTGTGTCCAAGATTAGCAAAAAGAACCAACATGAACAGGTATCCAGAGAGAGAGAGAAAAAGGACAATGCAGAACCAGTGAACAAAATTTACTAACCTGGAAGTAGTTTATCATAGTTTGCAACACAGAGAAACAAGGAAAGATGATTACAAACATCACAGCCTTGTGGATAAATTAAAATATACCTGAAACATTGAAGAATAAAAAAGATCCGTAAGAATACGCATCCCACGTTGGCACAAGATATAAGGAAGAGAAAGATAAACAGAAGTCATGTACCATTTGTAGCCGCCAGCTTCAAAAACACTGCTACGGAGCTCCCTTTTGTTGATTTCTGAAAACTTCGGAATCTTCCAAGTATATTTTCCAAATAATTCAGAGGGTTTAAGGCCTGTGAGAAACAATAAAAATTTCACATTAAACAGCTGAAAACACACACATATAATTAGTATGTAATAAAGCACAAAAACCAAACAAAGAAGAGTACCAGAATCATCGTCGTCATCGAGATCCCAGTAAGGAGGGGATGTGGAAGGAGTGCCGTTCTCAACTTGAACAGAAGAGCGCCACTGAGAGATTGCTTCTCCTGATGGACTGGAACTGTGTTGTCCATTTGAAGTCTCCTCTACTGATCTTCCAACCCCAGCAGATTCTTCATTAGCACTCTCTGCCATGAATTTTTTTTTTTTGTCCTTCAAAGCTCTCTATCTCTCCTTTAAACTAAAGAATAACCAACGGAGCAAAATAAAATCAGATTCTATTGCTGCAACGATCATAAAAATTTTGGATCAAATTGCAACCCATCTTGAAAAAAAAGGTTCAATCAGCAAAATTAATAAATAGATTTACAAAATTCATGGCATAAAAAAACGAAACCCTTAAAAACCCAAATCAGATCATCCATAAAGGCAATAAACCCTAAAAAAAAAAAAATCCCAATCAAAAAAAATTAAGAGGAACAACAAAGGACTAATAATAATAAATTGGTGTGTCTATCGAGAGCTACAAATAAATCTCTTGAAGAAACATCTTTAATTATCGGAAACTTAAAAAGCCCAGATGAAATCAACGATCGGAGAAATCAAAAACCCGTAGAGACAACATCCCCTAAGCCTCGCAAAATCCGAACAAGATATATAAAGGAAAGGGAGGAGGGAAAGTAAAGGGGGGGGGCAATCGTGTAGATCGAAGAAGAAGCGAACCTGAGAGGGATTGGAGAAGGAAATATAGAAGCAAAGCTCTAAATTCGTTGAATGGGTTAAACGGGAGCAGCTCTCTCTCTCTCTCTCTCTCTCGTTAGAGATTCTACCAATTGAGAGACCGAACAAACAAAAAAAAAAAAAGAGAGGTCGCACGAAACAGCTCTCTCTCTCTCTCTCTGTTATTAAAAAAAAAAAAAGTAAAAAACACACAGAGAAAAAAGATTAAAAAAAAAAGGTTTAATTAAACTTAATTAAAGATACAGTAACTTTTCACAATATAATTCAATTTTCCTGTCTTTAACCATAAATAAATATAAAATTGTTTGTAGTCTTTGAAATCAATTACATATCTCTCAATATCTAATTTTCTTCTTGCTTTTAATATGTTTAATCCAATCAAAAACATTACATCGATGAGACAAGATATACAAAAAAAGTACATCCTCGGGCACATTTTTTTTTTACTTTTTATAATTCTGTTATCGAGCAACAACAAGTAAAAACAACAAGTCTGAACCATACCTTTTTGCCTAGGTTAAACCTAGTTAACATTTTCAGGTTTTGTACAACGACAACGTTTTCTAGCCTCTCTCTCTCTCTCTCTCTCTGTTATCTCAAAACCCCCCCTACTATTTTTACAAATTCTCATATTCCACCCTTTAGTCTCTTTTTCCACTACATTCCCCCCCCCCTCAGTGATCGATCAGTGACTAGTAGAAGAATATCCACCTCCCCGTGACATTACCGATCGCCTGAGTTGGAATCTGAAAACAACCGATAGGCTTTTCACCAAACCAACACCGTCCTCCACAACCCGTATATTCCCTTGCATATACTGGTCACAAAACAAGTTCAACCATGTCATCATCTAACACATTCAGGTGCAGTAGCCAAAAAACAAAATACAAACTAAATTCTCTAACCTTTACAATGTTTTCGCAGATGTCGAGACCTGGACTCTCCTCCAGGTTACTACTATTACTACTAGTACTACTACTACTACTACTCTCTTCACCTTCTGCAGCTACCTCAAATCCGAATCTAACTTCAATATATTCTTTGGAATAGCCTTGTCGCCAAACCGCTTCTTGGTTATTATTTTTCCTATCTAATACTTCCGAGTTTCCGATTTCTGGTACAACCCATAAAGTCACATTCCCTTTGATCTTTCGGTTCGTTAAAACCCCAAGCATATGCAAGATCACTTGAAACACCCTTCTATCATCCCCTACAACATAATCAGGCAATGCTCTGTAAACTTCAGCAGCCGAGAAACCAAAACCGTTCCCAACGCATAAACACCTCGCCAAGCAAACTGTTTCCTTCACGACAGAATGCAGACTAAAACAATGTGTCTCTGCAGCGCGGACTTTGCCGCTGTTTATATCTCCAGCGTTGTTCACAAGCTGTAAAAGCAACTCGCTAGTTCTCTTCATCGCATCCACGATCACCGTCTGGTTCTCAGGTAGTTTCCCGTCTTGAATTATCAAAGGAAGCAACCCGAGAATGGACCGTACTGGACGTCTCATTGCATCGCTCATCATCTGCTCGAACGCAGCCTTGGCTTGATTAGCTCTCAACGCGTTCTCCCTTGCCACCTGAAGCGCTCTGTTCTGTTCCGCAAGCTTCTCTCTCATAAGCTGAGATTCTTCAAGAATCACAGCGTGAGAGATCGCAACCGCTACTTGATCAGCCACAACTTTAACAATCTCCAGTTCTTGATAGTTCCAGTTCCTCGCCAGTCTCAAGGGAAGCACACAAACCAAGATCGCATAACACATGTGGATCGCTTCAGGTGTTCCACCTTTAAAGTTACAAACACGAAGCATTGGGACTCTTATCCCAACAGTAGGACCTGGTCTGCCTCGGCAAGTCACAGAGGCAAGGGCAGAGCCAGAGCTCAACATATTCACCTCTTCGCTTCTCTTAATCCTCACAACATCAGACTCAGTAATGGGTATAGAGAACCCAGCATAACCACCACCCACATTCTCATCATCATCCGTCGGTCTCAGCTCATGCGTAAGATTCATCTCCGTCTTAATCTCATTAGGAATCCAAACCGCACAGTTCTTGAGCCCTAACGTCTTAGACAACTCCACAAGCGTCGTGTACAAGATGGTGTGTCGATCAAGAGACGTCCTAATCTTGGTAGTAAGCATACGAACATGCAAACTAGTCTCAGTCTGCTTCATAATAATGCCAACCTCACGATCAAGCTCTCTAGTCTTCTTACTCAACATAAACTCACGAACCTTAGCCTTGAGAAGCAACGGTAAGAGAGTGACTAACGAGAGGGCCGTGAGGAAAGAGACAATCCCAGTGAGCATCTTGAAGACGGTGACAGCAGTCATGACCCAGGGAGAATGAGGACCGTAGGTGAAACCAGAGAGCAAATGAGTCATGCCACAGAGAACAATGAAGGCAATAAACTCGCAGACGACCCAATTGTAAGGGGAAGGCACATTGGTGCGGCTAACGAAGTAGAGAAGCTCGATTGGGATGGAGAAGTAAGCTATAGCGATGAGAAAGTCGCCGACTTTTTGAGATTCGAGGATTGACTCGAAGCTAAAGATACTGTCTTCGTCGTCGCAGTTGCATATGGAAAAGTTTCCGTCGTCTTCCCCGGAAGCGGCGACGGAGATAACTAGGAAGAAGAAGAATAACACAAGCCATTGAACTAACAATGTCTTTAACATCGATTACCCTGACAACAACAACAACAACAACAACAAAGATAAAGGTGAGTTTTTTATTGTTCGTTACCCAGAATTGGAATTCGAGATTTTTTTCAATTAAATTATGAGTCAAAGAGGTTGGAATTTCAAAGATGGTTTCTTTCTTGAAAATCAAAATCAGAAAAAGTAAAGTTAATTGAAACATTCATTCTAATATTTTCTTCTTTCATGAATGAAATCTACTAAATCCGAAAGTTGGAAAAATGTAACAATCGAGGAAAGCCAAAACAGAGTAGCAATAAAACCATCACACATTTATCAGAAACCATTACCTTTGGACTTGGGAGTAGTATCCTATAAGGATCAGCCAAAAAAAATCTTCCTTCTAAAGGTTAAAAAGACTCTGTTTCCTTTAACTCTATGTTGTGGGTTTCTTATGTGAATGTCTCTCGCTCAATCTCATGAAACTCATCAGAGAATGTAGAAAGAGAGAGAGATAGGAGTAAATTATGTGTGAGGAGGGATGAGTCTCTGTCTCTCTCTCTCTGTCTCTCTCTTCTGTGTCTGTCTGCTGAGTAAATTTACGTTTTGGAGAGAGAGAGAGACTGAAGAGGGGAAGAAGGAAAGAGGGTGGGTGGGGCCCAAGAAACGGGTACATGAAGAGAACATAGACCACTTTTCGTTTGGAACACAACACGAGCACGACATCTTCTTCCCTTGACCTACGTGGACTCTTACCAATTTCAATTCCCCCTTTTCTTTTTTTCTTTCTTTCTTTTATTAGGTATCCCCTACTTAATTACCCTAATCTCAAGATTTATCACCTATCTAATTTTACATTTATTACATTTTAAAAAGGGTCGGATGGTTATTTATGCCCACGCTCAGCCTGAGTTAAAAGGGTGAGTGCTGTATGGCAAAATTTTACATTTATTAATTTAGTTAATTTTACATATATTGCATTTTTTTAGATTTATTAGTTTACTTACCTAAAATATACTGTATAAATTTTCTTGGATAGTATATACATACGTTTCCAATTGATTAGTACTATTTATTATATACTAGCTAAATAAGTTTGCCAAAATTAAAAAAATATATATATATATACTAGCTAAATACTTGATTCTGTTTCGGGAAGTAATGAATATATGTTGTGTAATTTGTTTGTCTGAATTGTTTCCCTTAGTTCATCTTGTTTGATCTTAGTCTCCAGGAATGTCTTGTATTCGCTGGCTTAAGTCTCCGAATGATTAATTTTCTTGTCGGCTTTTGTATTTTATTTTGAAGTTATTATCAATAAATCGATGAAAAAAAATACTAGCTAAATAATTTATATGATGGATGATTTACATGAATTTTAAAGATATGAATTCGATTAGGAAATAATATACCGTGGGCTCGGAATGTTTAATGTCTTGTTATAATATTTAATCATTTAATTTATTTTCTATTGTCAATGATTGTTACATGACTAAATTAATCAAAGTTTATATTAGCTAGACTATGAATTGCAAGTATGTACTGTCTAACTAAACTACTCACTAAATACATTTCATACTAGCAACACTTTGAGTTAGACAATACTATTAAAAATATGGATGCTATTTATTCGTTTTTTCGTTTCTTACACGTTATATTGACCTACCTTTGCTACTTAGACATGATTTAGTTAAACACTCCATCTCTTATTCAATAACATACCGAATCGATTTTTTGTGCTTGGGCCTACCGCAACGCAACTTAACTCTTTTCACAAAATGAGTCTCTCCCTTAAGTGCATGAGCATCTCTTTGGATCCTAAAATATCTAATTTTTATTGGCAATTTTCTCATTTGGTAATGTTTCCCTTTCAAGAAATCGATATGATATTCAAACCCACACTACCTTTTATTTTTTTAAATACCGAAACTCTTTTTTGTTAAAAAAAGTTATTCATATACTATATACATGCAAAACTGTATATTTTGATTGTCCTTCTGAAATTAGTACAAGCAGCATACAGTATAACTACATAACCTTAAAGAAAAAAAAAATTTGCACCCAAAAAAAATCTTATTACTCACTAGGAACATTTGGAGTTAGTGGTCAATTTACAATATTTATGCTTGCATTATTTAAAGTCTAATTGGAATGTACGTTCCAACAAGCACCAGTGGTCTAGTGGTAGAATAGTACCCTGCCACGGTACAGATCCGGGTTCGATTCCCGGCTGGTGCACTTAGCTTTTTGCTAATATGTGAACTTTTTTTTTTTTTTTTTTTTAATTCAGTTGCTATTGCGACGTGTCGACTGATGAACACGTGCTGATTCCTTTACTTTTTCTGTCCACATTCTGGTCACAAATACAATACAAATGTCTCTGTCTTTTTTGAGAAATCGCTGGTACGAAATGCATGCATCATAAAGCTCTTTTGTTTAAATCAAAGAAATAAAAAAAAATAGTGCATGCACCTTTTTCTACTTAAGCCAATACATATGCAAATCAAAACAGATGTACACAGAATCAATTTTACTTTTTGCATGAGACCACAGATCTTTGTCTTTAAAGGCGATCTGTACAATACTAGTAATGTCTGATAGACGTTTCATTTACAAGGCTGGAGAAGGACTTAATTTGGTAATTTGGATACGGATCTGAAAACTTACTATATGAGTTAATTGGTTAATGGTTACCTATCTGTTGCCTTCTTTCTTTATTGAACAAGCACGAACAAACCTAAAAACTCTGACACCACTTGTCAATTCGCGATAACAGCAACTTGCCTTTAAATCGAGCTTTCAGTGTTGGAAAACTTAATCACTTTCTGTATATTTTATTCTTCGACCCTTGGCCGTTTAAGTGTCAAGTGTCAACGTATGGACTTTCTGATGGGTTTTCCGAATGCTAAACACTAAACAGCCCAACAACTCTAATCTACTTAGTTAAGTTTTAGTAAACTGAATGATATGTTATGTCGCTATACCAAGATAAAATACTGTATAATGTATCTAGCCCAACTTATCTTGCAAAATTAATTACGTACGGGAAAAATTTACTTGCTGAAATTCTTATTAAAATTATAATTACCACAACGGCTAGCTATTATAGTGTCTTCGTGTCTAATATGAAATAAAACACTATATATAGTATAGTTAGTTTATAATTCATGGTTACATGAAGGAGATAACAACATCAAACCAAACATACATATTGCATAAAGATGATACATATATAATAGGTAGTATGTTTAATATAAATAAGATATGCAATTTTTATCACATATGATCGGCATATAAAAAGCATAAAAATATTTATGTATATGTGTGCTAGAGTCACCTAATATTAAGTGGCCGTTAATTTGGCCATGCAAACGGCTGATTCGATGACGGCGCTGGCTGGTAATAAAACGGAGCCGCAGGGTGCTGCCACTTCTTGAATAGCGTGGGCTTCTCCGCCTCTTTTACCCACCGTTGCTCCTCCCTCTTCATTACCGCTGGTGGCTTCTGCGGCGGCGGCGACTCCGTAGGTGATAAAAGAGGAATAGCCACTTTCCAATTCGCTTCCGAAGGCTTTATCTTTAGAGGCGGTGGAGCACGCCGCTGAAGCCTACTGGACTTTCGGTTACCTCCGCCGGACATATTTCTTCCCGTTGAAGACATCGCCGGAACTTCTTGTTGCATATATTTTGATAATATCTATATACGAGTACTTGTGTGTATATATATAGAGAATGGAGTGTTCAGGAGTGTGTGCTTGGCTTGTGTTTTGGTTAAACGGTCGAATCTTTTAATTATTTGTTTTTTTTTTTGGTCAAGTGTTTTTCCTTTTGACTAGTAGACTACTAAACTACTAAATTATAAATTTGACTATATTCTCTTTTCTGAGGACTATAAGTAATCTTTTTCCTCTTTTTCATTTTCTTTAATTTAGGAAAATAATTTCTTTTAGTACTTAAAAGATTGTGAACAACTGTGAAAGCTCGTCAGTTTACAAACCTCCACAAGACATTTTGTAAATCTATGGTGCATATTCTTCTGCTTATATTTAACAATTAGATTCAACCAATTAATTTAACTCTGATAACTGCAGTTCATATAATGAAAAAGGGTTCCCATACTACCGTTTCGAAAACGAAAAAAAAAACAGTCATCAAACATACGAAATTTTGAGGTCAAAATATATAAAATTTGAAAGAAAAAAATGCAAGCTTTGTATTTTTGAGTTAATTATAAACACTGTTTTTTTATTTAACTCTAGGGCTTATATGTATTTGGCCTAAAAGTATATAGTTATTATTAAATTATTCTGTTGGTGACAGTTATATCCCAAACAAAATATTTTTCCAATTAGTTGTTTGTTTGGCATTGTTGGTAACTTTTGTTAATAATGAATGCATTAATTTCTAAAAAGCAAAAGAGTGATAAAGACCATATAAACTTTAGACCAAGGAGATAATATAACTTTTGTTTTTCCTATACCAACTTTAGACTAACCAATACCTTGATTACCAGTTTATTTATTTTGAGAGATTTTGTGTGCCACATATAATGGAAAGAATCATATTCTAGTTTTTAAAAACAACAAAAGGTAATATATCTTTGAATAAATTAATCAAAATCTCTTATTCTAATTATCACAAAAATAATTAGCGGTTTAGGTTCTTCATAAATAACCTTTATGCAAAAACACAAGTCAGATACGACAAATTTATTGATGTGATATCGATTATCTTACGCATAATTAAGCTTGTCCGTTGGATTTCGACTGTAATATCAGACTATACTAGACAATACATTCTCGTAAATACCACTTTCAAAAGTGTAAATGGTTTGCAAGGAACTACTAACCTGTTTGCATAACAACATAGTACAAGAAGGAAAAATGAAATTTACGAGTATCATCAAAACCCACGGCTCTAAATGGATGATGATCCCAAAGAAGTACATAATTTCTCGACCCAATTTTAAAAATCAGTGGAAAGAATTTGTATGAATCAGCAAAAGAAAACTCGTACATCCCAAAGTTAAATCAAAACTAATGAATAGATAGAATACAAAATACGGCTAATTTTAAAATCCTACTAAAAGTTGCAAGGAACAAAAAATAAAGGTAGTGGAGACACCAGAAGCTGTTCTAAAGCCAAACTTGTGTCTGTGGAAGATAATAGAAGAACTCTAAGCAGCTTTAGGCTTGTGAATCCTCTTCTTCACAATCCTCTTGGTCGAGGTCGAGGTCGTCGTCGAATTCTTCATTCCGATAAAAAAGAGCAGTGCCCCAAGAAGCGCAACGCTCTGTGATAAAACATCAATGCAAAGAGAATGAGACTCATCAAAGAGGATTTGGGTTATCAAAGAGGCCATACAGGAACATTCCCATGGCAAAAGCAAAGCTAAAACGAGTAAATGAAGGAAAAATATTTAACACAAACCTGCAAGAATTCAGTCAATAGAAGAGAGAACTGGCGGTCCTCTGGTCCGTAGTTGTAGAAATCATATAAAATTGGACTGACAACCACCAAGTAGACAGCCTAAGAAACAAAACAAACAATTGAAATCCAAAAATCAACACAACAACTAAGCTTTGGATATTATTTAACAAAAAGTGAAGAAATCCAAACCAGAAGATAGGCACCAAAGATGTTGCCAATAACAAAGAGTAAGCCTCCAAGTCCTTTCAGAGCAACAATAGTCCATACCACTTGTTTCACCTATCAAAAGAGATCGTTTTCCAAGTCAGACAGAAACATAAATAGAGACATCCATTAATAAAGACAAGGAACCACTAACACAATAATAAGATAAGAGTAGCAGATGGCCATATACCTCTACGTTGGGAAACGCAACTCCAAATGTGGAAGAGAGATGGGCTTTGGTCAGATCAAGCTTTGGAGCTAACTCTATAGCTGCTGGACCACCGTCAGCTCCAAAATCATTGAACCTAAATAAGATGTCCACATCAGTAGTCATATAATATTTATACAGAGTCAATGAATAAACAATATGTTTGGGGAGTGAAATTTTTGAACCTACACACCACACCACAATACACTATGTCACTTCACCATATCTCAGACTAGAATTGTGAAAAAAAAACTAGAAGAAAACAACAATGTACTGTCATCTCCTCCAAAGCAGTGAGGGGTTAAAAAGGATAAAACAATGAGCAAATCACACATTGAAACAATCAATTAAGGAATTTGAAAACCTAAAACGAACAAAGTGGTAAAAATCATCAAGCAAAAAGCCCTAGATTTTACCCTAGATGTCCAAAATCAAACAGTTTGTTTTAGCGGGAAGATTCTCAATCAAATCAGATCTAACACAAATTAAATCTTTCTAGGAAGAAGATGTCGTCGAACCCTAATCACAAAAACAAATTGGGGAGAAACGAAAGAGATTAAAAAGGAAATTTCTTTTAAAAAAAAGAACTCACATTTGCCAAGCGGAGAGGATGAATAGGGAAGCGAAGAGAACTCTTCCAAGAAAAGAGAAGAAACCCATTCTCTGTGAATCTCTCTGTCTCAAGGTGCTCTGTTGTGGTTTGTCGTCGGAGAGACGCTCGGATCTTTCTCGGTGGAAACCTATTATATTGTTCGGTTCCTCTGCTTTTGCCTTAAAAAAAAAAACAAAAAAAAACAAAAAAAAATCCCAAACCGAAATTAACCGAACCGACAAGAAACCGTAGATAATTTTTAGCTAATGTTCGGTTCCTTTGGTTCATTCAATATAACAAAATTCCCAAACCAAAGTTAACCGAACTACAATGTTAAAGTAGTAAACCGGGAAAAAAAAAAGGGAAACATGCTGACGTAAGCAACAATCACGGTCAGCCAAAAGGGACATACGTCATCAACGGTCATTGGCACTTGGCAGTCACACACACCAAAACTCAAATCTTCTTCTTCTTCTTCTTAAAAATATAACCTCTTGTGAAAAGAGGTTCAAGAACAGAGAGAATGGAGACTAAAGAATTCGACTCTTATAGTGAGCGTAAAGCATTCGACGAGACGAAAGCAGGTGTGAAAGGTCTCGTTGATGCTCACATCACTGAGATTCCTCGTATCTTCCGTCTCCCTCAAGGTGCCTTATCCGACAAGAAACCTTCTGTTTCTGCCTCGGATTTTTCTGTCCCTATCATCGACTTTGCAGAACTCTACGTGTCGCGCCTAGGCCTCGTGGAGAAGATCAAGACGCTGCAGAGAAGTGGGGAGTATTTCAGGTGATCAATCATGGTGTTCCTTTAAGCGTTCTTGAAGAGATTCAAGACGGAGTTCGTAGGTTTCATGAGGAAGATCGAGGTTAAGAAAACTTACTTCACTCGTGACCCGTCCAAGAGATTTGTCTACAATAGTAATTTTGATCTCTACGGTTCTTCTTCCTGTGTTAACTGGAGAGACTCTTTCGCTTGTTACATGGCTCCTGATCCTCCAAACCCTGATGTGCATGTGCTCCCAGTGGCTTGCAGGTACAACGTACTTTTCGATTATTTTTTATTGAGAAATCTTATGACACGTTGAGTGAGTGGTAAACTCTTGATGCTGATGATAAGAAAACTGTTGGTAATTTTCTCTTCTTATACTGGGCCGCTGCCTTTAAAAGCCTTTTAAGTTTTAAGCCTTACAAGTTGGATTTTATAGTATTGGAATTTAAAATTTGAGAAAATTACCAACAGTTTTCTTTTAGCACATTAATGAAAACACTATACACTATTCAGTAGCTTCTATGCTACGTATTTCAAGTACTCATCAACTCCTTTGACTTATCAACAGTGAACACATGTAAAAAAGCAGCTAACATAGTATATATTTGTCTCGCCTATTTTCACCTTCCAAAATAATTTTAATAAATTAACCTTAGAAAATAACAAATAAAATACACAAAATCAAAATATAAAAATTAAAGAAAGAAGAGAAAGACAATTAGGGTTCCAAATAGACAGGTAGTATTGAGGAACTTTTTGAAGTTCTACTACTTCCAAAAGAGAAGAAACATCTCTTCATCACTCTGTTATTACCACCAGGTCCACTACTGCTACTATCTTCCGTACAACCTCCACCGTCTCTTGCCACAGGAATCTGCTCCTTTCTCCGGTTCATCGCTTCTTGCACAGCCAGATACAGCTGACGATCCGCTGATGAATCCATTGAGATCGATCTTCTTATGGGCTGAATTTCACCGAATTGCATATCTTTGCCTCGAGTGTTGATACATTCGTCTCCCATACTCATCATTTTGTGAAATTTTCTCTCTTTCCTATGTATTGCGCGATGATCAATGTTTCTAGGCGAAGGACTGATCAATTTTGGGGTGTTTCCGGTCAATACCCCGTCCAACGCAACCCTTTCTTGTTCCGTACGGAAGTCTCTGTCTCTCTCGCTTTCTCTGTTATTACCATTACTGGCCCCAAGCTCGATCACGACAAAGTCATCGTCGCCTCCTAAAACCATGCCGTGTTCAAGAGTCCGGTTCCGAGAAGGAGAGCTGTTCTCCGGGAAAGAGCTCGGTGCAGAGATTAGGTCAAGAGGGAAACTTGCGTCGCAAGAAACGCTGGTTCTACACAAGGGACAATTCGCATTCCCCTGAAGCCAAATATCGATACAGTCGATGTGAAACACGTGGCAGCAGTTTGGAATAATCCGAAGCTTCTCGTCTTCTTGAAACTCGTTCAAGCAAACAGAGCATTCTTGAGAGCTCTTATCCTGATCTTCTTCTCCTGCAACAACGTTTCTCTTCTTGAACTTAAAGATTGGGATTGCCCTAATGGCGGATTCGTCGAGTCCTTTGTTGACCTCATGAGGAGAGTAAATCATTAGAGGGTTTTGGTCACTGCTTCGTCTGCGGCGGCGGAAGATGTCTATTTGGTGCCAGTTAAGACAGCATTTGATCACGAAGATGTAGTAACTCACAAGCAAGAACGCAGTGGCTAAGATTCCGATCACTGCGATTGCGAGAATGGGGAAGTTCGTGCCGGTGGAGCTTGTTCGTGGGAAAATAGGGCTTGTGAAAGTCGTTGATGGCGGTGGCGGCGGAGGAAAAACAAAATTACTAAAAGGGTTACGACGGTCTGTTAGATCCATTAGACTACAAAAACCAAAATGAAAACTACTGATCTCTAGGGTTTAAGGGTAAGATTCAGCAGAAAAGGCAACAAAAGAAAAAAGAAATCGAGAAATCATGTAATCATGTAATCAAGAATTTGAAGTGATTGTGTGTATATATGCGTATTTGCGTGTGTAAGAGAAAGACCAGAATAGTAGAAGAGGTAGAGAGGTAGAGGAGAAAAACAGAGATGAAGTAAGTAATGAAATGGAAGAGAGAGAGAGAGAGAGAGAGAGAGTTGGTGAGATTTCAGAGGCTCTTATATGATTCATTTATTAATTTAGGTTATCGTCTTTCTTGTTTTGTCAACATTTAAGTCATCATCTTTTCTGAATTTTTATACTATTGATTTTTAATTTCTCGATCTATGTGACTCGTTGGCTGTAAGAGTTGTTTTATAAACAATTTTATGTACTATTTAGTGAGGAAAACAATAAGGGAGAAGAAACAAACTTGCTTATAATACAAGTGGACTAATTTAATTGACATTTTGATTATAACTGAGTTGGATCTTCTGATAGTGAAAGTATTGTTTGTCCATGTAGATTACGTTTATATTTAATTCATATATAATGATGATAAACTTGGATTCGCTAATCTATAATGGTCCTTTTCAATTATTAGAATCTGTGATCTCCAGCTAACCACACTTGTCGGTTGCTTATCTAATTAAGTTGATCTTCTTAGGACAGTCTAATTATTTATTTATTTATTTTTGGGTTCAAAGCTGCGTCGTAATGTAATAAGTTATATTATTGAGATTATCTGCAAGTAGTTTGCTCAAATTTCATGGTTATATTTGGATAATGTAATAGATATTGAAGATCTAAGTTTATGGAATTCGAAACGTTACAAAAAAAGAGACAAGGTTAGTAAGACTTATCCTTTCTGTGTCTAATCCCGTCGAGACATAAATAAAGAAGGAATGAGCAGAAAGGTCAAATCCACCGCAGGAATGAATCCAAAGTTTTGGTTTTGGTTTTCATCTTGATCTTTGTAATCTTTTAGATCTATAAGAAATGAGAAATTAAAAAAAAAAATTAAACGACAATGGCAGACAGAATAAAATAAGATAAAGAAGGACACTGTTTCCATACTCTAACGTGTTTGATTGTTGGCGACGAGTTTGGTTCACGACAGAACCGAACAGAATAGGTTCGGTGAGAAATACAGTTTCGTGTTATATTTGAGTTTTTTCTTATCACTAGTTTCTTATCTTTAGCAAATTTTAAATGATATTACTAAAATACAATTGTATACCCTCTCACGGTTCTGTTTCAAATAATTTTTGAACTAACTAAAAAGTAAAATTGTTGTTTACTTAATTATTCGAGTCATTTTAGGTTACGTAGTTGTGTATTTGATTATCGTTTTGTGAGTATGTATAATCGATTTTTGCATGGACATAGGTACTTTGCAAGATATACTTAAATTTATCATTGAGGATCAATATTTTTGTTGCTAACATTATAAAATGAAAACGTGCCCACGACGGAGACAAACCTAAGTGTAAATTATTTAAATATTGTTGTTGTTGTTTTTAAAAAAAAATATTTAAATATTCTTTATTGTTAGTATAATTAACCAAACAATTAATAATATTCACAAGAAATCAAGACATTTTTATTAGTTGGCTCCTGATGCAAATCAATAAATCTCATTTGTTAAAAACATATAGTGGGAGAAATCACACAAATCGACAAAATTAGATTCAGATCTATGGTTACAAAACGTACAAAAAAACAAACACGATACCAGAGCAGGGGAGCAGAAGAATATTTCATACGTAAATATAATCTTTCTTAAAACAGTAATATTAGATTAAAAAAAAAAAAACAATACATTTAGGAAATTTCTGAAAGGACTCTGCAGTTTTTCACATGACGAACAGCTTTGAAATCTTTTGGTTCAATTTGGGGAAGGAGTAATGAAAACCCATTAAATTTTACAATCCAAAAATGGTGAGACAATAAAAAAGTCTAGGCATCCAATTAATTAATTTACTTGTAAAGTTTAGTTGCGCGATAAATCTTCGAAACTTGAATTTGTTTGACTGTAACACTAATAACAATTGACTTTGACTTGAGACTACTCTTTTTTTGTTTCTTTGTACGAGTGTGAGCCACGTCGACCACTAGGTCAAGACAGCAACGCTGAGGTGGATGAGCAGCACGTGATCCTTGGTCGGTCACGTGAGTGCGTCAGACCATCGATACACTCCGAGGCGAGACGAACTCGACTTGTATTGTGTAGATCTCATAACAAAAGACAGCTTTGGCTCCTATGTATGTATGGATGATCTCGAACTAAAAGGTTGACTTTATTTCCTTTCTCAAGAAACTAAGAGCAATCATGGGTCAACGTATTTGAAACTTTGAGAGATGTGCGAGTCAAAACATCTTAATCCAATGCTAAATTCATTTATTGGCGGATCATCAGTTAAATGAGATCAAATTTCACAAAATACAATGGGGCATCGTGGGTACCTGCGTGGACCACATGTGGGTCACGAGTAAATTTGGGCTGGGCCATTATATTCCGTGTCCGAAGATTATGCCTAAAACGATTACTACAATTTTTTACAAACTCTTAAAATGAATTTTGTGTAAATCTTTATTTTAATATTGATTTGCGAAAAAAAATCAAAATAACAGAACTAAAATCAAATCATACATAATTTTATATGAATATCTCTAAGTTAAACCGTTTTGTGTATATATTTTTTTTTTTTGTAAAAGAATGCAAGTACAAATGTATTTAAGTAATACACTAATAATTACAAATTAATTAAATATATCTTCTGGTTATGAAAATTTTGCTAATAAATTCTATTTTATTATCTCGATTTAAATTCTGATGCTATTAGTTGGTTATATCGTTCGCTCCAAATCTGGTGGGAAATTATCGATTTGGTAAAAGAAAAAAAATTATATATTGAACTTTTTAGAAGCTTCATCTATATATGTTTAGGTTCTTATTCATTCACTTAACCTTAATTTTATTTTGGTTCCTTCATGGACGTTGCCGATTATATGATAGATTCTCCGATCCTTATAATAAACTATAATATATGTTATTCAGTTAGTAGGTTCATGCACGAAGACATAAAAAGACTTTACGAGTCTAGCTATATAAGTTGTCCCCAACCTCGAGAGAGCCCTTACACTAGTCGTAATGGAGACAACAATTAATAAAGATTCTGATTCTAATTCAATCGAAACCACACAAATTTCTTTATTTCCCCATGGATTATCATTAATCTATAGTAAACGTTAATTCCAAATTTCTTGAATTTTATTCTCCTAATATAGAATTAGTTATATAGATTCAATACGCCTTTCAGTTCAAGGAAGACGCCAGAACTGATCAAACTGAAGATTGCTCGAAAAAAGACTATTGAACTATATATTTTGTATTTGTTTATTTTATACATGCTCTGATTTAATATTCGAATGAATATTAACACAATATTAAACAACCGTTATGTTAAAATGTGAACAAGGATCTAGCATATTATATCTCGAATAGGACGGTTTAATCTAGATTTCGATTCATTTTGGATTTTTTAAGATGTGATGAGATGAACAATAGTATGAGCATGTTTGTTATAAACAAAAAAAACTGAAAATTATATTTCTTTAGGTAATTAATATAGCTTCTGTTGATCCTAAATAAACATTTTCGGGACAGTTTAACCCAATATGTTAAATGACATGTCACTAAAGCCAAGTCATAAAATATTTGTCGTGGACCGAATCGGAGTCAAAGCCAAGTCAGATTTAAACGACTTTAATAATAAAATCGAAATCATTATTGTAAAATGTGTTGTGAAAGGGAAAGGTATTCAGATAGTATAATAAAAGAAAAGAAGGCATGAAAGTATGAAACTCCATAAATCTGTTTTGTAGACTCAAAATAAAATTAAAAAGATTTTGGAATATGTACGGAACGCATAGAAGATCAAATCCAGGACTAGGAGCAGCCAAAAAGGGCTAACCAATGTTTTTCTAACGTAAAAAAAAAAAAAAAAGTATACTACACTGTATTTCTGAAAAAAGAAACAAAAGTAAAACTTGGAGAAGTATATATCTACTTTATGACTATAATGATGCATTTTATTATGATCATCTACTAGATACATTGGACATGTCGTTTTCCTTTTTCCCTTTTTTTAAACTGACTTAACGTTAATTGTTGATATTTTGTTTCTAATCACACAGTTCACAAGGCTGCATGAATGAATCATCAGGCAAATTAAAACCCACGTGTGACAAATAGGTTAATGCATGAAAGACATCCTATGGAATGTTCACTTGTGCGTACGAAGTCACCCCCACCAGTAGAAGTTTCTTAATTAATGACAGTGACACCTACGGTTAAATTTGATTATGGAACTAATTAATTTAGCGATTAATTTTGTGGATCTATAGGAAACTTATATTTGTTGGCTCAATGATGTGATGCCCGTAATTAATTATCATAAGATTCACTTTCTAGAGTATGGTTAGTGTTTTTAAAGATTTTAGGTTGAGTTTCTTTACGTGATCTTGCTAACATCACTATTCGCGTAACGTGGCAATGTTGTGTTACATTATTCATGTTTAAACATGTTATACTGCATTATCAGTTAAAATGATTCCTGAAGCATTATCAGTTAACAACGTTATGGTGTTTATAAGGCGATCGATTACAAAAATAATCTTCATTCTAATTTTGACTACTTTTTTCTTGTTTTGTATTTTATTTTTACAAATTAGAAGACTAAATTGTGTGTTTATACTTTATATATTAAATGTTAAATAATGAAACTATGATATTTTAGTGTTTTAAAACTAATAAGAAAGTAAATCGTATATGCAAGCGTGAGATGCGAAGCATAAAATCAAATTGCGAATACCTTTTGTTTTTGCGTTCACAACTTACAAATACAATAAAAATGATCTTTTATAAAAGTATTGAAATTTATGTTTACATAAGATTTAAGATGTAATTATGTAAAAATGCATACAAAGATCTTGATTAATTAGCTTTGGACTTATAAGGACACAATCTCAGGACCGATGTCACCGATCCAATATATTCGTAAACGTGTTTTGCTTGGAACATGTATAGTCGTAACTTTTTAAAATACATTCGTAAATTGGATGTTAACACTAACTAATTGATCTAGTATATATTCCAAATTGTTTATATACAAAAAAAAACATTTAATCGATGTGAAAATATTAGCTAATTAATTCCTAGATGAAAAAAATTCTCGAAAATGTAAAGTCATGTCAAGAACTTAGTAGAGCATAGACAGTAGTCATCCCCTACGCGTAGATTCTGCAATAAACAAAAGTATTTGATAAAAGTTGAAACTATCGGAAAGAGTAGTTTTTGGTCCAACGAAAGCTTCTGAGTCGGTTCTGAGAGTCAACCCACGTGCGCACTACCTCGAGTCCGAAGTCATACATTCCTATGGGGTCCTCCCATCACCTCTTGGTTCTCTCTTTATTCAGTACACATCATATTTTTGGTAAACAAGATTCCACTATTGTTGCCAAAAATACTATAGTACTTTTTTTTTTTGGCCAGCAAAACAAAGAAACAAAACTATATAATAAAGTTCAATTATATTATGTTAATCAATTCTCTAACTTTTTGGCAAAGTTCGACTTGAGTTCAAAATTGGAAGATCTATAATTTTTTTCTTTAGCTACACTAGCTAGCAGATTGTCTTTAAAAATAAAAAATCTTAGTTTTTGTTTTTGTTTTTTAAAAAAGGCTTTGTTTTTTTAGTTTCTTAGCATTATAAACATTGAACCCAACGTTAGTTTAATTTCAAAAAGGGAAAATAACTATCCAAATGGATGAAGGTAATTCAAAACTAGAGTTTAAATTTCATCGTGTCTTTTATTTTAATTTTAGGCAGGTTATTAATATATACCGAAAGAGTTAGATTTTGGGTTTTTTTTTTTTTTTTTTTTTTTCTTTTTCTTTTTGTGATTACAACTCTTACCATATCATTACATTTAAAGATGCTGTTCGGATCCCCCATAATCAATCAGCAGTTGCTTTCGGACTTGTAAATACAATAGTTTTGTTTTGCTTCTAAAGTTTCAAAATCAATAGTAACAAAATGGTAGCAGCATATGCCAAATAAATTGAATTTATAAGACCAATAGCTCTAAGGAAAATCTATAATATAAGGAACATCTATGTTGAAAGAGAAAAAGGTATAAAGAACATCTATATAAGATTTTGATAAGTGGATGGTTCGAACTTCGAATATTAGGTTAATGGACCCACTTGTTCCTTGCCTATAAATTCCACAAATCAAATCTCATTTAATCCATGCAAAACTAACACACAAAACAACAACAAAAACAGACGCTAAAACTTGTGTGCGTCTCAAACTCTTAAACATCCGTTTTTAATTTCTTCTTCTTCTTCTTAGCCACTTTGTCTCTCTTCTAACATACAAGTGACACAACATTATACATACACCCACATATATATGGATCAAGGAGGTCGTAGCGGTGGCGGAGGAGGAGGAGCTGAGCAAGGGAAGTTCCGCGGAGTAAGGAGACGTCCTTGGGGAAAATACGCAGCAGAAATAAGAGATTCGAGGAAGCACGGAGAGCGTGTGTGGCTAGGGACATTCGACACCGCAGAAGACGCAGCTCGAGCCTATGACCGAGCGGCCTATTCAATGAGAGGCCAAGCCGCTATTCTCAACTTCCCTCATGAGTATAACATGGGAACCGGATCCTCCTCCACCGCGACTAACTCTTCTTCTTCTTCGTCTAGGCAAGTTTTTGAGTTTGAGTACTTGGACGATAGTGTTTTGGATGAACTTCTTGAATATGGGGAGAACTATAATAAGACTCATAATGTCAACATGGGTAAGAGGCAATAAATGGGACTACCATCGTTATAGATTGAAGGTTATGTGACAAACCATTTTCATTTATAACAAAAAGTCAAATCCCAAGCGTAAGAAGCTGTTTCCAGTTATTGGCAAATAAATTGTAATTGTTTCTATAACAAATAAGATCCTGTAAGCGGGGTGAACTTCAAAGTTCAAACGAGTCCTAGTAATTAGTTTGAGAATGTTTTAATGAAATAATGATTACAGAAACATCTTTTTACGTACGTGTAAGCATGCATGTTGTAACCCTTCATCATGTGATTCTTCTAATTATAAGCTCATTTTGTTTTTCTCTTGTTGGAATATATCAAAATACTGAAAGAGAAAGCTAAACAATTATAATTTGATATCAGAAAATGATCATATATATACGTCGTTGTAATATAACGTCATACACTCATAGCATTTTCAGGTACGCTGTGTTTGACGTTTGAAAAATGAAATTCACTTTACCATTACTTGCTTCTTAATCCTATTTACAAATTTATTCTGAGAAAAATAGTATTAGCAATTGAGATCTCGTGGAGAATTATATAATTTGTTTGTTATATTAATATATTTTGGATTTTTCTGACTAAAAAAAATATATTTTGAAAGCCGGATCGAGTACTAGTAGTAAACCAAACTCAAGTCACTTGGAGTGTATATATATATTTACATATATTTTTTTTTTTGGACTTGAGTCGTACATTTAGTCACTTGATTTGGATGTTTTGGGGTTTTGGTTTATATACTGTTTGGAACATATGTGACTGAATACTATATAAGATAAAAATAGCCAAAAAATAATAATATAATGTTGTTTCTGTCTCAAGATAAAAATAACTTAAATATATAGGTGAAAGCGTAGTTTAATAAAAATATCATACTAACAAAATAAAGATGATACAAATATAATTTACTTACAGTACAATTTAAAATACAAGCGTGAACAAATTTTGGTTCAGGTTGCACTAATTAACTTTTGATGTGGCGGCTTTAACATATTAACATATAGGTGTAATCACAAAACCTATATTTTTTTTTTACGTTCACACCAATCTTTTGTTTGATTGCTTTCGATGGCGTCGTCGTCGCTTCTGGTCCCATCGGCGGCTGTTGACGAGACAACATCAGTCAAACCTTCTAGTCTAGCCAATCGAAACCCCTTGTTGCCGCCGCCGGTAGGTCAGAGATCGGGAAACCGTTCGCCGGCTGTGCCTCGACCCATTGACGCACGAAATTGTACGTTGACGACCCTGAGTCTCATCGAGGAATTTAACCGTTTACACGATCGAGCGAGTTCTTGAATCATCTCGAAACCCTAACTCTGAATCTTCTGGTTCTGGTCGAGTTCCAAGATTGAGTGGGGAATATATTAAAACCCTAGAAAGGTATTAGTCTGATGCTCTGACTAGTTAGTCTATTCGATCAAGTTACTTGATAGAGATATATTATTGAAGCCAGTGAGCCTCGAGAAGAGTAAGTAAACAAAGTATGAATCTTTAGATCCAATATAAAGCATTGAGAATACAAATTGAGTTTCAACGCACACACACCAATCTTTATTATGTTCAAGTACAAAGGTTTTATTATTGCAGACCCAAGAACAGAGCTTAAACATGGATAAGAACTAGTATAGACATGATGTCTTGCATCAAACAGGGTATTTTTTTACTTCTCTGTTTTTATTTCATATCCTGAATTGCGACAGAAGTGTTCCATCCAGACCTTTTTCAATGTATCCCTTTTGAGTACTCAAGTAAGGTGAAGTCTCTGTATTTTGGAGGGATTTGGATTCATACTGGAGCTGAAAAAGCATGCCACTGATATCCTCGGTCCAACTCTGTTTGCAAGCATGCCCTATGCTCAACGCTTTTGAACTTATCGTTTGCCATCATCTGCGTACAAACCAAATAAAATTACCTTGGGTGAGAAGTTATTTAGTGCATCTCTCACTAAAACCTTTGTTATATGTTTTAGTAGTGGATCTCTGTAGGGATCAAAGAGTTTAATTACTTGCAAGAAATCTCCAATGTTGATGACAAGAGCCCCGGGGATAGGTGAGACATCGACCCAACAGTCTTGATGAAGAACTTGAAGACCACCGACGTACGTTGTCCTGAAGAAGAATGGTGATGAAAGAGATGTCGGAATGCTTCCCTAGGCCCAAAGTTAGTTCAGGTTGTGGACAAGGAGGGTAATAATGGGAGACCATATACATACTCTTCATGCAATCCATGTTCTTAAGGGTCTCAGTGCTCAAACCAAGAGCTTCTGAGAGAAATTCAACGACCAAACCACCTAAGCTCATCACATGCTTCGAGTAACCGAACATAGCATCCCTGAGCCGCCAATATATGATGTTAAAATCACAATATAGTACTGTATGTCTTTTTTGGCCTCCAAAGCGTCTCCATTTTTGGCCTCCAACGCGTCTCTATTTTTGGCCTTTAAAGCGTCTTCATTTTCGGTCTCCATTTTTGGCCTCTAAAGCGTCTCCATTTTCGGTCTCCATTTTTGGTCTCTAAAGCATCTCTATTTTTGGCCTTCAAAGCATCTCTATTTTGGCCTCCAAAGCGTCTCCATTTTTTGCCTCCATTTTAGGTCTCCAAAGCGTCTCCATTTTTGGCCTCCAAGAGTCTCCATTTTTTGCCTCAAATTTTGGCCTCCAAAGTTTCTCCATTTTTGGCCTCCACACGTCTGCATTTTTGGCCTCCATTTTTAGGCTCCAAAGCGTCACCATTTTTTGCCTCCAAAGCGTCTCCATTTTTTGCCTCTATTTTTGGCCTCCAAGAGTCTTAATTTTTGTCCTCCATTTTTGGCTTCCAAAGCGTCTCCATTTTTGCCTCCAAAGCGTCTCCACTTTTGACCTCCAAGAGTCTCAATTTTTGGCCTTTAAAGCGTCTCCAGTTTTGGCATCCAAAGCATCTCTATTTTTGGCCTCCAAAGCGTCTCCATTTTTGGCTTCCTAAGCGTCTCCATTTTTGGCCTCCAAAGCGTCTCCATTTTTGGCCTCCAACCCTTTTTTGGTCTTCATTTTTGGCCTGCAAAGCATCTCCATTTTTGGCCTCCAAAGCGTCTCTAACTTTGGCCTCCAAAGCGTCTCCATTTTTGGCCTCCAAAGCGTCTCCATTTTTGGCCTCCAAGAGTCTCTCCATTTTTGGCCTCCAAACATCACCATTTTTTGGCCTCCATTTTTAAAGCGTTACCATTTTAAAGTCTCCATTTTTGGCTTCTATGTTTGGCCTCTAAAGTGTCTCTATTTTTGTCCTCTAAAGCGTCTCTATTTTTTGCCTCCAAGAGACGCTTTGGACGCCAAAAATGAAGACAAAAAAGGGTTGGAGGCCAAAAATGGAGAAGCTATGGAGACCAAAAATGGAGACGTTTGTGGAGGTAAAAAACTGGACACGCTTTGGAAGCCAAATGGAGGCCAAAAATGGAGACGCTTTGGAAGCCAAAAATGGTGATGCTTTGGAGCCTAAAAAGGGAGACCAAAAATGCAGACATTTGGAGGCCAAAAATGGAGAAACTATGGAGGCCAAAAATAGAGACTCTTGGAGGCCAAAAATGGAGGCCAAAAATGGTGATGCTTTGGAGCCTAAAAATGGAGGCAAAAAATTAAGACGCTCTGGAGGGTAAAAATGGAGACGCTTTGGAGGCCAAAATTGGAGACGCTTTGGAGGACAAAAATAGAGACGCTTTAGAGGCCAAAAATGGTAACCAAAAATGGAGACTCTTGGAGGCAAAAAATGGAGACGTTTTGGAGGGCAAAAATGAAGGCCAAAAATTGAGACGCTTTGGAGGCAAAAAATAGAGACGCTTTGGATGCCAAAACTGGAGATGTTTTGGAGGCCAAAGATGGAGACTTTTGGAGGCTAAAAATGGAAGCCAAAAATGGAGACGCTTTGGAGGCTAATAATAGAGACGCTTTGGAGGCCAAAAATGGTGACGCTTTGGAGCCTAAAAATGGAGGCAAAAAATGGAGACGTTTGGAAGCCAAAAATGGAGAAACTTTGGAGGCCAAAAGTAGAGACTCTTGGAGGCCAAAAATTGAGACGCTTTGGAGGCCAAATTTGGAGACGCTTTGGAGGCAAAAATTGAGACGCTTTGGAGGCCAAATTTGGAGACGCTTTGGAGGCAAAAATTGGTGACGTTATGGAGGCCAATAATGGAGACCAAAAATTGAGACGCTTTGGAGGCTAAAAATGGAGACGCTTTGGAGGCCAAAAATGGAGACGCTTTGCAGGCCAAAAATGGTGACGCTTTGGAGCCTAAAAATGGATGCCAAAAATGGAGGCCAAAAATTGAGACACTCTGGAGGGTAATAATGGAGACGCTTTGGAGGCCAAAATTGAAGACGCTTTGGAGGCCAAATATAGAGATGCTTTGGAGGCCAAAAATAGAGACGCTTTGGAGGCCAAAAATGGTGACCAAAAATGGAAACTCTTGGAGGCCAAAAATGGGGACGTTTTGGACCCAAATTTGAAGGCCAAAAATTGAGACGCTTTGGAGGCAAAAAATAGAGACGCTTTGGAGGCCAAAACTGGAGATGCTTTGGAGGCCAAAAATGGAGACTCTTGGAAGGCAAAAATGGAGGCAAAAAATGGAGATGCTTTGGAGGCCAAAAATGGAGACGCTTTGGAGGCAAAAAATGGAGACTCTTGAAGGCCAAAAATGGAGACGCTTTGGAGGCCAGTAGTGGAGACGCTTTGGAGGCCAAAAATAGAGACGCTTTGGAGACCAAAAATGGCGACGCTTTGGAGGCCAAAAATAGAGACGCTTTGGAGGCCAAAAATAGAGACGCTTAAGAGGCAAAAAATGGTGACGTTTTGGAGCCTAAAAATGGAGGCCAAAAATGGAGACGCTTTGGAGGCCAAAATTGGAGATGCTTTGGAGGCCAAAAATTGAGATGCTCTGGAGGGCAAAAATGAAGACGCTTTGGAGGCCAAAATTAGAGACGCTTTGGAGGCCAAAATTAGAGACGCTTTGGAGGCAAAAAATGGAGACAAAATATGGAGATTCTTGGAGGCCAAAAGTAGAGACGCTTTGGAGGTCAAAAATAGTGACGTTTTGGAGCTTAAAAATGAAGGCCAAAAATGCAGACGTTTGGAAGCCAAAAATGGAGAAACTTTGGAGGCCAAAAATAGAGACTCTTGGAAGCCAAAAATGGAGGCAAAAAATTGAGACGCTTTGGAGGCCAAAAATGGAGACGCTTTGGAGGCAAAATTTGGAGACGCTTTGGAGGCCAAAAATAGAGACGTTTTGGAGGCCAAAAATGGAGACAAAAAATTGAGACGCTTTGGAGGCTAAAAATGGAGACGCTTTGGATGCCAAAAATGGAGATGCTTTGCAGGCCAAAAATGGAGACTCTTGGAGGCCAAAAATGGAAACGCTTTGGAGGCTAAAAATAGAGACGCTTTGGAGGCCAAAAATAGAGACGCTTTGGAGGCCAAAAATGGTGACGCTTTGGAGCCTAAAAATGGAGGCAAAAAATGGAGACGCTTTGGAGGCCAAAAATAGAGACGCTTTAGAGGCAAAAAAATGGTGACGCTTTGGAGCCTAAAAATGGAGGCCAAAAATTGAGACGCTCTGGAGGGCAAAAATGGAGACGCTTTGGAGACCAAAATTGGAGACGCTTTGGAGGCCAAAAATAGATACGCTTTGGAGGCAAAAAATGGAGAACAAAAATGGAGACTCTTGGATGCCAAAAATGGAGACGTTTTGGAGGCTAAAAATGGAAACCAAAAATTGAGACGCTTTGGAGGCCAAAAATGGAGACGCTTTGGAGGCAAAAAATGGAGACTCTTGGAGGCCAAAAATGGAGACGCTTTGGAGGCCAGTAGTGGAGACGCTTTGGAGGCCAAAAATATAGACGCTTTGGAGGCCAAAAATGGAGACTCTTGGAGGCCAAAAATGGAGACGCTTTGGAGGTCAAAAATAGAGATGCTTTGGAGGCCAAAAATGGTGACGCTTTGGAGCCTTAAAATGGAGGCCAAAAGTGCAGATATTTGGAGGCCAAAAATGGAGACGCTTTGGAGGCCAGAAATGGAGACGCTTTGGAGGCCAAAAATTGAGACGATTTGGAGGCCAAAAATTGAGACGCTTTGGAGGCCAAAAATGGAGATGCTTTGGAAGCCAAAAATAGTGACGCTTTGGAGGCCAAAATTGGAGACGCTTTTGAGGCCAAAAATGGAGACGCTTTGCAGGCCAAAAATGGAGACGCTTTAGAGGCCAAAATAGAGGCAAAAAATGGAGACGCTTTGGAGGCCAAAAATAGAGACGCTTTGGAGACCAAAAATTGAGACGCTTTGGAGGCCAAAAATGGAGAGACTCTTGGAGGCAAAAAATGGAGACGCTTTGGAGGCCAAAAATAGAGACGCTTTGGAGGCCAAAAATATAGACGCTTTGGAGGCAAAAAATGGAGACTCTTGGAGGCAAAAAATGGAGACGCTTTGGAGGTCAAAAATAGAGACGCTTTGGAGGTCATAAATGGTGTCGCTCTGGAGCCTAAAAATGGAGGCAAAAATAAAGACTTTTGGAGGCCAAAAACGGAGATGCTTTGGAGGCCAAAAATAAATATTTTTGGAAGCCAAAAATGGTATAACTCGTTTTGCACTATAACAATATTTTGAGGCATTCTCAAAAACACCCCTTATTTCATGCAATTTTTTAAAAAATACTCCTCCATGTTGACCATTTTCAAAACTATCTCTTTATGTACAGAATGACCAAATTACCCTTTCTTTGAGTGAAGGAAAAAAAATGTACATTCACCAAAATCTTAAAATTTTCTTGCCAAAAAATAAAAAACTTTCCCGCAAATAAAAAAAAAAAATTTTCTCCACCGAAATCGAAAAATTTTCCTGCAAAAAATTACCTTTTTCCACCAAAATAGAAAAATTTCCCGCCAAATCAAAAAAATTTCCCTCCAAAAAATGAAAAAAAAAAAGATCCCGCCAAAATTACGAAATTGAGTTTTCCCGCCAAAATTTCTGAAATTTATACCTTATAAATGCTTTTAATTTTTTTTTAAAAACCTTATAAACCTTGTAAATGTTTTTAAAAATCTTTATAAGGTTTTACAAGGTTTTTAAAAACCCTTAAAATATTTAAACGCTTTTACAAGATTTTTAAAAGGTTTTTTTAGAAGATTTTTATAAGAAATTTACAAAGTTTTCATAAGGTTTTTTTTATTGGTCAACCATTGGGCCACAACTGGCCGGCCCATTAGCCAAATTCCTACATTCGTTGGAGCCGGGACTCGATCCCGGGTGTGATGGTGCCTTCTACAAATGGACTTACCTCCCGCCACTGCACTAAGGTTTTATTTCGAAACCTTTTAAAAGCCTTGTAAATTTTGTTTTTGCAAAAATTTTTGTTTGTCGAGAATTTCTATGAAATTTTGTTTCACAAAAACTTTTTGGCGGGAAATTTTTTTCGAAATTTTTTTGACAAGAATATATTTCGAAATTTTTTTTTGGCGGGAAAATTTTGTTTTTCATTTTATTTATTAAAATATTTTTCAAGTAAGTATAAAATGATCATTAAAAATTTAAGGAGGACAAAAATAAAAATGACAAAAAGGAGTATTTTTGAAAAGTGGTATATCAAAAAAGTTATTTTTAACAAATTCTCCAATATCTTTAAAGGTAATTTCAGAGATATTTTTTTGTTAGCTTATAAACAAATTTGGTTTGTGTCAAGCCAAGTGAAAATATAATTTGTATTGAACACCCTCGATGATTAATTTAAACTTCATAGACCAAACCGAAAACCAGTTATCACCTTAACCAAATCGTGTTCTAAGACAAGCAGCTTAGATACCACGTAGTAGACTCCTTGTCCCACGAACTGCCGCTTCAGCAACAAAATCATCCTTATTGGAACCAACATACGGTGGCTATCAATCAACCGACATATACATCTTGTAACCTCCTCAGTCAATGGTGGAGATTTCATCGGAGACTCAACAAATTGGGATGAACTTAGATCTGTTATAGATGACGGCAGCACTAAACCCTAGTAATAATTTTCCTTTTCTCATGAGCCTTGTCTAAAAAGATAAAACAAACCATTGTTCTTAGATCTGTAATGCCACTCTGATAGTTTTGATATATAGTTTGCATGAACCATATATGTTAAAATGAAAGTAATTTAAAAACTTGGACAACATTAAAATTTAAAAGGAAGTAAATGAAGCAAATATCAAACAAACGATTTTTAAAATTCTGACTTTTATATGAAACGGATCTAACTAACCAATTTTTTTTTTAAGTATTCGGAAATTACTAAGACAACAATTCTAACACTCTAGAGGAAAAAATATTTTCTGATACTTCTTGCTCAAGAGATGAAAGAATAAAGAAGGGGAAGGACGCTTCAGGTTGTACACCAACGGACGGTGTAGTGAAACTTCCTGGTGAAAGGTTTTATTTCTACAGCATATAAAACATGTATTACTAATGAATTAGGTTTTTAAAAAAATATGAAACTGAGTTTTTAAAGAAATATAGAACAAAAAAATATGAATTGCTTAGTGAGTTGTGTCAAAAAATTAAGCTTACTAAATTGAGAGAGTTGCTGATGTGGTAGCACCAGAAGTGAGTAAATGTAAACTATATATATATATAGATTACGCAGGACTAATTAAAGTTACCTATTTATACACAATCATACATAGAACAATTACACAAATATCTAACTTGAAGATTAAACCCACCAAATGATAGTATAATCCATACATGATATAAATACACCATTTATAAAATCTTTTGATTTGCACCGTGGCTTTTCTAAAGCACTCAACGATGGAATCGATAATTTTGGAAACATTTTCGTTCTTAATTGAATCCGGGATCAATTCTGATCTACGGATGTGAACTAGAAACTGGTTGCCGAAGTAAAAAAGACCAAAGAGCTTCGAAACCAGAGAGAAACAGAAAAGATCGTAAGCGTCCACAAAGAAACTCATGCTGTCGTAGACGATACCAATGAAATTGTAAAAGAGCGCTTTCGCGACGCCAAGTGCTGCTTTCAGGACTTTCACCATTTTCTTCACACCTTTTTTTTTTTTTTTTTTTTCTTTTGTTTGGAAGTAAAAGAAAAGTGGATGTGTTATATTGATATTTGGGACGAAGTGGTTCTCACGATTAATGTAAAATAATTGTCTAAGAACTGACTTTTAAACGAACTAAAAAATCGTGATTATTGAAAGCACCATATAATATATATACTGCTTCTTAAGCTTAGCCTAGAAATAGTGTCCTTATATTAAAAAAATGATTTGCTATTCTTCAAGTTTTTGTTTATTCGTAAAATTTATGTAGAAGTCTTGAAGACGTAAGAAAAAAGGGCATACCATTTCAAACCCTAATTAAATAAACTTTGAATCTCTAGATCCAATATGAAATATTTTATTATATGATAATATATATAGAACTGATGGTAAGGCAAAATAGAGAAGATACAAGCACATATGTTTCGACACACCATTTTCGTATACAAAGGTTTATTACAGACCCAAAAACAGAGAAACCTAACTTGGATAAGGACTGAAACCCCATAGTTGCATATATCTGGTAATATCTTGCATCATACTGTAACTTTTTAAGTTATCGTTTCATAACCTGTAATGCGACAGATACGATGTTCCATCCAGACCTTTCTCAATGTATCCCTTTGAGTACTCTGGTACAGTGAAGTTTCTGTATTTTGGAGGATTTTCTTCAGACAGAAGCTCCTTTATTGGTCCGTAAACCGTGGAATTTGTATTCATACTCGAGCTGAAAAAGGACGCTACTGAAATCCTCGGTCCAGCTCTGTTTGCAAGCACCCTATGCTCCGCGCTTTTGAACTTGTCATTTGTCATCAGCTGCACAAACCATATAAGAGCAACACCTTGGCAACTGAGAAAGTAATATTTAAATGTCTGTTTCCAGCCAGCGTCTCTAATTATACTTTTAGTTCAAAAGTATGGAACAATTAATGAGCTTGCTTACCTGCAAGAAATCACCGATGTTGATGACAAGTGCCCCAGGGACAGGCGACACATCAACCCAACAGTCTTGATGAAGAACTTGAAGACCCCCGATGTTGTCCTGAAGAAGAATGGTGATAAAGGTGTTGTCCGAATGCTTACTTGTTCCCAAAGTTAGGTCAGGTTGTGGACAGGGAGGGTAATAGTGGCATATCATATGCATACCCTTCATGACACCCATACTCTTAAGGCTCTCTGAGTTCAAACCAAGAGCTTCTGAGAGAAGTTCAAAGACCAAACCACCTAAGCTCGTCACATGCACCAAGTATCCCATCATAGCATCCCTGAGACAATTAATGATGTTCAATTTATTTGAACATATCTTAACTATTCCCTAAGACTTCACAGTGAAATTAAAACAAAAGTAATTAATTACCTGCAAGCCACTGGGATCTCCTCTGGATTTGGAGGATCAGGAGCCATGTAACAAGCAAAAGAGTCTCTCCAGTTACCAGAAGACGAACTGTACAGTTCGAAATTATTGTGGTAGATAAATGTTTTTGTGAAGTCAAGCGAGAAGTAAGATTTCTTAACCTCGGGATCTTCATCATGAAACCTAACAACTCCATCTTTAATATCTTCAAGAACACTTGAAGGAACACCATGGTTGATCACCTGGAAGATTCCCCACTTCTCTGCAGCGTCTTTGATCTTCTCCACAACGCCTTCACGTGACAGTGCGTCCTTGTGGACGCCTGCAAAGTCGATGATAGGGACTGCAAAATGCGAGGCACCAACAGAAGGTTTCTTGTCGTCTAAGGCAACTGGAGGACATCCAAAGATAGGAGGAACCACCTTGGTCGTCTCTTCGTCAGAGTTGCATTCGATCGAGTTTTTCGCTACCATTTTGTTTATCTCCTTTTTCTTCTCAAAATTTGTCGCAATAAAGCTTGCTTATGGAGCAAACCCAATAAAAAGAAGAAGAAAGATATGGGGAAACAGAAACGTGGAGAAGATCATGCAAAACACGAGAAGCGAGCGTTACAGACTTACTAAAGACAAAATTCAGAGTCTGGTCTTCGTGTTATGTGGAACCGATTATATTAACGTTATAACCGATTGAGTTCAGTTCTACAAGTGTAGGTCCAAAACAAACCCTAATTAATTTGCTGTCCACAAAAGCGTTAATGAAAAAACTTATCTGAAATGGTTTAAACATTAACCATCTATAGCTTCCAGAATATACTTTGTACATTACCTTGTTTAGCTTACAAAAATTTCGATGGCTTTTCTTTTTAATCTACTGTACTATAGAATAGAAACTTCTTTGACAAAGTCCCATTCTAAAATCATTATAACTATACTATCCCGGATCCTTTACATGGTCGATGATGCAAGGATATCAGACAGGACCAAAAAGACTCTTCAGTTCCGGATTTCTCAAAAACGGTCAAAGCCCTCTTTAGCTTTTTGCTTCTATTGATTTAACCACCCTGTTGAGAAAACTGAACAGCAGCGGTCCGAATCAAGTTAACCAGCTCGTCGTCTAGCTCATCGAGCTCACCTGAGTCACGAAGCTGATGATAAATAGGAGCTGCATGATTAGCAGCCGCTTCCACCAGTTTCCACATCGAGAAACTTGCAGCTAATTCGATTGTTTTGATAGATAACTCTCTAGCGGATTCCAAGCAAGAGAGAATCACGTGAGCGCAATCGTTTTGAAGATCTTCCATAATCCACAATTCAGAAAGCGAGTATATCTCCACGTAAGCTTGAAGCTCATCCAGTTTCGCCTCGTTGTCCATGTTGTTCCACTTGCAACCCGAAGGAGGGTTTGGCAACTCATCAGAGTAGAACCAACTCACGAGCTTTGTTAACCCCAGCCAGCTCACAGGAACGTTTAGTCTATCCGTATGGCTGCAGATTTGAGATCCATTTATTAGATGTTGAGTCTTTTATTCCTCAATAAAACACTAAAAAGCTGCTAAATACATTTATCTCTACCCACGTTAGAGTGACACAGACAGCAAAAATACCAAATACCAAGTGTAAATCTGGCTAACAAAACACGTGATCTACCGGATGGGGTTTTCTATTTGAGTTGGACGGTGTTATGGATACTTGAAATTTAAACGATGTACGGACTGTGTCCACCCCTAACATGAATATGCTGGCTTTAGGAAAATCCTAGAACTAATACAGCCACCAAGGCACCAACATACGTTCCACTATATATGCCAAAGAAAAATTAAGTGAACTTAAATACCTCTCCTGCATCCCGGACCGGAACAAGGCACGTAGGTATTCACAGCCTGACGACAGTATAACTCGGTGAGAGTGGGCATGAGGAGATGTTGAGGAACACATATGGCAGTTGAAGCCAGCCACGTTTGTTTCTTTAGGTACTAATATCACATCTCTGAAATTACAAGAATACTATGGTTTATATCTGGGTTTATCTGTTTATTAGCGTCGATAAGAATAATGAGACTGGTAAACTTACGAGAAATGGATGAGTTTAGGAGCGAGGGCAAGGGTTATATCAATTCCAGGTATTGAAGATCCCCACTTGGGTCTTCTTCTGCAGAGCATCTGCAGCAGAACCTTTGCCTTACAATGTCTCGCCAAAATTTTCAGCTTTTTCAGCATCGTGCTTTCTACTTCTACATACCCAGAGTAAGCAAATTCCAATAATTTAACAAGCGCCAAAGTATCCACATTGACAGACATGCGGATTTCTTGAACCGTTCTCTGAGATTTCTCAGTTAATATAGTCGAGCCATTGTGAGCTCTTTCCTTGGGAGGCAGCAACATTGGACACCTGACAGCGATAATAACTTTGTGTACACTCACACTATTCCCACTAGCAAAAAGGAGTCGCATATCACTACATTCCTCATCTTCATAAGCTCCCATGAGCCTTTTCCCCAAGTTATGTTGGAAGCCAAAGCATCCAAGATAGCTTAGGATGTGTGCAGCATACCACTTTGGACCAGAGCCATAATTTCCATCTCGGATTTCCTTAAGTATTGTGCATAATCGATCTTTCAAATTTTCACTCTTCATTGAAAGATCTTCAGCGTGATACTGTCCAGAGAATGAATGATTCACCAACTCGGTCAAAGCCAAGAGAGCGTATAGAAGAAAAGCATCCTTGTTTTCCCAATCTTCCGTACATACCCAGCAACATATCCTCTTTTCAGAGGTGCTCTGGGGAGAAGGCGCAAAACTTGATGCTCCAACATTTTCCCAATTCCGTTGATACCAGCTACAGAAAGATAATAATATCTCCAAACCCTGGTTTCTTAAAATGAAACTCGCATATTGAGGGATCGATGAATAGCATGCATAGCCCACCAAACAGACGGTCGTTTGGAGTATATTTGGCAGTATGTAACCTCCAGAGGATGGAATATAACCCATGAACTTCATAAGGTAATTCAAATTTTCCTTACCACCTTCCTCTAGGATAAATGACAATGTAACTCTGGCCCTCGATGATATGTATTTGGAGGGGGAATTTATCATCATTAGCACTGCTCTTGATGCTGACTCGCTATGGGAGGCGCTGATAATATCAGTTTGACATATTTGATAGCCTTTCTGAACTGACCTTGAAAGAGTCAAGCTTAAAAAAAAGTCGAAAGAAAAATAATCAGAATAGATAAAGACTATATCCAAAAAAGAAGCGGTTATGGGAAACAAAACAACCCATGACTTACCATGCACATGTGACAAGAAAGTTGAGGCAGAGTTCATCCTCATGCAAAATGGAATCGAACTCTTCCTCACAGTGAGCTGCCAAGAATCCAATTATATCCCAAACATATGACCTCAGACTAGGTAGAAAATTCGCATTCAGTACCTTCTCAGCAAGTAAAATTTCTTCTTCCAGAGACACACTACCATCCAAGGATTGACTACGAAAATTCTCCACAACAAGACTAAGAAGCGCTTCAGAGATCCGATACTTCCAGAAATAAAAATGATGTTTTCCTTCCCAACGAGTGATTAGAGCCAGTTTACAAGCCTCCACAAGCAAAGACTTCTGGTCATAAGAAAGCTTTCCTGAGCTCAAGGACCACTTACCCATAGTCTGAACGGTAGCCTTTACTAGGGACTCAGAACACATGTCTATCATCTTCAAGCACTCTTGGTTACCTGTCTGAGCAACGGCCAATGGTTAGAAATCCAAAAATATATATAAAAGAAAGGTCATCAGGGTAAGGTGCAATTACCGCAAGCCTTTGTGCTAGCTTAAACCCTTCAATTCGAGCATTTTGAGGGCTTGATTCCTCCATGCAGCTAATCATCAGATCTAACATAGGCTTTCCGTTGTCTATAAGTTCATTAGCACCATGGCCACAAAGAGCTGAAACAGAGAAACGCCCACCAAGGGACAAGTTAGGGCCAATTCACTTGGTAGCTAATTCGAGAACATGATATCTAACTTTGACAACCATATATATACCTAGAGAAGAATACAGCTTCAAAGTTGCAATTCTCAAACCCAAATCAGGCTTCTGACTAACACTCTCCAATACACTCATCAAATCAAGGTTGTGCCAAACAGAATACCTAGACTGAGGCCACTTCAACATTATTGTAGTCAAAAGCGAAGCCATCTCTTGAAACCACTCCACTGACATACTCCCTTCAGAAAAGCTCTGCAGATTAGCAACGACGGAAACCACAGTTTCCGAATCTTCAAAAATCTTCCACACTTCCTTCTCCTTGGTCTCTCGTACGTTAATAAGAATAGCATTCAAAGCAACGGCACAGGGAAGGCAAACTTCAAGTTGTTGACAACGCAAGAGAGGTGACAAAGACTCAACGAGATCCAAAGAATATGATTGCAAGACAGAAGAAGGAACAATACGAATCAACCTAATAACTACATTGGCTGCTAAACCCACCACTGCTCTGTTCTTACACCCAAGAATAAACACCAACGCCCCTGCTATATCAGAAACTGACTCCTAAAGCAATACAAAAACATTGGAGTCAAGCAAGACGATTACAACAAAAAAAGTCAAGAAAATTTCAACAAGCAAAAGGTAGAAGAAACAGACATTGATAAGACGATTGTTAGCTGTTGCTCGAGAGAAACAATCAAGGAAAGCTGAAATTGACTTCACGACATGCCTTTGTATCTCGATATCAGTACACTTCCACTTCTTCCCCTTCTCATCGCATACCCTAAACACAATCATTAACAAATATTTTTTTTCTCAGGAAAACTATTCAAAGTAAAGGAAAAATCATAGAAACAAAGAAAAAGAGGACCTGAAGCCGAGATTGAGAGCGTGGTAAAGACGCTGGTGAAGAGTATTGATGTGGCCGGTGCTGTTTCCTCCCTTCGACGACGCCATATCTGTCGCCGGTGTTCTCGTTTTGGCTGATATTTACGACGGATGTGATTTTGATACTACACCGTCCTTTGATTTTGATAATGGGCCTTTTCGGTTTAACAATAATGGGCCTTTTAATAAGGCTTTCTCATTCCTAAACTAATTCGCCTAATCAATATATATATATTTACTATCCCAAACAATTATGAAATTAAATTAAGCATACGCCCAAATTACTATCATATATGTATATAGGATGAAAAAAGACAAGAAAAAAAAAATCTATTAAGAAACCAGCCTCTAACTATAGTTATAGTGCTAACTTTTTAAAAAATGAAAAAACTTGAAGTAGCTATGTGACAAAATCTCAGGTTATATAAGATGCTTGAGATTCAAGTCCTCAACATGATCTATAAAGGTGTACACGTTATTACCCCCTCCCATTCCTTGGATTCGTTCTCTTCTGATAGTTTTCTTCTCAAGATTGTAGTAGAAAACATAGAAAGGGTCGTTTAGATTTGGATATTTTTTCGTAAAGACAACTTCATCTGTACGGGTCACTCCAGCAATGTGTAAGGGTCTCTGTTCAAACACATGCTCCCACCAAGGAGAAAAAAAGTAAATATGCTTGGACCACTCATGTTTTTCGGGGTCTTCTAAAACACACAACACAAAAGCGCCAGTTTTTCCACTGACACAGTAATAATCTGGTGTCGTAATTGAACCCAATTTACCCTTGTAGTTTATCAGAGTTGATGTATCATGCACTACACTAGTGAAAGCTTCCGTGACTTTGATAAAGCTGAACTTCTCAGACCTAACATCAAAGCAAACTATCATAGAACACGATGAAGACATGTTGACCTTAGCTTGGTAGTACAAAACACCACTGATGCATATCACCTTCCATCCAGGACAATGGGGTATGCAACACTGGACCATTCTCCAAGATCCAGTTCCTCCTAATGTCAGAACTTGATGCTCCTCAGAGATCCCATAATCTGATCTAGATGGAAAGGTCATGGCCAACACCTTGAATTGTTTCTTGATCGGATCGTAACCTAAATATCTACTCAGCGCCACCCTCCTCCTCGTCTTCATTTTAGGTAAAGTAAAGGATTGTCCGGTGCTAGGGTTGCATATCACAGTCACATTTTTCCTTCCCCGTTTGTCTTTAAAACATACCAAGCCACTTATAGGATTAAATATTTGGATGAATCCATCACAGCGGAGCTTCATATGATACTCGACGGCTACTACAGGAAACCAGTTCCCACAATTAGTTTGTGGGGTCGAGAAGAAGAACAACTCATTGTCTTTTACGCAGGTCAACAAAAGCTGAGGTCGACAAGAAGATTTGGTCAAGAACAACTCAGTGAAATCTGGGCGACCAAGTATCGAACGCCAGAGCTTCGATACGCTACGAAATCTCGCTATAGATTTCGCCGGCAAACTTAGGAGTATTTCGTAAATCATATCAGTTGGAATCGGCTCTGAGTATTCACTTCTCCTCCACGTTTTCATGTCGTTAAACCCTAGCTAGCTTCCACTCAGTAGTTTGGGGTCGACGACGTTAATAAAAACGTAGTTCAACACAGGGTTCAGGTTCCAAATAGGTTAAAACATTAAGCACATGTAGCCCAATGTTTAATATATATAAGCCCATATGTCAGAGGTTCGTGTTTATTGTTGTTTTTCATAGTAAAAAATAAATACTACTAATAATAAAATACAAAAAGCAATCACTAAATTGCGGAAGATGTAAATAATGATAATGTAAGGAGAAGTCGGGACAGATTTATAGGGTTTTTTAGAAATCGTCGCTCTAGAAGATGTATAAACGAAGAATATATAAGGTCCGAGACGGACACAAACTGAGACGGTTAGACAGTGAGGCGTAGAAGTGCAGCGACGGCGCGGCTAGGGTTTGGAGGGAGAAGAGAGAATAATACTATTAGTATCACTATTTTGATTAATATTAATCTTCAATTATTTTGTCTTAATATTATTTCCAAAATAATTCGATATGGTATTGGTATCGTTGTAAACACACTAAAAGGAAAAGAAAAGGTTAACATTTAAATGCATATTATCCAAAGTGGATAAAATAATTAAGTTAATTATTCGTTTTAACATTTTCTTTCCTTACCCAAAAGGAGGAAAGTATTATAATAAAAAGGGAATACTTGAACCCTATATATAAAATAATCATCTCTCTTCGTAGCACTAAAATTAACTCTCTTCTTTGCTTTCGGATACTTAAAAATATATATATAATTTGGAGAAACCACACCTAGCTATGTCGCTTGTGGAGTTGATGGAATCAAAGGATGGGTCAAACCCAAAGTTTATAGTTAAGAAAACCCTATCAAAATCAGATCATGCAACACGTCAATCACGTCTATTGAATATCCCTCATCAAAAATTGGTGAACAAGGATGTTCTTAACTATAAACACGACTCTTTCTTGAAGGATTTCGAAGACGTTGGCTCTACTTCTCAAGATAACTTCGACCCTTTCTTGGAAGATAACAGCCATCTCGCTTCTCTTTTCCACGAAGATTCCGGCTACGTCGACCCTCATCCCGGCCCCGTCGACTCCTCTTTGGATGAAACAGACGCGGTCGTCAAATATTTCGACACCTGATTCCGGCCAGGCATGGAAGCTTTTTCCCATGGACTTTTACCTCTTTTGCCGTGCCATGCAAGTAGTATTTACCTTTTTAGTGGCATTTGAAAGAGTTTTTTCATTGTTTTTTTCCTTTTACCTTTCCTTTGTTAGCTTCATTAAATGTAAATTAATTTTGTTGCATGTTTTTGGGAAAATTTTCCTTTTCCTTTATTTAAATACAAAAGTGGGCCGTTCCCTTCTTCAAGCTCATCATCTTCAAAATTAGGATCAATAGCTACTAGCTAGTGTCAATAAATTGACTAACTATACCATCCCGGATCCTTTTACATACTTGGTCGATGATGTAAGGGCATCAGACAGAACTAAAAAGCCTCATAGATTCTCAGTGATTTCTCAAAAAACCGTCAAAGCCCTCTTTAGCTTTTTAACCACCCTGTTGAGTAGAACCAATTCACAAGCTTCGTCAACCCCAGCCAGCTCACAGGAACGTCTAGTCTGTCTAAATGACTACAAACTTATAAGATCCAACTCTAATTGCAGATATATCTCTGCCACATTACAGCAACAGAGACAACAAAAATACCAAATAACTCCTCAGGTTTCGTCTACAAGAATAAGAGGCCGGACAAACATACCCAGAGTATAATCTGACTCACACCTAGTCTTGGTCCAAGGAGTCTTGTTACCTTTTCTCCTGGAAAACCGTGATCAACTGGGTGGAGTTTCCATTCAATTTGGACGGAATGATGTCCTAGAAGGTACTAGAACTAGTACAGCCACCAACATATTTTCCACTATATATGCCAAAGAAAAATTATGTGAACAAATACTAAACAAAGATATAGTATATGTTTATTCATATAGTATATGTTTATGCAATAATTTCCTTCTAAGTATCATCAAAAGGAAGACAGAGTTAAAAACACATTCACACATCTACATGTTAGGCTTTATATATAATAGCACATAAAGCTTATCCTGATCATTTGCAACCATTTTTTTCCCAAACTTGGAGCAATCTGATCAAAATCAAAATTCATACATCTACATATGAATGTTGTATTGTAATTTTACATGATCTAAATCGTAGATGCAGCCAACAAATTCGTTGAAAGATAAGGGCTCTATTAAGAAAATCACCCTTTAGTTATGGTGCTAAATTTGGGAAAAAAGAGAAGAAAAAAAGGTAGCTATATTACAAAATCTAAGTTAAATAAAAGGCCTAAGTAAGATGCTTGACCTGCAAGTCCTCAACATGGTCTACAAAGGTGTACACATCACCCATGAACGCTCCCATTCCTTGGATTTGAATTCTTTTGATAGTTTTCTCCTCGAGATTGAAGTAGAAAACATCGAAAGGGTCGTTTGGATATATTTTCGACAAGATAACGTCATTATTACGGGTCACTCCAACAATGTGTAAGATTATCTGTCCAAAAACACGCTCCCACAGAGGAGGAAAAATGTAAATATGCTTCGACCACTCATGTTTTTCGGGGTCTTCTAGAACACACAACACAAAAGCACCAGTTTTTCCACTGACACAGTAATAATCTGGTGTCGTAATTGAACCCAATTTACCCTTGTAGTTTATCAGAGTTGATGTATCATGCACTACACTAGTGAAAGCTTCCGTGACTTTGATAAAGCTGAACTTCTCAGACCTAACATCAAAGCAAACTATCATAGAACACGATGAAGACATGTTGACCTTAGCTTGGTAGTACAAAACACCACTGATGCATATCACCTTCCATCCAGGACAATGGGGTATGCAACACTGGACCATTCTCCAAGATCCAATTCCTCCTAATGTCAGAACTTGATGCTCCTCAGAGATCCCATCATCTGATCTAGATGGAAAGGTCATGGCCAACACCTTGAATTGTTTCTCGATCGGATCGTACCCTAAAAAGCTACTCAGCGCCACCCTCCTCCTCGTCATCATTTTAGGTAAAGTAAAGGATTGTCCGGTGCTAGGGTTGCATATCACCGTCGCAACCAATCCATTTTTCCTTCCCCGTTTGTCATTAAAACAGACCAAGCCACTTATAGGATTAAATATTTGGAGGAATCGATCACAGCGGAGCTTCATATGATAATCGGCTACTACAGGAAACCAGTTGTCACGAGTTTGTGGGGTCGAGAAGAATACCAACTCATTGTTTTTTACGCAGGTGAACAAAAGCTGAGGCCTACAAGAAGATTTGGTCAGGAACAACTCAGTGAAATCTGGGCGGCCAAGTATGGAACACCAGAGCTTAGATACGCTACGAAACCTTGCTATAGATTTCGCCGGCAAACTTGAGAGTATTTCGTAAATCAGGTCACTTGGAATTGGATCTGAATATTCACTTCTCCTCCACGTTTTCATTTCGTCAAACCCTAGCTAGCTTCCACCCAGTCAGTAGCCCAATGTTCAATATATAGCCCATGTGGGAGTTTCGTGTTGTTGTTTTTCATTAGAAAATATTCAAAAATTAATCACTAAATCGCGGAAGATGGAATTCCATAATGATTTTTTTTTTCTTTAACTACGAAAAGTTGATTACTATTATATATTGGGCTATTAAGCCTTGTAATTTTCGTTTTTTTAAAGGAAATTAAAAATTAAAGAAAAAGTTTGCCACGAACACGTCCAAATAATTCTTAATCTTAGTAATCTCACTTGGACAAATGCTAACTTTAAAGGCAAACACTAGTTAACCTTATGCCATTACCAACAATCTCGAGCCTTCTGTATCAGAGGAGATACTTAGCAGTTCTAAAGGACATGACCCCTCCCTCGAGAGTTTTGTCAAATATCCCGATAGTGTTAAGACTTGCATCAAGTAAAACAATGAACCAAACAAAAGCTAAGGCAAGTAAGAACCACAAAAGAAAAGAAAAGAAGGTAATAAGGTACGACCGGCAGATCAAAGCTATCCATCCTCCAATACTGAAAAGGAATTGACACTTCAGTCAACTCCAAAGAAAATGCTTCCCATGGAAACTTCATTAACTACAATCCAGCGTAGGCTTCCCTCAGTGGCGTCCATGGCACAACATTCTCTACAAAACCCCATAAAAATCAGGTGTCCGAGAAACAATAAAAACACCACAGGTGTCAGAGCAAACTGCAATTAAATACATATAAATGGAGCATGCCTCCTTTGCATCCTCACTAGACCTCTACTGAAGGGATTTATTATTTTATATAAAAGAAGCTACCATCACAGCATATGTCATTGGATAAAACAATAGGAATAGATATATAATTGGAAATACACATTAACAATAATTGTTGAGAAGTTAATCTTCCAGATGCAGAGTAGGCCCGGAGGCATCTGCATCTGAAGTTATTATTCCACACTCGAAAGCAATAGCCCTAGCAGTTTAAATATTGTAACTAATCACCATAAGGACCTAAACAATAACATATATCATGAAGTGTTATTAACAAGCTAAACAATAAATTTTAGTCATTGGCCTTTCTGGCCTTTAAGAAAAAATACAATCAAACTAAAGAAGTACCTTGACACCAGCATTTTAACACAGCAGAACTGAATCTTTGACTCCTCGTCTACATGGATCCTATGCACGATTCAAACATTTCGATAAGAAACACTACCAAGAATATTGCAGGACATGATATGCAGGTTGTTGTCTAATCTAAAAATATGTGTCTAAGAATGGAGTACCATGCAATGTAAAACGGTGAAAGTGACCTCAAAGGACGAGAGCAACAATGACCACAAATTGTACATTTCACTAAATTCCCGGATAAACCAAATCGATCCTTACCTTTATGCCTCCGTGTCAGCAAATAAAATCCCATGAGCAATAATGTCAAAGAACTTATCTAGAAAATATTCATTTTCATTCAAGATATAAAAGCTTGAAAACTTACCTCTGGGACAAAAAGTAGTGAGATAGCCTACCATCATAACACCATTTCCATCTGCCACTTTACAGCCAGACATTAAGAATGGGTCCTTGTTAGAGTCTTTGTTACCCTAGCAAGAAAAGGGAAGTCGACTGTTAAGAGTTATACCAAAGCGAGATGAGAAAGTCAATAATTTTATTGTGATAGGAAACAAGAAAGCACACGATTTTTCTCTCTCCAGACATACTAGACACATTGGTGCAAATATATACTTCTGTTGGATTCAGTAACTTCCTCACTGTCTTCTAGTTTGTCCATCATGCCTTTTCTCTATATCTGTCACAAAGAGTCAATTCCATGAATAAATTAAAGATGCAATAGATTTATGAGACAACAATGACTCTCAAAGAGGAAAGATTACCTGAAGCCTTCCTGTTGTATCCATGATAACTACATAACTCCTTTTTTAGACTCTTTTAGGCCTTGCTTTACCTAGATCTGCAGGTTTTTACATTAGTCCCTGTTGGCTGTTGTATAAACCGGCACACCAACCTGAAACAAAGAGAGCATCAGAGAATATATTGAATATACAGAAACGATACAAAAGATTCAATTTCAATCAGAAAGGAAAAAAAACAAAGAGTTGATTGAATGGATTGATCACTTGAATCATGGCTGTTGTTGAGTCACCCCCTAGTCTACCTGTAGTTATCAATTGAATCACACAAACTTAGAAGAAGAAAAATTGCAACTAAGGGAAAAAAAAAATTCATGATTTGGTAAAATTGATAACTGTATTTAATGAATACCTGTAAAATTGATAATTGAAGCCTCGCTGAGAATGAATCCAGGTCTAGAGTTATACTCAACAAAACAGCACCGTTTCAGGGGAAAAACGAATCCTCCCCACCAAATCTCCGGTGAGATGATGATCCCCTCCCCCTCTCTCAATCTATCGCCGGAGAGAAGCTCCAGCATCATCATGGATGGCAACATGTGATGTAGCCTCTAAGGGCTCTTTTAACTCCGTAAGATTACGAATCGTCTCCACTCCACTCTATCTCTTCTCCTCTTCTTCTTCTTCTTCTTTTTCGGAGCTACAAAGAAAAACTTTTTAAAAAAAATATAATTTTCTGAATTATTATTATAAAAAAGAAAAAGAACAAAATTAACAAACCAGAAAGACCTGGCAGGCTTCGTAGGCAATCATTGTTTAATGGGCTGAAGCCGAAGCACGAAATGAAGAATATATCAAACAAACAAACCTGAAGAGAGTCTTGAGCGCTGCTTGTCAAGGAAAGGCATGATGATGATAAGTGTGGAGCCTGAACCTTGAGCACTGTATCCAACTCCCTCATATATATGATATCCAACAATGTCGTAATTAACACACACACCCTTTTCCTGCATTATAATCGACAATAAATATCACACAATGTTATGTTGTAACGAAAAAAAATAGAAAAGAGAAGAAGAGCACTTTACCTTTCTCTTCAATCCCTCCTAGAAATAAAACGTTGCAGGGCATGCTCTTCTGCTTGTAATTTTTCTGATGTTGATAGATCTGCAGGACACCAAACACAGAGAACACCCTTACATAAGTCTTTTCAGATATCGTTTTTAAAAAAGACATTTATCTGATTGATATATGCAAAGGGCAAAGATATTTGATAAGAAGAACAAAGGAAACTTCACCATGTGTCTGCATTTGAGAACTTTCTGCAATATTTTCACATCAGTCTATTACCTCCAGATGTACGTTTCACTTTTAATCATTGACAGCTGCAGAGGAGAACAAGCATCAGAACAACACCAAGAGTAAATATAAAAAATTCTCATATTTAAGTGAAACAAGTTAAATTTACCTGTGTCAACAACCAAAATAATCACTGCAAATGCAATGCTTCCTCCATCATGCCATCTTTCTTTGATATCCTGTACAAGATTATGTAAGACAAATTTTAAATCGCAGTTGACGGTACACTTGTGAAAGTGGAAAGAGCAAGATCTAACTAAACTGATTTCATTATAAACCTCTGTTTTTATATCCCAAGTGCTAAAGACGCTACTGCAACAACCATCAAAATGATCAAAGTGAGATCATGGCAAGCATCCTGAGAGACACCTCTGCGATGAAAAAAAAAACAACACGCCTTGTGGAAAAGTGAGCAGGGAAAACCTAGGCAACACAGAACAAATAACAAATGTGCATCTCCATACATGATCCAGTGAAGCCTTTCGCTGTTAGTATCTGAGCAAACTTGACAATCCTTGAGGCTGATGCAACAACTAAAAACATGCACACCAAAGTTAGCAAGGGACAAGAGATAAAAAAAGTAACCAGACATATATAAGCACGTCTCATGAGTGGAAACTTACCCAATCCATATTGCTGCTTGTTGTTATGATCCTTTGACAACATAATGACAAAGCTGTTCAGGAGTATGACCAAAATCTCCCTAGCCGGATACAGTTGGGTTCTCACCAACCTGAGAGAAAAAGCAAAGAAGACCATTAGATACCAAGCATTCACATATGAAATAACAACACAAAAGGGAGAAACGCCCCACGAAGAGATTAAAAGCCCCACGAAGTTGCAAAGTTCCACCTTTTGGAGGACATGTAACCTCTCCATGTTTACACTCTTTGGCCGCTCTAGTGGCAGTCGAAGAGCCCGGTCCTATATCATCTGAAACAAGAAAGAGAAAACAACATCACAAAGATGAGTGTGGGTTTATTTAACAAGAATTGTCAATAGCGTGTATGTACCTGTGAGCAGACGAAGAGACTCCTTGAGACAGCCAAAAAGCAGTGTAGTATCTGAAACAAAGTTCAGTCAATTAATTATAACCAAGATTCAGCAAAACAAGGCCCAGGGTTAAACACGTGAGTGATAACAATGCAGTTTTGTACCTTGTTTTCGGTTAGACGATAATAGTTCGGCAGCACACCGCTATGAGCATCAACGTTAGGCCACAGGTGGTTCTTGACCTGTAAGAATTACAAGATTCATAAAACCAAAGAAAAATCAGAAATCTGGTAGCACAATATAATGTAAATAGTACATTTCCCGAGCTCAGTTAGAATCGAGTTGAATTATTCTGTGAACCAGTAAAATCAAAAGAAGCAAGAAAGAGAGAAGAACAGAGTTAACTTACCTTAAGCAGTACGAGTCTTCTTCATTCTTCAATCCACCTCTGACCAGCATCAGGTATACTGATTCTCGGCTCCTTTGTTAAAACTTAAAAGTAGACAAACTCGTTACTAAGCAAACATAAACAAGAGAGATTTAAAGTAATTTAAAAAAGTGGAGAAACAAATCTCACCCCAACACGCTCCAGAGGATTAACAGTATCACAGATTTGTAGTCGTCTCTCTTGACTCATGAAACAAACGCCAATTTAATCTCCAGAATAGAATTTGACACATCGTTGTGTAAGACTGCAACATCTAGAGAAGGAAGAAGCAATAGCAAAAAACCATAAGAAAAAATATCAGTTAGTTTCTCTATTGTGTGTAACGAAGAATAAACTAAAGGGGATGAATTTAGACTCACAACTTATATGGAAGGGGAGAATTTGAATTGGACAAGGAAGAAGACGCACCACTGTCTCGAGTGACCTCAGCAAATTACACATCACCAGCTGTCCCCGCATATGATCCTGAAAAAAAAGGATTCCATTTCAAACAGACAAAAACAAGACTAAGGAGTAAACCTCGGAATTCAGAATTCAGAGAGGCTTCTAACTTCCATTAGGATCACTGAATATGTCTCTGTATACTGGTTAGTAAAAACTCAAAATCCAAGTGAGAAGAAGCAAAAGAGAAGAAGAGAGTTAACTTACCATGAAATCAGATGTAGCACCATGGAAAGAAACAGCCTGCTCCTCCTCCTCCGATCATCACTTGCACCATATCTTGCTAATTCATCAACGATCCTGAGAAGAGACGGTGATGTATGTTGAATCAATGAAAAACAAAATCTAACGAGAAATTGTACTTACAAGAAGAGGATGGGATTTTTTTTACCATTGATGTTGTTGTTCGGATCATCATCAAACAAACCTTAAGCAGTTTTGAGTCTTATTCTTTATTCTTTAATCCATCTCTGACCTGCACGTATAGAGAATTAGAAGAAACCATATATACATAGTTAATTTGCAAGTCTGAATTAATAAACAACAACTTAAAAAAGAGAAAACCAGAAAACAAACCATAAATCACCAAGTTTTGAAACATCATTCATTCATCAAACCATCTCACCCCGATCTGCACATAGAGAATTAGAAGAAGAAGAAGAAACCATCGTTAATTTTATAAGAGACCCCTAAAAGACAAAAACAAAAAAACAATAAGATTTTAAACCTGTACTTGTCGTCGTCAAAACAGATGAAGAAACGCCATGGAAAAGAAACAAACAAGCAACGTCTTCCGGCTCCTCCGATACTCCACTTGGCACCATATCCTGCTAAATTCAGCAAAACTACTCATATTTAGAAGAGAAGACGTTGCTTGAGCAATAATGTGTGACAAGAATATCATAGATTTACCAAGAATATCATAGATTAAGTGAAAATTTACGTGTGACAAACCTCTCTGTTTTGTTTTTATCCCGAATGCTACTGCAGCAACCATCAAATCAGCTGAAACGAGAAAGAAGAGAAAACAGCATCAGAAGCAGGGTTAGTAGTATAACTTAGTAAATCTCAAAAATCCAAGTAGAAAGAATAAAGAGAGGAGAACAGAGTTAACTTACCTTAACAGCATGAGGCAATGACAAGTACCTTTTAGTTCAAAGGATGGTGCGTTTAATTCTAGTGCCTTGTTGAGTTCCAACTTCAGTAGCACCTTGTTGTTCACCCAAAAAAAAAAAAAAAGGAGTATTGGTTAGAGGGTAGAGATAAGCTTGTAACAGAAGAACATAAAGAAAAGAGTAAAACTGTGAGATGACTTACAGAGCAATAAGAAGAGGATGTCCTTCCCATCGTTTGGGTCCATAATTCAGCATCATCCTTAACAGTAATGGGAAGGAAGTGAACCTCAGCAAATTAAAGAAGACATCACCAGCTCTCCGCATATGATCCTGTAAAAAATGGATTTCATATCAGAAAGAAAAAAAGCAGACAGAATCAGAAGCAGGTTAGTAGTATAACTTGGTAAATCTCAAAATCAATGTAAGAAGCAAGAAAGAGAGAAGAACAGAGTTAACTTACCTTAAGCAGTCTGCTCAAGTGATCGTCTTCATTCTTCAATCCATCTCTCTGATATAAAGGGAAGTTAAACCCAGTCAAGGAATGATTGCTAACAAGTGAGTAATGAATGAGACCAAGTTATATGAGAAGATGTAAAAAGAAAAGCAAACCTCTGGTGGTTCCGAGAGTAGCTTAAAGAGCCCCACGAAGTTTCACCTTTTGGAGGACATGCAACCTCTCCATGTTTACACTCTTTGGCCGTTCTAGTGGCAATCCAAGAGCCTGGGCACTAATCAGCTGAAACAAGAAAGAGAAAACAGCATCAGAAGCAGGGTTAGTAGTATAACTGTAAACAATGAGAAGAGAAAACAGCATACAGCCAATGCAGGGTTAGTAGTCACTATAACTTGGACTCCACAATCAAACCATCACCGAGAGATCTTAGTACCATAAACCACAAAAGGTCTTGCGCTTAAGCAAGTCATCATCATCATCTCCACTGATGCCTACCAAACAAACAAACAAAAAACATGCATACCAATAGTTAGCTAAAGACAAAAAGATAAGAAACAAAATAACAAGGCATATATAATAAGCAAGTCTCAGCTCATGGCTGCAAACTTACCCGTCCCTTCATATTGCTGCCTAGTTGTGATCCATCCTTTGACAAAGCTTGGTGTTCAGGAGTAATTCCAAAAGAAGACCTGAAACAAAGAGAGAGAGAGAGAGAGAGTGAGACCCCCCGAAAAAAAAAAAAGAAGTCGTTAAAATCAAACAGAGAGTGACAAAGGATGAATAAAAACCCAAGAAGATCTTAGTACCCTACCCTCCTCCTCAATCAAACCATCAGGGAGAGATCTTAGTATCCTCCTCCTCAATCAACTGGATTAACAATATAATAATAGGAACTATGAGTAAATTAAAAGGAATTCGAGTGAACGAAAAAAAAACCCTAAATATAGAAACCAGTGTAGAGATCAAAACCTAGAAGAAGTTGAGATTTCAGAGACGAAAGCCACGCTTCCAAAAGCACCTGCGAGAGACAGAAGGAGAAGAAGAAGAAGAAGAAGAAACGAGTTAGCAAAAAAAAAAACAGAGGAAGAAACACAAAAAGCAATCACCGAAAGATGAAAGCCAAACCCTAGAAGAAGAAGTCACCCAGAGGCCGGGGGAGCGATGATCAGATAATAAACTTGCTTTCAAAACAAACACACCTGCAACAAGAGACGACGAAGAAACAAAACAAAAAAAAATCAGAGACGCGACGCTTTAAGAACAAGAAGAACAGAGCAATGCAATTGGATTGAGAGAGAGAGGCCAAACCCTAGAAGGATAGGAACGAAACCCTAGAAAAATAGGAACGAAACGAGATGATCATCGGTTTTGAAAACCCAGACTCGCCGAAGAATACACAAACGAAGAAGAAGAAGATGATGAATTGTGTTGAGTCGAAGCGAAGCACAGAGACAACAAAATAATACACTGAAGAAAGAAAGAGTGGAGGCATTTATTTATAGATAAATATTATTATTATGACGGTCACGATTTCATTCACTAAACTAGGGCTTCGACGGTCACGATTTCCTCACTTACCCTATTTCCTTTTTCCAACTTTCTTCTTATTGGACTGGACTGGGTATTATTAATGGACAAAATTTAACCAAACAACATTGGACAAATCCTTCATTATATGGGCTGAGTAAGCCTTAATGGGCTGGACTTACTACTCCATCATTTATATGTCTATTTTTTTAAACGTTGTCGTTTCTTTCTTTTCCCTTCTTCGTTATTCAATGTTTTTACACAGAACCTTCTTATACATGAGGAAGGTTTTGACCAAACCGAGATTAAAGACTCGGTTAATATGCTTCTGTTTTGATTTCTCTGCGAGATACAGAAAGGGAGAGGAGGAAAGGGAGAGGAGGAAGCTGTGAGGGTATTCTCATATAAACATCATTGCATTTTGTATTTTCTGTAAATGATTAAAATTGGTTTTCAAATCTCTAGTGAATCGTATGTGTGTGTGTGACTTTAGTTCCATTGGAGCGCGGTAAGCAACGATGATGTCTACGACTAACGTTGATTCATCTTTGTAAAGGTTAAAAAAAGAAAAAAAAAAAAAAAAAAGGTCAAATGTGATTTTAATACTTTTTTTTTTTTTTTTTTTTTGTTTGATTTTAATACCTTCATCTAAGTTACATAACTCCATCTAGCTCCTTAGACTGGGGAACCACACCAATAACTTCATAGTTCAAATATTAGCCTTACACTCCAACCATTCTAGACTTCACTGTGTAGTAACAACTGCAACAAGGGACTGACATGCCAAACAAGATGAGGCTCCTCAAGTTACGAACAAATATGATGAGTTGCGAAAACATTACTTCAACAATTGTAGAGGCAAGTCAAAGCTACGCAACTCTGTGTTAAACAAAAAAAAGGTACACTAACCAGAGTATAATCCCTCAGAGTAACTGTTAGTCTGTTACACACCTCTTCCGACCGCAACAAAGACTAAACAAAGATATTGTAAATGTTTATTCATAGGCTCATAGCCAGTTGACATAAAACCGTAATTATTAGCGTTATATATGTTTTATGCAATCATTTCCATCTGAGTATCATCAAAAGGAAGATAGAGTTAAAAACACATTCACACATCTACATGTTAGGCTTTATATATAATAAAGCTTATATTGATCATTTGCAACCACTTTTCCCCAAACTTGTAGCAATCTGATCAGAAGAATCTTGAATACCTTCCAAATTCTTCCCATCTGATGCCAACGAGCAAGAATGAGAAACGAAGAACACACTCGAAGAAGAAGAAGACTCAGCAGTCGAAAACAATTCCCTTTCGTCAAATCCTCTAGATTTCTTCATGTCTCTCTCTTCTTCTTCTTCCTCAGGTTTCCCTCTCTTTGACCCGTTGTAACGAACAGCCGAAGGTACTTGTTGGTCATTAGAAGACACAGACGGGCAAAGTCCAGGTTCTTTAATGGTGTTAGCCCCTAAGGCCTCGAAGCTATCTGCTACAATCTCATCGGGTGCTGCCCCTATCATTATCTGTGCTTCACGGGTTCTTGATATCGCTTTAGCGAGTAGCTCACGAGCTGTGTCGATGTCTACAATGGGTTTTGCATAGTTTGTCCCAAGTTCCACACCAGAAGCTTTGAGTACGGTTAAAGGAGCGTCCCATGGATGATGGATCCATTCAGTTGGCAATCTCGCAAGCTCCGGAAGCCATTGCCTTATGTACTCACCTTCCGGGTCATATTTTGCGCCTTGTAACTGATATTAAAACAGAGGTTTTCATAGACTTCAGAAGTATAATAACCATAACCAAATAAGCCTAAAAACTCTAAACTATAAGACGAGTTTCATAGCTTACCGCGGGGTTGTCCAAGCGATCAAGCTCATGGCCATCAGGTATGCTCCCAGAGATATACTGCCAGCCAAGGATGTCACATTCCAAATCAGCATCCAAAAGTGTATCCCAGAAATACTTCATTCCCCATTTCCATGGAAGGAGAAGAAACTTTACAGCAAAGCTCGAAACAATCACTCTTATTCTGTTATGCATCCATCCAGTAGCCCAAAGCTCTCTCATTCCAGCATCTACCAAAGGATAACCGGTCCTGCCTTGTCTCCAGGCCTTGAACTTATCAACATCAGCATCCCAAGGGAAAAAACGAAGATGACTCAACAATGATTGCTCGTGAGTAAACGGGAAGTTGAAACATATATAACGAGAATACTCTCTTAGACCGATCCCTCTAAGAAAAAGATCTGCACTTTCTTCTCCTTCACTGTTCTTATCTCTTGACCATATAATTTGTTTCATCCGGGCACACTGGAAGACATGCCTGACGCTTATTTCCCCAAAGTGGAGATATGGAGAAAGAAGTGAAGTTGAATTCCCAACAACTTTCTTGCTGCTCTTTGCGTAACTCATCAACTGCTTCTCGATGAACTCATTTAGTATCTTATCAGCATTGCTCCATCCTGGAGACCACGCTCTTGTTAACAACGCATTGCTCGGCTTTTCAGCCTCATTCTCTAAGCCTAGTTCTTCAATCGAACATGCCCAAACCGCTTCAGCCGCTAACAAAGAAAAGACAAATAAATTTTACTACCTCTTACTTATGTCCTGAAGAGATCAAAAACGTTTTAGCTTTTTACATAATACTCTTTTAAGGTCTTACCAGCAGTTAATGGTATCAACCGCCAAGGGGGAGGAAGCATAACTGACTCAATCGGCATATCTAAGCATTTCTTCCAGTAAGAACTGAAACTCGTAAAAGGTTTGCCCTTATCGCAGTATATCTCCCACGGCTCATACAACAGATCTCCATTGTAGCTTTGCACAGAGATCCCACGTTCCACCAGCTTCTCCTTTACGGTATGGTCCCGAACTAACGAAACAGGATCTACAACAAAGAACACATGACTTCATCAACCTCAGTTACATTAGAGTTTTCTTCTACACACTAACTTCATGAGAATTTATATCACTTGAGATGTAGTACCGTAGAGATGGTTAAAGACGACTTTTGTAGCACCGGAAACACGGATACAATCCAAGATAGCAGAAACGGTGTTATGCGTTTTGATTAAAGTGAGATCAGAGCCAAGAGCCTTCAAGGATTGAGATAAGTGAGCAAGTGATTGTTTCATCCACCATCTCGAAGCTCTTCCAGGATAAAACTGTCCTTCTTCTTCAGGACACCAAATAAAGACAGGAAAAACAGATCCTTCGTGAGCAGCTGCTGCTAATGCAGGGTTATCCTCAATCCTTAGGTCTCTTCTAAACCAAACTATGGTCTTTTTCTCCGTCGTCATTTCTGAACTAATACCAAATCAGCCAAAGTTCCACTCTTTAACCTCAAGCTCCACCAGATGATAGCTACTATAACAATAACAGAGAATGATTAATCAGAAAGCTATGATCTTTTAAGTCCTAAACACGAAGGGCTTCTACGATTTAACCCTAATCATTAAAACAGAGCAAGCAAGAGAATTTTCAATAGAGAGAAACAGAGAAATCAAAGGATGAAGATCTACTAAATGAAATACAAACAAGAAATCAAAAGCTGGAAGCTTTTTTTTTTTTACCAGAACTTGAAATCAGCAGAGTAGTAGTAGTAGATATCTCTCTCGGCGAAAAAGATATGGAATCAAAAGAGTGACAAAGGTTTAATTTTTAGTGACTTGGGATCTTCTTTCTTCCTATTTTGGGTAAGATTTGAGATCTAACGAAAGACGAAAACATACACCCATGAGAGAGTTGAATATGAATGTAATAATAATTGTCAATATAATAATAATCACAACGAGCCAAAAGTAGGGAACTTTATCCAGAACTAGTGGCGTATGTTCTTATAATATTGTTTTTTTTACCGACATCTCATCTCTCATTTGCTAATCTGCGATTTTATTGGGATCGATCATCATACCAAACTTTTTGGTAATAAGATATTTTATTTTGTTTATAAGAGAGATCGAGTTTTGTTTGGGTGTTCTAGTGGGCCTTTAAACCTAAAGTGTAGTGAAGATACTCTTATCTTATGTTTTAGAAATAAAACGTTTGGGGCCAAGGACGGACTGACGGTGGTGGTTCATGAACTCGATTCTGCACATGCCCACTTTTGTAGAATCCATTAAAATTTATAAGTCTACGTGACAGAAAAAGGAAAAACTTAAAAGGTAAAGAACTTGATTCTCATTTGTTCTAAGCAAAATCCACTGCTTTGTTACTTTTACAAAAAGGAAAGAGAAGATAATATTCTCTCAAACTTTGAATATTCGTGTTCCAGCCTTCATAAAACTCGAATCCTCGTATACCCTAATTAGTGGACCAGTGACTACTATTGTTATGAGGATCATCGAAAAAATAGAAACTCAAAACTTTAAAAAGATTCAAGTAAGTCCACATTCAATTCGAAGAAGTCATAGGGTATTATTCTGCAAGACTAGGTGAATGAGCACAGACGATAAACCATGGAATTGCCTATTTTCCTTTTTTATGGGTAAACCAAATCAGACACACATAATAAACGATATCCTGGTTTAGAAACAGACCAGGGACAATGCTCATCAAAGAGAAACCCACAAAGAGGTTCTAACACAGTGTTTTTGGAGTTTTTTTTTTTTTGAAAAGACATTTCTTATTCCGACAAAGCCTTGCAAGCTTTTTAACGATCTCAACTCTCATATGGCTTCAGAAGAAGAGTATTATTTAAGAGAGGCATGAGTACGCCAAATCCTTCTCTTCCTTGAGCTCCTCTGCAGTCAAATCCATCTTCTTCCTTGATACTTCATCGATCGGAAGGCCTAACCAAAAGAAAATTCACATTAATTAGCAAGCACAAATTTGGGTTTTCAGAATTAGGATTTTGAGTTGTAAAATCTTGTTTTTTTTACCTTGGACAATGCTCCACTCTCCATTGCGACAGGTTACAGGGAAGGAGTAGATAAGTCCTGATGGAACGTTGTAAGAGCCATCGGAGTATACTCCCATGGAAACAAAGGTACCCTGACCAATTAAATCAAAGAAAAAACTCATATTAGAACAACTATTATACACAACACTGAAAAAAGCAGAGAAGAGTCTATTTACGAACCTCTGGAGTTCCAAGGACCCAGTCACGGATGTGGTCACAAGCAGAGCTAGCAGCAGAAAGTGCACTAGACAACTTCCTAGCCTTGATGATTGCAGCTCCACGTTGTTGAACTGTAGAGATGAATTCTCCGTTCAACCTACAGTAAATAGTTAAATGAAATTAGAATTTACTTTGAGAGATAAAAGAAAGGGTCTTAAGTTCTATGGCATGACATGCATACCATTCATCGTCCTTGACGAGCTCACGAACAGGCTTTTCACCAGAAGAGGTCTGCACTTTAGCATGGTTGACATCTGGGTACTGTGTGGATGAGTGGTTTCCCCAAATGATCACGTTCTTAACATCAGAAACTGGCACGCTCAACCTCTCAGAGACCTGACCCAAAGCCCTGTTGTGGTCAAGCCTTGTCAAACAAGTGATGTTCTTTTCAGGGATGGATGGTGCGAATTCCTTCAAGATCAATGCATTGGTGTTTGCGGGATTGGCAACAACAAGAACCTGAAAACGACAAAACAAGAGAGAATGTCTGAGCAAGAGAATCACAACACTCCAATGTAACAATGAAACAGAATTAAATAAGCAAAACAGCTTCTAATCACCTTGCAGTTTGGAGCGGCATGCTTCTCCAATGCAGCAGCCTGAGATTTGTAAATAGAGACATTCTTGGACATCACATCTTTCCTCTCCATTCCTTCTTTCCTTGGGAAACCACCAACCATAACAGCAACGTTGACTCCAGTACATCCTTCAACGGCATCAGTTGTAGCAACAACACCTGATAATTTAATACACGTCAAACGTTCATCATCTTTACCCACTTGAGCAATATCACAGTAAAAGAACAAACTTTAAAAAAACTCTAACTACTGTACCTTTGAGAAGAGGGAAAGCAGCATCGATCAACTCCATCTTGACACCGTTAAGTGCTTCAGCAGCAGGAGGAATATCCAACATGTGGAGGATAACAGGCTGGTCAGCACCAAGCATGATTCCCCTTGCAATCATAGGTACAAGAGCGTACCCAATTTGTCCTGCACAACCACAACAACAGTTTGTTATTATATCTAACTAACTATAAAACCCATCCCAAAGTCAATCGATGGTCAACCTCTAAGTTAAGGATGACTATAATAATCCTAGTAAACGCATACGATCAGATCCAACGAAACAAGAGTTGACCTATATTTCATCGATCAACGGTATAACCAAAAACTATGCAGAGATCTCTGACTTAAGAGTAAGCAAGAGCTTTGCGAATATTTTACTAGCAGGAGATCCAAAATCAGAGATAGAAGATAGATACATGATCGCAAAACAGATAAGGTTATATATACCTGCAGCTCCAGTGACGAGAACACGAACTGGTTCCTTAGCCATCGGATCTAGATCGGAGATTAACGCCGGGGAAAAGGATCAGAGTTGGAGGATTTTGGACTTTTGAGAGAGCGGAGAGTCAGTGAAAGATATCGTTTGAGGATGATATTTGTGTCCGTGAAGCTCACTCTTGTCTCATATTTATCGAAGTTATCGATGGATAACAAAATATTTTATGGCCCTTTAAGATTAGGCCCAAAATTGTGAAGCCCATGAATCATCAATTTAACAGTGGATGGATATATCAGGTGGGCGATAAGGCGAGAACCACGTCCACCACAATCCCCGGTATGGCGTCATCTTACGTCACCTTTTCAACGGTTACGGCGGTCAGCGGCGGCAATAGTACGGACTACATTCGAGGTTTCGCTCGGTTACCTTTCACGCGTCGCTGTGTAACTCCACCACCGAATGCTCGGAGGAGAACTTCGGCTGTGGTGAAAGCGTCGACGAAGAAGAATGCAATGGAGTACCGGAAATTAGGAGACTCCGATCTTAACATCAGCGAAGTTACTTTTGGCACTGTAAGGATGAATCTCTTTTATTCAATTTTTGTTGGCTTTTTGAGTTGGGTCAGAGGTTACTTTATAGAATTGCAAGTTTTATGTGAAATTTGGGATTACAGATGACATTTGGAGAGCAAAATAGTGAGAAAGAAGCTCATGAGATGTTGAGTTATGCAATTGAAGAGGGCATCAACTGTATTGACACTGCTGAAGCTGTGAGTTTTTTTCTTTAATCTTTATTTGTTCATATTACACATGTATTGAGATAATGTTTATGGAAAGGGTTGTTTAAGCCATGTATCTCTATGGTTGGTGAACTCTGGTTTTATAGTGCAGCTTGATTAATACTTTTTGATGAAGGAACTTGAGTATTTTTGTAAGAATCTACAGAATGAGATATGTATTTGACTTTCAACTGTTTGCAACTTGGTGATATGTGTTTGTTCTAAAGAGCATTATTTAGTTGTTTAACACTTGTGTTTAGCTTTCTGGTACTTGCTTAGACGTGTAGATTTGTTGTGGTAATTTTTTAATCTATCTAGTCATATATTGTTTCAGTACCCTATACCGATGAAGAAGGAGACTCAAGGAAAAACCGATCTTTTTATCAGTAGCTGGTTGAAGTCTCAGCAACGTGACAAGGTATCACCATCTGCCATGTTTTGGATGCATATTGTAGTGTTTCAGTTTTTGGATTCTGTTGATTGATTTGGAACTAGTTTATACTTTATACTGACTTTGACTCTTTGAAGTTCTTACGTGCTATGTAACTGTTAGTAAAGTTTACCCTTCGTGTTTGACATCACTGTCGTTGTCAATTTAATGGTCAAGTATATTCTCTAAAATCCGGAAAACCTCCTTGAAGCTTTAATTTTCTTCTATTGATGTTCTCTCTCTGTGGTGAACAGATTGTTTTGGCAACTAAAGTATGTGGATACTCAGAAAGATCAAGTTACATAAGGGACAGTGGTGAGGTTCTGCGTGTAGATGCTGCTAATATCAAAGAAAGTGTTGAGAAAAGTCTTAAGCGCCTTGGAACTGATTACATTGATTTGCTTCAAATACACTGGTAACATCGCCTTATTTTCTAAGCCTAACTCATATGCTACATTGTTTGAGAAAGTTGTTCGCCATTCCATTGGCATAATATTTCTATATTCGTTATTGAATGTCTCAAAATCATGATGCTGAATTTTTTTTCAGTCCAGGCCAGATCGATATGTACCACTCTTTGGTGATTTTTACTATGACACATCGAAATGGAGATCAAGTGTACCATTTGCTGAACAACTAAGGGCCTTTCAGGATCTCATAGACGAAGGAAAGGTAGTGCTATTCCTTAATAATCAGATGTTATATTGAGTTATAAAAAATCCCTCAAACACAGAATTTGAAAGTGATTCCCGAATTCTGTAACAGGTTCGCTACATCGGTGTCTCGAACGAAACTTCATATGGAGTGATGGAGTTTGTTAATGCAGCAAAACTTGAAGGACTACCAAAGATTGTGAGCATCCAGAATGGTTACAGCTTGCTAGTTAGATGCCGGTTCGAAAGTAAGTTATCTTTCTGGAAAACCTAGCGAGCAAGAGTGTAGGAGGAGCATGTTCTAAAATTATTTTGTTGTTTTGGGTTAAAATCACAGTTGATCTGGTAGAAGTATGCCACCCAAAAAATTGCAATGTTGGCTTGCTTGCTTACTCCCCTCTTGGAGGTGGCTCATTGTCTGGGAAGTACTTGGCTCCAGACTCTGAAACTACAAAAAATGCAAGGCTAAATCTTTTCCCAGGATACATGGAACGTTACAAGGGATCCCTAGCCAAGGTTTGTTCTTGGTCCAACTATGCTTACAACTTTTTATGTAGTTTTACAATTAAGAAACGGTATCAACTTGAATGTAGTTGTAAAAAGCCACGCGGTGAAACTGTGAAAGTTTCTGAGGTCAATAGTATTTTTCTTCCGATGTCAGGAAGCAACCATACAATACATTGAGGTGGGGAAGAAGCACGGTTTAACTCCAGTTGAGTTAGCACTCGGGTTTGTACGTGACCGGCCCTTTGTGACGAGCACGATCATTGGGGCCACATCGGTAGAGCAACTAAAAGAGGATATTGATGCTTTTCTGATGACAGAGCGGCCGTTTTCGCCAGAAGTTTTGGCGGATATCGACGCTGTTTTCAAAAGGTTCAAAGACCCTTCTTTCGTTTGAAAGAACAAAAAGGTTTCTAATGAGTTTGTGTGACCTCACCGTGAACGTCCATAAGTTAATTTAGCATGAGTTTGTTATTTTTACAGTTGTTGTATGTCTCGATATGATAAGAGATACATAGACTATCAGAGTCTCGTATAATGAACCACAGTTACAAACGTTTGTGTGACCTCAAAGTGAACGTCCATATGTTAATTTAGCATGAATTTAGTTTTTTTACAGTTGTGTCTCGATATGGTTAGATAACATTACGACTCAAAGAGTCTCTCATATGAACCACAGTTACAATTTACAAACGTTCCAACGCTCTATTGATTTTATAATGGACCAACCAATTCCAGTTTATCCATTAATCTTGTTATATCATATACCGGACTTGTAAAAAAGAAATTGATGGGTTGGGCCGATCTCAACACAGCCCAGCAAGAAGAATACACTTTTGAAGTAGCGGACGAAGGTAACTGTGAGTTAGCCGTTGAGGATGTAACGGTAACTTATGACTTTTTTTACTTCAGAATTCGAAAACTATCCGTTAGTAATCTTTCCCAACGGTAACTAATGACGTCAAAGCTGACATTTTTACTTCCCAATTCGAAAACTATCCGTTAGTAATTTTCCCCAACGATAAAAAAATTATCTATATATAGTAAGCAACACACAGCCTTCTGGTCACAGCTAAATAATCCAAAATATGTAAATAGAAACTTGTAGCCTCTCCTCGTCTCTCTCCCTCTTCATCTCCGGCGGCCAAAACTCAGCCAATCTTCATACACCTCCAAGGCTCCAACTGCCAAAACTCAGCCCTCTTCATACACCTCCAAGGCTCCAACTGCCAAAACTCAGCCCTCTTTTTATTTTACAGTGAGTTACTTTGATATGTTTTATTTAATTAATTGATTTTTGCAGTTTTCTTGCCATATTGTTTGGGTTTATTCACTCGGATTACTTCTCCTAGCTCTTAGTGCTTTGTTTTGACCTATGTTGATTTTGATATCTATGCTATTCTTGTCGATACTTCGTTTTAAACTTATGGACCAGTCTCATATTTTCGTTGTTATTATTTCTTTGGTTTATATTTTTAGTCTTGACTCTGGATAATGTTTTAATTAAAATAATGTTTTTTTCTTGCAAGGTGTCGTTCGTATGAGGAGGACAGAGCTTTTGAGCCAGCAACAATTTTCCATGGCTCTCGTTTACCCAAACCAAGAAACCTGAATTGCAGTTTCCTCGAGGTTAGTTTTTTCAAGAAACCACCACTTTTAATTTTGGACATTCCCACACACGCTCGAAGTATTTATTTTAGTGTAAAACTGCTCTCTTTGTTATTTACCTATGTTGATTCTATGGTATTCTTGTTGATTTTTCGTTTGAAAAAACCTATGGATTAATTAAAATGTTGAATGGTTAGGTGCAATGTTTTATATAATATGATCAGCCTCATATTTTCGTGACAATTTCTTTGATTTGTATTGATAAAATCTTTATTTCTGTTTTGCAAGGAATTTGGACGAGGAGGGTAAAGCGTAGCCAACACAGCAAAGCTTTCAAGCCAAATGTTAACCCAAACAGAAATAGCAATTTCCTCGAGGTTAGTTTTGAATGGTTAGGTGCACTGTTTTATATAAGCCTCATATTTTCGTAACAATTGCTTTGATTTGTATTGATGAAATCTTTATTTTTGTTTTGCAAATTGCAAGGAATTTGGACGAGGAGGATAAAGCGAAGCCAACACAGCCACACGTTACCCAAACAGAAATAGCAATTTCCTCGAGGTTAGTTTTTCAATGCAAAGCTTTCAAGGCCTTAGTCAGAATTTAGAAACATGTAGTCGAAACATATCATCAAACCACGTCAAAAGTTAGTCAGAATTTTAACTCTTTAGTCAAAAATTAATCGAGGCACTTAGTAAAACTAGTCAAACTAGTTAGTCATAAACATGTCCGGCTCTACGGGTGCATGCCGCTTATAGAGTCTCAAATAGCACTTGAGTAATTCAACTTTTCTTACTAAAATCGAAATTTATTAGAGGGGAAACATATTTTCCAACCAAAAATTTATTAGATGAGATGTTTAGAGGGGAGAAATATTTTTAGAAAACTTAGCCGAAAACATTTTAGGTGGCCGAAGCCGAAAGCATTTATCTAATTCGACAATTATTTTGTCACACTTAATAATAATATATCCGAAAATTTCTGTTAATCGAAAGCCTCTAAATGAATATAGTTTTATAATCTGTTTTCCGCCGGTTTAAGATGTATTTACAAATTTATCATTATAATATCAGAACAATTGTTTTGTCACACTTAATAATAATATACCCGAAAATTTCTATTAATCAAAAGCCTCTAAATGAATATAGTTTTATAATCTGTTTTCCGCCGGTTTAAGATGTATTTATCATTATAACATCAGATTACAAAAAAAAAAAATATACTGTAATTTTTTAAGTCACTTTTATTCAAAACATACATTTTAAATTAATTTATTATTATTATTTTATCGCTAACTTTGATCAAAACATTTCATTACAATAGAAGGTGAAGGAAAGAAGCAGAGCAAGAAGTTAACCGAAAACATTTATCTAATTCAACAATTGTTTTGTCACACTTAATAATAATATACCCGAAAATCTCTGTTAATCATAAGCCTCTAAATGAATATAGTTTTATAATTTGTTTTCCGCCGGTTTAAGATGTATTTCACAATTTATCATTATAACATCAGATTACAAAAAAATATATATATATATACTGTAGTTTTTTAGTCACTTTTATTCAAAGCATACATTTTAATTAATTTATTATTTTTATTTTATCGCTAACTTTGATCAAAATATTTCATTACAATGGAAGGTAAAGGAAAGAAGCAGAGCAAGAAGAGACAATGATCATCAAGTGACATTGATACAGTGATCATCAAGTGACAATGATCATCAATCTTAAAATTGTTTTTCCAATTTAGCAGTTGATTATTACATTGTTATTATATATCTTTTGTACCAATAATTTTACAAAAATATAAATAAAAATTGTACATTTTTTCATCTACTCAAAATCAAATTCTAATAACTAATTAGTCAAATTAATCATATAATTGAAATTAAAGTCAAATTGTACATTTTCATCTACTAAAATCAAATTCTAATAACTAATTAGTCAAATTAATCATATAATGTGACAGAATTTTCTATACATTATTTAATTTAAAAGAATAAATCAAAACTAAATTAAAAGAATAAATCAAAACTAAATTAAGGAAACAAATTTTGTATAATTTTTTTTAAGAAAAGTTAAATATTTGCTTGGTTTAGATTTTACAATTATAATGAAATGATGTATCGGTTTGGGTTTACAAATAAGGTGATTAGGGTTTAGATTTTACAATTCAAACAAAATTATATGTCGGTTTGGGTCCAAAATGAGATGGTTAGAGTTTAGATTTTATAATTAGAATGAAATTATATTGGTTTAGGTTTACAAATGAGATGGTTAGAGTTTTAGATTTTACAATTCAAATGAAATTATATGTCGGTTTGAGTTTACAAATGAGGTGGTTAGAGTTTAGATTTTACAGTTAGAATGAAATTATTTATCGTTTTGAGTTTATAAATAAGCGATTTAAGTTTTTAATTTGACAAATTTTTTATTTTATTTTATAAAAAGGTGAATGAATAGGTTATTAAATGAATTACGACATGTCAGATTCTTATTGTATAAAATAAGGAGAAGGTTCACTTATATAATTGTTCTTCGAAATATGTTGTTAGTTTGAGGATAAATTCACCTAATTTATAGTTCTCAAAATAATTAGGAAGTGAGAACACAATTAATGGTCTAGATCTAGATCTCGTCGTCGGTCATCCACCTTTCAGGTTTTCACGAGTGTGTCGAACGGACGATATTAATTTAAATATAAATCGAATAACAATAATACAAGTTGCAAGCATGGTTAACAATAAAAACCACCAGTAACCAAATTTGGGGTTAAATCAGTAATGACCGACACAATGAATACAAAAACGCGTTCATAGTCTTTTTTTTTTTCTGTTAATTCCGTGTCAATGACAGTGACTTCTCCCAATAGGCAAAAAAAAAAAAAAAGATAATCCTATATCAAACCTAAATTGTTTTGCAAGAATTAAATAAAAAACGAAGAAGATAAACATTAAACATTAAACGCATTATATTGTCGAATCTAATTGCGATTCTAAAATTCGTTTTTATTCGCTGTAACTATATATAAAAACACACAGAAATAAATAAAATAAAAAAGATATAACAGCAAGTCGACAGTGTGGACATGGAGAGAGACCTTTTCTATCTAAAACAGCCTTTACAACGAAACACAACACACTGTACCTTTCTCCCTATTCTTGGAAATAAAAACATTTTAGCCACTGAGAAAGAAAAAGGTATCATTCACCTTGAGGAGGAGGAGATCTGAATCTTGTAGTATAAAGTTTTTATTTTTAATTTATTCAATTTGTTTATATAGGCATAAAAATCGTTACTTTAAATCCCCAAAAGAAAGAATACAACAACTTCATTCACTCTCTCTTCCATTCTCGGATCTCTCCCTCAGTACCAGTGGCCACACTCTTCTTGGTCGGTGAGTTTTCCCATCTTTTCCTTCTTCTGGGTTTTGTGTTGAGATTCGTATTGAAACATTCGTGTTAATCAATGAGGGGTGTTTTCACTTTTCCCGGGGAAATTGAAGTGAGACTTTTTTCATTAAAAGCTTATACTCTATACTCTCTAGATCTAATTGAATTTTACAAAGATTCAATCTTTTTGACTCTTAAACCCAAAAAAAAGGTTGTCGGTGGCTACACTTTATGTATATGTTACTTGGTTTACACTTAACTTTGATGCTTGTGTGTGGTTTCTGACCCAATTAACACGGATCTGAATCTTCCAACTCTGTTTTTTTTTTTCTTAACAGCTTTTTGTATTTATGATGGTGTTGTGTGTTTAAGTGCGGTCTAGTGGCTGTTTACCAAACCTTTTTAACTAAAAGTATCTCTCTCACACTGTTTAAAGTCATTGTCTTTATAAGTGTTTCTGTTCTTGATTTGTGCAGAAACGAGAGAAAGAAGAGTGACTCTGAAGAGAGCTCTTTTGGTTGTAAATTTACGTTTTGATGATGAGAGGGAGATCTGATGGAGGCCAAAAGAAGCGGCTTATTGCTTCCGTCTGTGTCGTGGCTTTATTCGTGTGTTTCTTGTTTATGTACTATGGTTCCTCTAGCCAAGGTGCATCAGCATTGGAATATGGGAGATCTTTGAGAAAACTCGGATCTTCTTATTTGGGTGGAGATGATGATAATGGTGATGCCAAACAGGATGATTCTGTTACCAATGCAGAAGACAGTCTTGTTGTTGCCAAAAGTTTCCCTGTAAGTTGTTTTGTCAAAATCACAAAAAGTTTGGTGTGTAACTGCACAATTTTATTATGTTTTATGTGTAAGCTAACTTTTTTGGTATATATATGTTAAAGGTCTGTGATGATCGGCACTCGGAAATCATCCCTTGCTTAGATAGGAATTTCATCTACCAAATGAGGTTGAAGCTTGATCTATCTGTAATGGAACATTATGAACGACATTGTCCTCCTCCTGAAAGAAGGTTTAATTGTTTGATTCCTCCTCCATCTGGCTACAAGGTGCTCAATTTGTGATTTTTTGTTTGTGGTTGCTTTGATTTGATTTGTCTCTGGTACTTTGTCTTGATTGTTTTGCTCTTTGTATTGATATTTTAGGTTCCTATTAAGTGGCCTAAGAGTAGAGATGAAGTGTGGAAAGCGAACATACCTCACACTCACCTTGCAAAGGAAAAGTCTGATCAGAATTGGATGGTTGAGAAAGGCGAGAAAATTTCTTTCCCTGGTGGAGGCACTCATTTCCATTACGGAGCTGATAAATACATTGCATCAATGGCAAATGTAAGCGTCTTTTTTGGCTCACTTTTTTAACTTCTTCTTCTAGTGATAACTTGTTTCTAATGATTTTTATTACTTGCAGATGCTTAACTTTTCGAACGATGTATTAAACGATGAAGGCAGATTAAGAACAGTTCTTGATGTTGGATGCGGAGTTGCGAGTTTTGGAGCTTACCTTCTCGCATCTGATATAATGACAATGTCGTTAGCTCCTAATGATGTTCACCAGAACCAAATCCAGTTTGCATTAGAGAGAGGAATCCCTGCTTATCTTGGTGTTTTAGGTACCAAAAGGCTTCCTTACCCGAGCAGATCATTCGAGCTTGCTCATTGTTCTCGATGTAGGATTGATTGGCTTCAAAGAGATGGACTCCTTCTTCTTGAGCTCGATCGTGTACTAAGACCTGGCGGTTATTTCGCTTATTCGTCTCCTGAAGCTTATGCTCAAGATGAAGAGAATTTGAAGATATGGAAGGAGATGAGTGCTCTTGTTGAGAGGATGTGTTGGAGAATCGCTGTTAAAAGAAACCAAACTGTGATTTGGCAGAAACCTTTGAGTAATGACTGTTACTTGGAGAGAGAGCCTGGGACACAGCCTCCTCTTTGTCGCTCAGACGCTGATCCTGATGCGGTTTCCGGTGTGTTAATGGAAGCTTGCATCACTCCTTACTCCAAGCGTAAGTTTGCTCTGCATTTGGTTATTTGGTTCAGTTTTGTATGCCATATCTCTCATACATGTTCTGTTTTTCTATATGCAGATGATCATAAAACAAAAGGAAGTGGGTTAGCTCCTTGGCCAGCTAGGTTGACTTCATCTCCTCCCCGTCTTGCGGATTTCGGTTATTCAACCGATAGGTTTGAGAAGGACACGGTACTTGAACCACCGCAACCTTTTTGCAACTATTGATCTTATTTGAGATCGGTATTGTTAAAGCACATTCATTGGTTTGTTTGCAGGAACTTTGGAGACAACAAGTGGACAGTTACTGGAATCTGATGTCCTCAAAGATCAAATCAAACACTGTGAGGAACATAATGGACATGAAAGCTCACATGGGTTCTTTTGCAGCTGCTCTCAAAGATAAAGATGTTTGGGTTATGAACGTTGTCTCTCCCGACGGTCCCAACACTCTAAAACTGATCTATGATCGTGGTTTAATCGGGACTAATCATAACTGGTACGTGTACCCGAAAAACCAAAAACTTTCCAACACTTGTAACAATAGTTCACTTTCTCACTCACCATTCCTTTTTCTGTTAGGTGCGAGGCTTTCTCTACGTACCCGCGAACATACGATATGTTGCATGCGTGGACAGTATTTTCAGACATCAGAAACAAAAAATGCAGCGCGGAGGATCTACTGATCGAGATGGATCGGATTCTTAGACCAACAGGATTTGTCATCATCAGAGACAAAGAAAGTGTAGTTGAATCAATCAAGAAGTATATGCAGGCTTTGCATTGGGAGATTGTTGCGTCAGAGAAGGTAACTACAGGTTCAGAACTTGACCAAGAGAATGAAGATGGTGAGAACAATGTCGTATTCATTGTCCAGAAGAAACTTTGGCTCACCAGTGAAAGCCTTAGGGACACTGAGTAAACAACAACATACTATCAAAAAGCAGAGAAGAAAACAAATCAAAGAGAAAGAAATTGTTTAAATTCCACAAGTTTTTTTATATAGTTTTTTATTTTGATTTTTGTAGTTGATTTGTACGACATAAATGAATTATGATGATATAATACTAAAAACTATTCATTGTTTTCTTCTTTTTATCTTGAAGCATTCTTTAATTTTTCTCTTTCGATGTTTCTTATGTATTACTCTGACCTTATCGAACTCGTTAGAATATTTAAGTTTGGTTAGAATGTGTTTCCATATGTTTGGTTGGTTAGAATGTTTAACTATTATGATCTTTGCTGTCGGCAGTACAGTATATGTTTGACAGGTTATTGAAGAAAATGTAAAACAAAATAAATTTTAAGTACCATATAGACATTTTGATTTCAATAGAAGAGGATTACTATTGACAAATTCAATGTAGAGATGAGTCCACATAATATGATTAGTTCAACGAAAATAAATCTACAACATTAACCTGTATTCAGATTGAGATAAGAATCATCAGTTTCCATGTTTCAAAATGTGGTTATCTACTTAAAATACTTTTTTAAAAATAGAGAAAAACAATGTGGTTGGTTATAAAATTGGGAAAACAGTAAAAAGTAATAGATTTATTATAGTGCATGGCAGAGGAAATTGCATAGATTAGACTCATTAGAGTTTAATAATGCCGACACAAAAGTAAGGGAAACAAAAAAACAAAATTATTCTCAATCAGTCTATGTATATAATTTACTGTATAAATAAATATAGATAAATGTGTGATGGTAGTAGAGAGAAATAAAAGGGCATCCAATTCCAAACTTAATAAATATGTAATTTACATAAGAATATTAATATAATTAATGATGGACCAGTAGTATGTTGATTTGTTGTTGTTATTATATGGTGACTAATATGTATTTTTACTATTAGTGCCAAAACAGTTAAAAATAAAAAAATTAGGGTAAGATTTATGTAATTTATTAATTAAGGCATGTGGAGAGAGAGAGAGTTTAATTATACAATTAAGTACGCAACTTAAGCAGAGGGTAGTTGTTGTTGACCTTTCTTGTCTAATTCATTCAAGATAAGGCAAAAAATTATTATATTAAAAAAAAAAAAAACATCTTCTTCTTTATATTTTTGTGAAATTTCCTAAGAAATAAAAAGTAAAATCACTCAGGCACAAGGTCTATATCCATATCAGATTTCTCCATCACTTGTCGTCAAAAACGATATCTTTTTTCTCGCCGCGTTTTATTTGTTCCTTCTTCTTCTACTTCTTTCTAATTTATTGAAGAACGATTCTTTGATTTTGCTGCTCTGATCTGAAGTCTGAAGCTTTTTTTACTCGATGATGGTTGGTTGTAGTAGATGTGTACAAATCTCAGTTTGGTTGTAGCAGAAGCTTTTTAAGTATTATTTAGGTTAAATTCGATTTGGGTTATTCATCCAAGCATCAAAAAAGCTTTTTTTTTTTTTTTTTTTTTTTTTTTGCTTTTGTGATCATTCTTATATCTAGAAGAAAGGAAAGGTCTTTTGGGATCCACTCGATCGGATTTTTAGGCGACGCGATTTGTGATCTTGATCTGGGTGATAAAGTATATTTCAGAGATCAAGCTTAGTTGAATTGGTGTCAAATTCGTTCTTAGGAGACCAAAAACAAAAACAAAAAAAGTCATACTTTTTTTTTAAGTCATAAAAGGAGAGATAGATAATGGATCGTGTGGTTGGTGGTAAGTTCAAGCTTGGACGAAAGCTTGGAAGTGGTTCCTTTGGTGAAATTTTCCTAGGTTTCTTCTATTTGCCTGCCTCTTTTTTCTTTTTAATTTCTTCTTTGTTTATGTCTCCACTTTTTCAAACTCTTTTTTCTGGATTTGTTTTGTTCCAGGAGTGAATGTACAAACCGGAGAAGAAGTGGCTGTTAAGCTCGTAAGTCCTTTTTATGATATGCTGTTTTGATTTCTTATGCTCTCTATATATATAATGCAGTGTTTATGTGCTTTGTTCTTGTTGTTGGTCTTTGCAAAGTGATTACTTACTTACCTGCCCTTGTTTGTCTTAGTGTTTTAAACTTGATTTTAATATATGCTTCTTCTTCACGCAGGAACCTCTCCGAGCTAGGCATCCTCAGCTTCATTATGAGTCAAAGCTTTATATGCTTCTCCAAGGAGGAAGTATGTTTTGAGTTCAATCTCGAGTTCGAATCTTACTATCTTCTTTCTGTTTACTAATGTATATGTCTTTTTTTTTTTTTTTGTTATTGAAGCTGGTATTCCTCACATCAAATGGTTTGGGGTTGAGGGTGAATTCAACTGTATGGTGATTGACCTTCTTGGTCCTAGTATGGAGGAATTTTTCAACTATTGCAGTCGATCCTTCACTCTTAAGACTGTTCTCATGCTCGCTGACCAGATGGTATATATATTTTCCTCCTGCCTTCTCCCACACTGTTTGATTACATGTACTTAACTCACTTTGGTTTCGAATTTGATTTCGCCAGATAAATAGAGTCGAGTATATGCATGTACGAGGGTTTCTTCATCGTGATATTAAGCCAGATAACTTTTTGATGGGTCTTGGACGCAAAGCAAACCAGGTGAGTTTTAATAATAAGACTATTCTACTGTCTGAGAGCTTCAGCAAGGGTACATTTGGTTTATATTATCTTTGTTACTTCCTTTGCAGGTGTACATCATTGACTATGGGCTTGCGAAAAAGTATAGGGATCTTCAAACACACAAGCATATTCCATACAGGTACACACTTTGTCTCCTCATGTCTAGCTCGTGTTTCAACTCACAGACTTCTACCCATATGAAACTGCCAAAGTACACCTGTTTTCTTAAGTGAAATGTCACTTTGTTAATCGAGAGTTTTACTTCTTAGGGAAAACAAGAATCTTACAGGGACAGCTCGATATGCAAGTGTCAATACCCATCTTGGAATTGGTGAGTTATTTTTTTCTGCTCCTCACTGTTTGCTTTGCTTTCGTCATCAGTTTGTATGTACTTGAGAGGATTGACACTCCTCAATTTCTTAATTAATATTTTAATATAATTACTCTTACACAGAGCAAAGCAGAAGGGATGATCTTGAATCTCTTGGCTATATGCTTATGTATTTTCTTCGAGGAAGGTAAAGTGATAAATCTGTATTTTGTTTTCTTCTTTTCTTGTCTTCCTATTATGAAACTTGTTCCTGATCCTTAATTTCTGTTTCAGCCTTCCTTGGCAAGGCCTTCGTGCAGGCACCAAAAAGCAGAAGTATGACAAGATCAGTGAAAAGAAGAGGCTTACACCAGTAGAGGTATTGTTTTGCGTCCAGTAATTAGAAACTTCTATGGTTTATTGACTTTAAGTTCTGAAGTTCTTGTACTATTGAAGTACTTGAGATAATCTTAACCTTAAAATTTCCTTTGACAGGTCCTTTGTAAAGGCTATCCACCTGAGTTCACATCGTATTTTCTCTATGTGCGTTCATTACGGTTTGAAGACAAACCAGATTATTCATACCTAAAGAGGCTTTTCAGAGATCTGTTTATCCGAGAAGGTCAGGAAATTGTCGAAAACACTTATCTGCTGCTGTGCTTATTTTTATATAACATTTAACAAAAAACACTCAAGAAATTGCTTTTGATTCTTATATATGCAGGTTATCAGTTTGACTATGTATTCGATTGGACAATATTGAGGTATCCACAGTTTGGCTCTAGTTCCAGCTCTAATTCCAAACCAAGAGTAAGTCTGTTCTGAAGCTATAATGTGCAGAATTGTTATCATTTTTAATAGAGTATCAACCGTCTCACGCTTTTCCTCTGTTACAATAGCCAAGCTTAAGACCTGCTATGCATATTCCAGTACCATCTACCGACAAAGCGGAGAAGCCTTCAAGTAAGCATCAGCTTTTATATTTCTTAACTTTACAATCAGTGGTAGAGTTAACTCTTTATTCTTGTCCCAAGTTTCCTTGTAACTGCTCTTATTCTGCGTTTAACCTGTGTTCTCTCTGGTTAAAGATGTATCGTTATGCCATGCTTAAAATAAATGATTCAGTTTCGGGAACTGGTACACAACTTTAACGCTTGTTGAAGAAACTCGGATAATAACTTTATGCCATGCTTAAAATAGATGATTCAGTTTCGGAAACTAGTACACAACTTGAACGCTTGTTGAAGGAACTCGGATAATAACAAACTTTCCTCTTAACTATATACAGTTGGGCAGGACAGTCGCGAGAGGATCTCAGCTGTTTTCGAGGCATACACTAGAAGAAATGGTTCAGGAACTGGCATTCAAGCTGATCGATCTGGTAGACCAAGAACCTCGGAGAATGTTCTTGCATCCAAGGATACGGTTAGTACATCAAAAAACAGAGAAACATTTCTATTTTCTTTTTTCATAAACCTCAAGATCCAAGACTGAAACTACCCTAATTATGTTTGGGAATTTAACACAAAGTACCTTTATTTGTTTGGTTGAATCAGCAAAACCAGGAGAGGCCAATCTCTTTATCTAGGAACCAGAGTTTAACAAGAAAAGCAGTTGCTGGGTCAAGTGTTCGAGCCACTTCCTCGGCTGATTTCACAGAGAATCGATTGAGTAGACTCGTCCCAAACAATGGTCGGTCCTCGACAACTCAGAGGACCCAGTTCGCTTCTTCGTCCTCATCTTTAGCCATGAAGGCTGCTCCAGCAAGAACTGCTCGTGACATTACGCTCCAGAGCCTCGAGCTCCTCAGTATTGGGAACAGCAAGAGGAAGTGACTGGCTGAAATTTGCCGCCCGCCAGATTCACAGTTGGTTCATATCTTTATCCATCTTTGTTTGAGAAATTATTGTTAAGAAAGAAAAACATACATGATTTGTTTACAGATATGTGATATAAAATTAATACATGGCTTTACTTCATAAAATCAGTTTTGTTCATATTGTATTTGTTAAATTTATATTATTCTCTATACCAATGTATGGTGCCTTTAAATGTGTCTCAGCTCTGAAGAGTTTGAAACCAAGTCATATCATTCTTGTAAGAAGAAATTATTAATGAAAATAATTTCTCTAAATAATTATGGAGTGGTAAAACAGGAAATATAACTTTACTTTTATTTCATACTATATAATATTCGGCGCAAATGCGAGGATTGTTGTATAATTGAATATATTAACTAATTTAAATTTATTTGATAATCCTAAAAAAACTTAACAAATTAATTTAAATGTCATTAACATTTTTTACACTTTTATTTCTTCAAATCATACAATATCAAAATATATAACTTATATAAATATAATCATACATACATTATACATATCTCTTAAATTTATTTGGTTTTTTATTGTTCAACTTTGATAATAATTTTAAATAGTATTTTTGAGCATCTGAGGTGATAAAATATTATTAATAATAAAAACGAAATTTTACTATGTGATTTAAATATATAATTTTAATTTTTAATATCAACTAACACATAACCTAAATTATTTAATAATTTAAAACTAAACTATTTTGAAACATATTTTCTATAACATCATATGAATTGCAATTAAAGGTTTAAAATAATTTTTTTTTTTAATCTGTTTTTATATTCTCCTTAGTTTAAGATATATTGCTAGGTTTAGTAATAATTTTTAATCCTTGTAATAAAAGCTAGATAGAAAATAAAAAATCAATTTTTTTATATAGAAAAATCTTTAAAGTACATATTTGAATTAAATTAAAAATAGTGTTTTATATATAATTATATGTTGAATCACAAACTGAATATGATGATTATTATTCTAAAATAAAGGTATTACAATTGTGTTGGATGTAAGTGAGAGTTAAGAAAATTTAATTTGATAATTATATTACAATTTTTTTTATATTCCCCTTAATTTAAGTTATATTGCTAGGCTTAGTTTTAATTTTTCATCCTTGTAGTAAAAGCTAGTTAGAAAATGAATATCAAATTGCTTTTTTATATAGCAAAATCCTTAAAGTACATATTTGAATTAATTTTTTTAAAATTAATTTTTATATAATTCTATGTTGAATCACAAACTAAATATAATGATGATATTCTCAAATATATTTATTACAATTTTGTTGGAGGTAAGAGAGAGGTAAGAAAAATTGATTTGATAATTATATTACATAAAACAAAGAAACAATAAAATTCAAAACAATGTAATATATATATATATATATAAATATACATGAATGAAGATGATTTCTTTAGTTTGATTCTTTCATTGGGCTTTGGTAGAAATTATTATTGTTGAAGGAACGATAATTGTTTTTTACAGTCACCAAAATTTTATTATACATATGTAATTGAAAATTAAAAATAATAAGAAGACAAAGAAGGAAGGAATAAATGCATAAAAACAAAGAAATTAAATTGAACATAATATAAGATAAATCTAACAAAATATATAATCACACTCTTAGCATGAGTTTTGAAACTACACAAGAACATAAACAAAACAAATAAAATATTTAGAATTTGAGAATATAGTAAACAAAAAATATAATCAAACTCTTAACTGGGTTTTCAACCTATGCAAGAACATTATACAAAACAAAGAAAATATTTAGGATTTGGGATATGGTGGAGGAGGATGTGAGAATGGTTATTTATAGGATAAAAAGTGGTTGAAGTTACATTTCTAAAATAATTAAATTAGAAGAGTTATAATTATAATTAATATGTGTTTAAATGAAAAGGATTAGAAGAGAAAAAGTCAATTCAAAATTTGTGTACAGTTACAACTTAGTAGTAAATAATGAATATAAAGTATGCATTAATATATATATGATTAAATGTGTTGTTTAATTAAAAATAAATATTAAATTTCAAATGGACCAATAAGGAGAGAGTGAAACCTTACTTTTATGTATATAAAAAATGAATTTAAAGTATGCATTAATATGTATATGATTAAATGTGTTGTTTAATTAAAAATAAATATTAAATTTTAAAAAATTAAATGTCAAATGGACCAATAAGGAGAGAGTGAAACCTTACTTTTATGTATATGATTAATTGATTATTCAGTTTAAATTTTACAGTAATGAAAAATGAAATTAAGAATTCAAATAATAATGTAATTACATATTAATTGGACCAATAATCATAGAAACAAATCTTGTCTATGGAATAAAATCTAAAGTATAACTAACCATTATAATATACAAAACGTGTCACAATTGATTATTAGGTATACTCGTGAAGTTTTGTTACAAAGTATTTGTTATTTTATTTATTGAGAAAATTACAATTTAAATTTTCGAAGTGTAACTGAGTAGCACTTTAAACCTCAAAATATGAACCTTTAAAATAATTTATTAATACGTTAAATTTTTAAAATGATTTCACTAATACTTTAGACCTTTAAAATAATTTATCAATACGTTAAATTCTTAAAATGATTTCACTAATACTTTAAACCTTAAAGTTAACTTTCTTGTTTGCACCGCCATAGAAAATGATAAAACTGTAATATCTGTCAACACAAAATAGTTAAATTATGTTGGTGTAATTTATATTTTTATTACTTTTAGTTTTTATATAAGAAAAGAGACATTCTCATCGTAGACAAAAATTTTACAACGTTACTCTTCACATTATTAATCTTTTTCATAGATGCATATCTATTGTCAAATGTTTTAACATTACCTTTCATTTTTTATTTTTTACTTTGATTATTCTTCTCTTGTGATTTAATATCTCGTTAGAGGTTTATCATTGACGTAAGTAATGAGTAACCATGATGAGGTTAGGTTTGGACGAGAGTTTATTTTCAACCCGTAAATAAATGAAGAAGATATAGTTTTTATCGTTTAAAAAAAAACAATTTTAACAAATTGTAATAAATAGTAAAATAAATTAAATTAGTATTTAAATCACCTAACATAACTTAACTATTTCATGTTAACGAATATTACTGTTCCATCATATTTTAATTTTAAGTTAAAGTGTAAGTGAACTTATTTTAAAAATTTATAGTGTTAGTGAAACTCTCGAGGTTTAAAGTGTTACTCAGTGATGTGAAAAATGTAATGTAATTTTTCTTTACTTTTTCATTAGTTATATCGTTGGAGATAATATATTACAAAGTATTTAAAACATGCTAATTAGATTATATAAAAAAATAGATCACGGAAATTACTAACTTAGCAATTTCTTATAAACAAAGACGGTTCTGAAAATATTCCTAGTATTAGAGCATGGGCATTGGTGTCTCTCAGATTTTGGTTCCTCAAATATAATAAAATTATTTTTAGAGTTTCTTAAGTTTGGTACGAGCATTGGTGTCCATCACAGTTGGTCCCCTGAATAAAATAATAATACTTTAAAATTTAAAAATTAATTTTTTTAAATAAATATGTAAAAAGATACTAAAGTTTTAATTAAAATAAAACATATAACATTAACATTAAAAACATAAGAAAATTACAAAGTTAAAAAAAACTTGAAATAAAATAAAATATACAATTAAAACATTAAAAATTAAAAACAAAAAACATACAAACATCAAAAATAAAAACAAACATTTTATTCAATTCATAAAAAATTTTGATTAATCTTCATTATCTGGAATATGTCCAAAGTTAGTCCAAATATGCTCAATCAAATCTTCTTTTAATCGTTCATGGACTTTTTTTATCCCAAATTTTTGTAAGACGAATAATCGTAGTGCTCATATTTGAACCCACACTGGCGACATCGACGGTATATGTTTGATCCACATCTTCTCCATGTTGAAATTTAGAAACAATGTTTCAGAAACTGTATGTTCCTCGTTTATCCTCGACAATCATATTATGAAGTATTATGCATGTTCTCATAACATTTGATATTTTGTATTTATCCTATAAAAGAGATAGATTTTTAACAATGCTGATTTTTGGGTTCGCCCTACCCAAACAACACCAACCACACAGACGTTGTCACGTGTAACAAAAGACAAGGCCAAAACGTCCCATTTTGAGGAACGTTTCTTCTATAATCTTTTTGTTTCGAATTAACTTTTTAATTATTATATCGAAGGACGCAGCAAACATATGCTGCAGCACTTGTTCTTATATGAAATAATTTTGCGGACCGTCACTTTTGTATTTGACCATGACTGATACTCTCCGCATAAGCAAATAAATCCCATAAATCAATTCAAAGCCACATAGATAACACAAATTTGGGATATAAAACATCATAAAATGAAATAATTCACGTTAAAGGAAGACTATAAGCACATAATTCATTTTAGTTAATATTTACCAGAATTGATAATTAGAACTAATTAGGATTTTCCCAACAGAAAGCTGTAAATACAGACTTACAGTGGAGTAAAGAACTGCATAATATGTATTTGAATATAAAAAATGATTTTCCTAAAACTGCTTGATTAATTTCCAACAAAAAAAAATCAACTTCCCATTAATTTGTATCCTTCCCAAAATGAAAACAATCATTATTCTGAAATTTTAATTTGCATTTACCTTTTAATTTTTCCTTACAATGTTTGACTACTTTATATGTCTAGATATACCTGTCTATATATCTTCATTGTCTTTATAGAAAACATTTACAGAAAAAAATCCTGAACTAAATTCATGCATGATATTATAGATAATAAATCCATCGTTATCATCATCATCAAAGTAAGACAAGAATAACACAAATGGAAAAATATATTTCCTCATATAGTAGTCTTAGTTGGCATCAGCTCTTCTCCTTTTCACTCATAAAACTTTTGTATATAAATAGTTGAAATAGATGTGTCTTAGGTTCTTCATCCCTCATTTGTTTTCTCTTGCATCTTCTCATTAATACAAAAGCATAAAACCTAATGATCATGCCATATTCAAAGCCCCAAGAATGTGGAGTTTGTAAGCGAGTCTTCCTAGCACCACAACACCTAATCGCACACACCGAAGCTTTTCACTCCAATCGCCATTTTCCCACCTTCTCTTCCCCAGCCGCCGCTTCACCCGCCAGCACCTTCCACCAGTTCCCGAACCAGCTCATGAACCGGAACCGGAACCCTAATCCTCCTAGTTTTCAGGCGAGGACTCACTTGGATTACTACCGTAGGGGTTATTTAGATGATCAAGGGAACTTTCATAAAGGGTTTCCGCCGGCGCCGGCTATGACTCCTGACAGGAAATATAAGTTTTTGCTGCCGAAGCCTAAGATATCGAAGATGGCGCCGAAGCTGATGGATCTTTTTCCGGAGGAGACGTCATTGGAATGCACCCGTACGCTGCCGCTTCTTTGCCAGCTGGAGGAACGGAGACCGGAGGAAACTGTGACGGAGAGCGGTGGAGCCAACCCGAGTTACATCGACTTGTCATTAAGGCTCTGACCTCTTTGGTAGTAGACTTGTGCGGTTAAATTAATAAAAATAAAACAAATAAAATATGATTTTCGATTGGAGAAAATTAATTAGGATTTTATGACAAGTGTTATGTCTTTGTTGTTGTTGTTATTTTAAGTTTTAACAGTTCTTTGGACTGACTATTGTATTATTATCTGTGTGTTTCGTTTCGGATATTATTGTGTTTTTCATTTTGCATCATATCTTTTTGTTATATCTTTTGACCATATGATTATTATGAGATTCATAACTAAATTGAGTAAGTGCGTACATGTATATATATTATTAGATTAAAGAAAAACTCACACGGAGAAACAACAAGTGTGTGTGCCTTATGTGTATATTGTGATGTGTATTACAAACTATTAGAAATTAACTATTTAACTAATAGAAATTAGACAACAAGTGTGTCTGATTTGATTGGGCATTCATTTATATGCATTCGGATATAAAATCTTATTTTTTTGGGTCTATAATATTATTGATAAAATAATATATACATTGAAGAGTTAACAGTCCGAATTAGTAAAAAAATATTATAAATAATTAATATATGAAAGCTAACATTTAAATTGAAATAAAGTAAAGATGAATTGATAATAATTAATTTGAATAAATGACGCCATATATCTATATATACATTTGTAGAGACATTTATCAAATAAATCCTGGAGTTAGAACATATTTACAAGCATACCATTAACATTAATTATTAATTTATTTTTTATTTAATTTATTAATATTAAATTTCAATTTTTGGAAACAAGATTTCTCATTCTTTAAAATTTCCAAAACAATAGGAACCACTTCCTTTAACATTAAATATTAAGTTTATAATAAATTTAATAAATATTAAGTTTTCAAATTTACAAAACAATATTTTCTCTATAAAAACATTTTCTAAACAAATTATATACACACATCTTGGGTCCATTTTAATAACAAAAGGTTATTAAAAGAAAAACAATGTGGAATTCATGTCAATCCCAACAAATAATTGTTAACAACTTTTATTTGTATTTCACAACAAAACTATATATACTAAAGTTAACTGAACATAGTTAACTGATTCTTTATATATACAATACAAAACTACAATACAAAATTATCCTTTACATATATCTAAACAATTTAAAATAATAAAAATACTACTATCTGTAAATTAAAAAAAAAGCACACAATATATTTTTTCTATAAATCACTACTTATTTAATTGTATGTTATACACTTATACAATAATATAAATAATAAATCTCAAACAAAATACTTTTTAATTTCTATACTAAATAATATATCTATATTTGTAAGGTTGTACATTTTTTAAAAAAATACAAATTAAATATTAGTTATATATAGTTAATCAGTAAAACAAATTATATCTTTTTATGAAAAAAATAGTCCTGCGGTGTACCGCGGGTGAATATCTAGTTATCTTCTTAAAATTACATGGATACTACAATTGCTTTGATATATTACTTTTGGAAAAAAATAATTAGGTACCAGTGTAATATACCAAGTCATTATAGTTTTTAATGAGTCTATTAAATATCATGATATCTAAACTTGATGAATCATATCTATGAAAGTTGGCTAACTCTCTTCATATGAATGTCACATCATTATTTCAGCATCTGCCACATGTCCATAATTAATGTTTACTTTAAAACATATAGCCTCTTTTCATAATTAATGTTTACTTCAAAAGTTAATGATTCATTCATCATTGTTCTATATTTAATTGTAAAAATTATTATTAATTAAAGTTGAACTTTTTCATCTTATATAGAGATATTGTGATGAAGAGGAAGGGTTGGGCTCTAAAGGAGAAGATCACTCACTCAAGATTGATGCAGACATTTAAAAAAAAATCAAATAAAATCAACATTGCTAAGTAAGCTAATTGTATGGCAAATTCATTTGTTCGTGAGTTTTGTATTATTAAAGGTTTCTATCTCTATAAGATCTAACAAAGTTTCTCTTTTTTCCAGCGAAACAAGATCATAGACGAATCTTATGATGTATCTTTTGTGCGAGTGATATTGTTGAAAAGGTTACTAGCTAGAAAATTACTTCAATGTAAGGAGTAGTTTTTCATAAGTTGATTTCAATTGCATTAGTGAATGATAAGAAAACTAGAAATTAGAATGATCAAATCATGACATTTAAAATGATAAAAAGAACAAAAAAAAAAAAAAAAAAAAAAAACCTGCGGCGTAGCGCGAGTAATCACCTACTTTAAATAAAATGCAGATGAGATAACTTCCTTTAGAGTTTAGACTATTATATCATTCAAGTTTTCAGTTTTTTATTAAGTCAACTTTATAATATCTCAAAAAGATTTGTCAATACATCTATCAGAAAAAAAAAAAAGTAAAAAAATATATATCAATTAAATGAAATGTTTGGATAATTCAGCCAATTATATAGTGCCACATATGTCAAAGTAATAATAGTGATATTTATAATCTAATGATTACATCAGATAGGGAAAAATACTTTTCTTTATGAAAATTTAGATTAACTTTTGGACTATTATAAATAGACAATTTAACATAAAAATGAGACAATATATTTGGAAGATTAATTTCAATTTGGAGAAATATCGTAAAATAATTACATATGGAACAACCAAGTATATAGCTTAACAGATTAGAAAATAGCAGATGGATGGTCAAGAGGCCACAGATTGGATTGATAAAGATATCTTAGCAAGTCTTATTAAGGCTTCTTGACAAAAGTAATGATGTTGTTGTTGTTAACAAGTTTTGTCAACTGCGATTATGCAAATAACTTTTGTGTGAGTGGAGTGGTCTTGTCTCCTTCCTCTCGATCGGCCCGTAAAAACCTCTCGTCGACTAGTTTTTTCTTGTTTGTTTTTTTTTTCTTTTTACCACCAACGAAAAATTAGTTCTTAAAATATATATAAACAGTAAAAATAATAGCTTTGACAAGGTTTTTTTTTTTTTTTTTGTTAAATAAAATATAGTGCTCTTCTTCTTCTTCTTCTTCTCTCAACCAAGAATTTCTCTGAAACCTATTCTTTCTCTCTTTCTCATTTTCTCTCTCTCTCTTTCTTTCACAATTATTTCGATCATGAAACTCAATGCCATCGAGGTTTGAACTCTCTGATCTCGTTCGATTTTTTTTATGTCTGGTTGGAAAATTTTAAATGTTTTTTACAGACATCTCTGCTAATCTGTTTAAATTTGTTCTTTGTTAGGGTTTGGCAAATTCACAGAGTTACAGCATCTGAAGTTCTAACCGGAAACCATTCCTCCGGAGATGGCGACCGTGAAAGGCCTTCTTAAAGGCCTTCGCTACATTACTCAAATTTTCGGTTAGTCTCATAAAATGATTCACAATAACATTGTAACCTTTTCTTGTAATACAAGTCACAACTCTGTATATATATATAAAGATGGATTCTAATTGCAGACGAAGATAAAGACAAGGATATGCAGATCGGGTTTCCTACAGATGTGAAGCATGTCGCTCACATCGGATCTGACGGTCCCCCAACCAATAATACGCCAAGCTGGGTATGGTTTGTACAATTCTTACTTATTTTGCCGACCGTGTATGTAAAAAAAGTATACTCATCATTGGTATTTAAAAAAAAAAAAACTGTAGATGGGTGACTTCAAACCTCAAGAAAATGAGAATGCTCAAGTAGTTTCTCGAGGAGATGCCAATAACAACAATCAAATAGGAGAAGGAGTTGGATTACAAGAGTTGTTGCCTCCTCCTGAGAAACCGAAGCATAAGAAGACGAGGCGTAAATCCGAGACGGTCTCACAAAACGGTTCACCACCAAGGCGAAACAGCAGTGCATCAGCATCAGATATGCAACCTAAAAACTCAAGACGTCACCACAGGAGTAGGCACGGGTCGATAGATTCATCTCATGATCCATCAGTTAGGAGGAGGCGTGTTGTCTCGGCTACCACTGACATGGAAGGTTCTTACCCTCTTTCAGACGGTTCTTCTACTACTAGAAAGTCTACAACACGTCATAGGAAGCCGAAAGGATCAGGAGGTGGAGGAGAGCTGTCGATGAAGAAGACAAAAGGGAAAACCGATATTCCTATTGTTCAATCATCAGTCGATAAATGTAATGATAGTATCAGCGACAAAGACTAAAACACACACAGGATGGTCTTGGTCGCGTGTCAATTGTCTCTCGTCAGTCTTTCTTTAACTGTTTTACAAAGAAAAACTTATTTGTTTCACAAACAGTCAAAATGGTTAACCCACTTGCCAAGTGATGAAATCACAGTTAATGATCAAGAACAATCTGGTGACAATAGCTACAAAAGTTGGATTTGAAACATTTTACCATTTCAATGATTCTACTGAAAAAAACAAATCTCTGCTTTAAATCGTCTAATTAGTTTGGCAAATGCTAGTGATGGACTAGAGACATAAACAAACCGGGCAATGCCAAGAATGGGACAAAGCTCAACTATTGCCAAAAAAAAAGAAGACTACATAAACATACCTCTCATCTCATCAGATGAATCTACAATTTTCTACTTCTTGCGAAGATCTATACCAGCTTTCTTGGCAACAGCATCAAGCCCGTTTTTCTCAATGGTCTTCAAGGCCTTTGTTGATAAACGAATTTTGACAAAACGTTTGCCAGCTTCCCACCAAACTTTTTTGTATTGCAAGTTGACGAATTGCAACTTCTTCGTCTTGTGGTTTGAGAAAGACACTTTGTTTGCTCTGTTTGCTTTCTTCCCAGTAAAAGGGCAGATTCTTCCTGAGATGCACATGAGACAATCATACCAAAACAGAATTAAATTTTCAATCTTTCACAAAACTCGTAATGCTGCGCAATTCAAGACTCAATTTTTACTTTTTTAGAGAACGGAAACCCCAAAAAGATTCAAACTTGTTGAACCCTAATAAAACTAAGTCAGGAATAAGAATGGAGAGAAGCGTACGAGCTACGATGGGTTGAAGAAGAGAGGGAGCGGAAGGTAAAGCTATACGATTGATGACATCACTGTAACCATGTGAAATTCTTACGCCGCTGAGTTGAGAAGTGAGAAACCCTAGTTCGGTTGATTTCGCCACTGATTTCGGTTGAGATACGGAACCAATCTTCATCAGCCAAGGCCCTTGCGTCGCCATTATCGCCATTGTTGTTACTTCTGCTTTGTACTTAAACAAGGATAACGCTACAGCCAACAAACAGGTAAGGAAGAGGACGAGAGATTATAATGGGTATTACGACGTCGTTCTGATGATTATTACACCGTTCTAACTCGGTTATCTCTAAACCGGGTTTTAATGTCTAAACCGCAAAAAAAAAAACATTTACTAACGAACAAGCAACTTTGTTTTTGTAACTCTTAAATACAATACAACAGATCACGGGATAGAGGAAGATGACATTTTTTCATATATTTTAAGATAACTAGTGTAGTGTGTCATCTTCGTTTACCCAATTGGAACGATTTTTTCAAAAATTGATTAGCGACACGATCGTTTCTATAGCAAAGAACTCGCAAAATCGTGTTTGGATCGGACCTATTCCAACGTCCAGTTGTTGGAGGCATGGGGAGTTTTTGTCCGGTCCCAACCAATCCCATTCCGCTAGACTCGCATGTCACAATGCTAAAGTCTTCCATAAGCTGTTCTGTTGGTTGTCCCATAAGTTGAATCACTCCTTCAACTGTCTCTGCCTCTCGATCCACCACTTCTTCAGGGATAAGTCCTTCGCCGCAAGTGCAATAAACTTTCTTTAAGCTCTCGAAATCTTCCTCGATCAAATCATGATCCGTTCGGTAGAAAACTCGGGAGTGTCCTCCCGCGAGTAGAACCGTTAAAACTACTTCGAAGGAAGCCTTCATGACTTCTCTCATCGCTAATGCTTGTGCTCGGTCCGCGAGAATTGCAGTCATTAACGTTAGGTTCTGTTTCAAGATCCTCAACGCAGGTTTGATCCTCGCGTTAGCGACATCTCCGGTGTAGAGGCTTTCGTAGAAGACCGAGTATGAGTCGAGGAAGATTAATCGGTAGGCTGCAACCTCGGAGACATGTTGAGATGCAGATTCGATTCCCGCTTGAGCGAATTCGAAATACGACGATGACTTGGTCAGTTCGCGGGAACGTTTTCGCGTCGCGGGGAGGACCTTAGGGTTGAGCGAGAGGGCTTTGTTGATGGAGTGAAGTTGAGAGCTTAGGAAATGTAAAGTGTTGAGACGTATGTAGAGGCGCTGTGTTCCGCGGCTAGTGGAAGGACGTGGGTGGTTGCCAGGTAAGGGTTCACCAAGGTGGTTAAGTTCTTCTCCTGAGGCAGTACACGGAGTGGCTTTCTTCCATAGCTTCACGAACTTTGAGTCTCGGTTACATCTTGTAAGTGGAGGAAGCGTAGGAATGTAACTCTGTTTTGAACCTGACAAAACCAACCAATCAATCAATCAATCACCAATGGTTTTGGTTCTATGAAAAAGACATATTTGTTATTCTTGAACTCACCGCAAGATGCTACGAATGTGGTGTATTCTTGGAAGAGTTTTTCTAATCCTTCAGCAAGATCATGAACCAAATCTTCTGTAATCCCAATAGGGATCTCAAAGAATTCATCGATCGCATCATTCGCTAGCTTCATCAACTCTCCAGCAGATTGTGCATAAGGTTCTGATTTTGATTTAGGGTTCCATGTCTATAAGAAGAAAACAAAGAATGGTTAAAATAGATGATACGTTTTGTATACTTGAGTTGCAAGTAAAAGGTTTTGATAAACATACTTCAGCTTCCTTTGCTCTGTTCAAGCATTCTTGAACTGTTTTTAACTTCTCTTCAATCCATTGGCTTAGTAGTTTTAATATAATTGACTCGACTTCATACGGAACCATCTCTCTAACAAGCCCTTTGCCTCCATCTTCACATTCTTCTGAATCTTCAGCCACCATCTGCACAAGAACCTTCTCAAGCTTCCCTGCCGTTTGCAGAACTTCAACTGTCTCTTTAGTAATAGTTGATCGACCAGCTAAGTATTGCATCAAGATGGAACCATAACATTGATGAAGCGAAACAGAGGCGACTCCAGCTGCAACCATGTACCATCTCTTAAGTATCGGGCTAAAACACTCGCGCTCTCGCAAAGCAAGATCCTCTGTCTCTTTAGCTAGGCGAATCAACATAGTTGCCGCTTCTTCTCCTTCCTCTGTTTCCGCGATTTCGGTCTTCATGTATTCTATAACCTGACACACAGTATAAAATAACAATGATATGAGAAACCTATAGAAAGAGAGATTAAAATAAATAAACACAATTTTATTCAAAGTTACCTTTGAGAATGTGTTTTTAATAGATGCTCTTATATAGTAATCGACCCGATCCCCTGAAGAATCCACCAATTTAACATCACCTTTCTCTTGACTATTCCCTTGAGAGATTGTCACGTCCTCTCCCAAAATCTTAGACGAAGACAATGCTAATGGCAGAAGGCTCTCGATCAATCCCACGTTCCCTCGTTGGAAATAATCATGATAGCTCAACAACCTATAATCACAAATTCATAATCAGATTCATTTTTGTGTGAGTAAGTCCACTTTTATAAGGAAAAAGGAGATACCTTTTTTCAGTCCATCCTTGCATTGAGGCTAACGTAGAAGTCAAGAGCTTCACGTAAAGAGCCTCACGATCAGACTTCTTGGCGTCATTTGCAACTTCAGCCAACATGGCGTGAGAGGCACCAAGCAAGTCTGGCTCCATCTGAGATGTCACAATGTATTGATGGAACAGAACCCAAGTGAAACACAAGTTATGCATAGGTCGTGTAATCCCCAACATTAACCATGTCTTCTTCATCAGTTCCAAAAGCTCATCAATCTCATCAAGAACCAACGTCTCATCACGTATGTCAAAAATAGACTGTAAAAGCGCCACATAGAGATGTACGTTGAGTGGGTATCCATCGGCCCAATGGCAAACCTCGGTGTTAGGGTTGCTATTGCGCCATGATAAGGAGGTGACAACGTTGCAAAGCGTCGGCATTGTCTCTGAGGTTTTGCTGGTGTCAATGGGTTTTGTCTCGCTCTGGCGGATGATTTCTCTGAGACGCATTGCACAGTTGTTGGCCTTATCAAGAGGGATTGATGGATGAAGGAGAAGACCAGCTTCAAGGACTTTGAGTTGTCGTCTTTGCCAAATTTGATACTCATGTATATCACCAAACTCCGATGATTTCACGTGACGGAGCAGCTCCAATGGAAGTATTATTGTCTCTGCTCGCCTACCCGTCTGGATGACAACATTTACAAACGTTTCTTTAATAAATCAAGAAACAGAGTATTCATTCATAATGGAGAAAACAGAGGAACTTACTTGGCCAACAAGCGTCCTCATTAGGGTTTTCCGAAGCCTAGTGTCACTCTGTTCCGTTACTTTCATCTGTTGCCTCATGATTTCTGCGGAGGTTAACGGTCGTCGAGGTCGAGAAGGTGGCACAGTTAAAAACCCAGCCCCAGGGCTAATGTGTCCTGAACCACCTCCAATGCTTCCATTACTACCAGGGGATGAAGGAGCTGACACGGCTCCCGAAACTGTCCCTACTGTCGACATTCGCCTAGACGGAGATCGTTTAAGCATCTTCAACCCTAACGCTCGTTTCACTCGGCTTGTTGGTGTTGTCACAACCTCCTTCCTCCCTAAAGATCCGAAGCCAGACCCGTTAGACGATCCAGATCCTCCTCCTCCTCCTCCTCCTACTCCTCCATCCCCTTGATGGTCACCACCATTGTGCTTCGAGTAGAACGTGAGAGCATTTCTACCTCCGAATCCAGGTGATGATCGACATGCCGCGAAAAAGATCTCATATGCTGTTTCACGGATTTCATCTCGATCAAGACCATCAAGCTTCCCGAATGGCCAGATGAGATCAGTATCGGGACAAACATCTAAGCCGGCCATTTCAGAAAAGGACTCCCTCCGAGAATGACGAACCATCACGGAGGGGAGGCAAAGAAGGAAAAAGAAAGACCAGACGGATTCGGGTTTAAGAATTCAAATGCACGAGGAGAGAGAAGGAGTTCTTCGTTTTAATAAAGGGGAAAAAAATGAGAGACAGAATGAAAGATAAAACAGAGAGAATTGAGGAGATGGAAGACAACTTGGAATAACCTAAACGACAGCAAAAACATATTGTGCAAAGGAAGAAGAGAGGATGTGAGTAAAATGAGGAAGACTCATAAAATTAACCATAATTAGCAAACCTCCTATTCCTAGTAACTTCTTCAAAGCCAAATCTATTGTTTTCTTAAGTTTTATGTGTATTCTCTCTTCCATGTAATACAATTTGTTTAAATTGTTAAATTGGACATATGATCATCTCACGATGAAATTGTTCTGAACTTCCAAGTAAGGTCGACTATATTCAGTTACGTGTTAATGTAAGGACATGATCATTGATCAGTTCAATGACCCTTTTTTTAACTTTTGAGAGAAAAATGCAAATCTCACAACCTCATCATCCTCCTCCAGCAAATTCAGACTTATAATCGGCAAAAATGCTAAAATCATAATTGGGTTTTGAAAAAAATGTAGCAAGTCTTGGAAAATTTAAACAGAGCAAAACCAATGACTCCGCCAGTACCATCTAGCGAAGTTGTTCACATATGGCTCCGCCCAAACTAATAAGAAGGTGATCAACACTAAACAACTTGTACCTAGCGAACCTAGGTTCAGAGACCAAGACCAAGGTATACCAAATCCTCAAGTTTTTTTTACTTGAAGTAGGCTAACCGAGAGAACAAAATCTAACCAAGAGTAAAGATTAAACTGAGAGTTGTTGGGTCTCACGGTAAGTGAGAACCCTCCAAAAATAGGCGTATGCCACTTAGCGTGGAGAGCACACGGTATTCTTTAGTAAAAGGCGAAAGAATAGTTCGCTTTGTGCTCACCACATGGCTGCGTGGTTTGACAGTGAAGAGAGTGTAGTCTATTTATATTAGAGTCTCAGCTATCCAACTCTTTCATCTTTCCGATGTGGGACTTTCAACCAAAGTACAAAAAAGCCGCTTCTCGTATAAAACTCTTCGTGGGCTTTCACGGGCCTAAAGTATTTAGAACTTGGGCTCAAAAACACAATTTTCATCTTCTTCCTTCTTAAGCCGAGTGAGAAACCCTAGAACTATAAGCGTCACTATAAATCACACCGGAAACCCTAAAACCATAGCTATCTCTTCAAGCCGTCAACAATGTCGAAGCGAGGTTCGTGCTTTTCCTCTTATCTCAGTTATATATCAGATCTGATACGTCTTCAATTCATCATTTTGCATTGCTTTAATGGGTGTTGTTGTGATTTGGATTTTTCTGATTAGGGCGTGGAGGTACCTCTGGTAACAAATTCAGGATGTCACTGGGTCTTCCAGTGGCGGCGACGGTGAACTGTGCCGACAACACCGGTGCTAAGAACCTTTACATCATTTCCGTCAAGGGTATCAAAGGTCGTCTCAACCGTTTGCCTTCTGCTTGTGTCGGAGACATGGTGATGGCCACCGTCAAAAAGGGTAAGCCCGATCTCCGTAAAAAGGTGCTTCCTGCCGTGATCGTTAGGCAACGCAAACCATGGCGCCGAAAGGATGGTGTTTTCATGTACTTCGAAGGTCAGTTTACTTGCTCTGATTCAACCCTAGCGTAAAGTTTGCATTTTTATTTGGTAGCTTCACATCAGGTTTAAGTCATGTATTCACCGACACTTGTTAGAGGGTGTTTATACAGTTACAAGCGTTGGTATAGTTAAGTTGTGTTCTATCGTTACAGATACTTTAATGCTTTAACGCTTGAATCTGCTCCATTTGAACTCCAAATTTTTAATATTTTTGTCAGTAGCTTGCTTGTGTTCTGTTTTGCTGTGTCTTTGGTGTAGTTATGACTATATTAAGATTCTTATATATATTCCAGAATTGTGTCATGTATGCATCGACACATTCAGAGGGTGTGTAAATACAAAACAATATCTGGTAGACCTAATGTGTTCTATCGTTACAGATTCTCTTATGCTCAAAAGCTTGCATCTGCTCCATTTGAACTCTACATTCTCAGTTGTTTTTGAATTGATGTGTACTATTGATTGATTCTGTGATTGTAGTCAGTTATGTAGCTTTATGTAATTGAGATTCACCAGGCTTAAGTCAAGTATCCACCGACACGTTTAGAGGGTGATGATACGGTTACAAGTCTGGAAAACTAAATTTGTGTCCTTCGTTACAGATGCTTTATTGCTTGAACGCTTGCATCTGCTCCATATGGACTCTACATGATGATCGTTATTTGTTTCCCTTTTGTTATTTTGTTTGGAATCAAGTACTGATTTAGTGATCTGCTCCTCTGTTGCACAGATAATGCTGGAGTCATTGTCAACCCCAAGGGAGAAATGAAAGGTTCTGCAATCACTGGTCCTATCGGGAAAGAGTGTGCTGATCTCTGGCCAAGGATCGCTAGTGCTGCCAATGCTATTGTCTGAAGATTAGATCAGTCAGTTGCTTGCATTTGATGATCTGTCTAAATACAAATTTGAGAATTTTGGTAGCAATATATTTTTATTTCCTGACAATATGTATTGACTTTGAAAAGTTTGGCTATTTAGACATTTTTCCTCAGTTTCTCCATTTCTGTTATTAACATCGTATAGAAAATATTAAAACGCTAAACTAATTATTACTATAGATGCTTTGGTCGGTGGTTCTGGCAATGTATGAATGCCAAAGCAATTGAAAATGATTGCAAGATAGATAGATTTGCTTTGAACTGAACTATGTTAAGTCCTTCGTGAACATTCATAATCTTTAATCCAATGGTTTCATGCTTCGATCCCTGAGGCAATACGTTAAGATTACAAAATTAGCTTTTCGTTAACGGATTTATATTTTTGTGGTTCTCTAATCTTAGATAGAGCTATTTAAGAGGTTTAAAAGTTATTGAATGGTACCTCTATGAGAAGCTCGAATTGGTCTTTTCGTGGTTGGCCGTTAAGATGGGTTAAGGAACAACCCAAGTCCCATCCTCCACAGTCACAGTTTCCTTGAGATTTCCATCTTTGTATCAAACTCAAAGGTCCATGCTCAGGTCCTCCATGAACCCCTGAAGGAATCACAACATCCATACTTGTGACAGATGTTGAAGTTTCAGTCTCAGTAGCATCATTTGATTGAACCATTGGCTGTGTTTTCTTCAAGAAGTTCAATCCCCAGCCTCCAATTTCTTCTCTGACCGTCTCTTGTTTCACAACAACAGCTAATGTTTCAAGATTTGTTGGAAGGTTGTTTTCCAAAAGATTCACCCGCTCAACATCAAATCTTGGTTCTTCTTTTAATGGCTGATCCCAAGAACACAAATCAGGTATAAAGCTTGTTCTGCTCAATCTTGAGTTCTTGACTATTTTTTTAGTTAATCCTCTGGTTTTCCCGTTAGTCGGTATCTGATCATTGCTACTAAACAAAACAAACTCTCTCTCTATGACTCTGTCCGAAGACAAGGTCGATACTTTTATTCTACCAACAAGATGTGGTGAGGATGATGCTTCTCCTCTTTGTAGGTAGATCATATAAACACTTTGGTCTTCTACATAGCTTGCCACATAAACATCTTTTTGATTCTCCAATTTGAAAACAAAATGAGGCGTTCCATTGGCTCTCATTGTGAACTGAAGGCTTCCCTCGGTATAGTTTGACAAGAATGACGTTTTGCTTGATAAGGGGATTACCTTTTTATGAATCTTTTCGGATTCAGTCTCATAGTTTTCTCCTACTTTGCTTGACAAATGACTTGGAGAAGAAGAGAGTTCACATGATGATACTTTGGGACTGCTTCTAACAGTCTGTAACCATTTCCCGCTGCATAAAACCGACAAAGGATGTGCATCTTTCTGTCTAAACAAGTTCCTTGATGGATTCACATCACCCACCATCTCTATTCTCGAATCCGAAGAAACCTTACAAAAGAAAAATGAGAAATCAAAGATTCTCAGTTTCATGCAATGATCAAATTTTGATGCATCTTCAAGCTCTAAATGGCAATAAAAGATTAAGCACACACACACACAAAAAAAACTAACATTTTTCATTTCAGAGGTTTTTTTCTTTTACCTGGATTAAAACTGGATTCTTCTTGTAGGTTATTGCTCTTTCTTTCGTCTGTCTTGTACCAAATTTAAAATCATAAACTAGTGTTTCCCTCTTCTCTTAAGGAATCAGATGAGTAACAAGAAAGTGGGCAAAGCTTGGAAGCAACAAATATGAGAAATGTGTAATGTACAAAAAAACCTAACGCGTTGTATCCACTTTTCTTTTATATCATTCTGATGTTTTCAGTCTTCCACTTAAGTCTTGTTTTCACAACTTTTGGTTGATTGGCTTTTAGTGGGAGGTGCGTGTGTGTTCGATCGTTCGGTGGATTATATTTAAACAACACACTCATGTCACTATCTCTTAACTTCTACAATTATTATTTTTTTTTTTTTTGACCGCAGTTTTTGCATTATTTCAAGGTGCGGTCAACATGTTAAAATTTAATTATATGATTAGTAGCCGTCAAAATTAATTTTATCACATATTGTCATTTTGATTTGTTCTTCAGTATTTTCAATCATATATACTGTTTCGTTCGTATTTTTTTATGTATGAAGTTAATAACTAATTTATAAACGATTGTAGATCTTGTGACTTTAATTTGTGGGTAAAAACATTAAACAAAACGGTCAATACGTGAGATTAAAAGGTTAACTAAGTTAACTAATTTTCAACTAACTCTTCTGCTTGTGATCGGAGCAATATGATTCATCTACTAAAATTGTACACTTAGCTTAAATGCGGTATTGTTAACATAACCAGGTTCATGGCCATCGCAAAATGAACACGTAAAACATGTCTAATACTTGAATCAAAGATTAATATAAGTATATATAGACTTCTAGTTAACAATAATTTTCCTAATTAAATGATGATAAAATACTATTAAGTTGACACATTCAATCTCGCCTGCTGCACTAAAACTAAGAAATAGGTACGGAGTATTAATCGTCGTTATATAAAACCCCCAGAGAAAAAAAAAAGAAGAAGATGGTTTTAGACGTAACGTGGAAAACTTAAAAGCTACTCGTTGTACATCATCTGAATTGTCTGCATGTATCTTATACTATTTTGTATTTATGCATTTTCTGTTTGCAAACTACTAGTAACAAATACTAGTTTCTAATTAAATACGAAAAATAAATTGATATGTTGTTTATTATATTATCAACATCATTTTTCTGTTACGAGTTTATTGTCAATACTTATTGTTCGTAGACAAAACAATATAAAAAGAAGCATCAAAATAAGAACATCTAGCTAACATGGCGTAACTTTAGGGATGGGTCATGGTCAACCACGTACGTTCTTATAAATACTAGTAGAACTTCTCGAAACTGTAAATTACACCCGTCAATATTAAATTTGGAAAATTAAAATGAGCTAGATTTGATGTTTCAGAGTTGATGTTTTCAATTTTTTTCATATGATATAACAGCTCGATCAAGAAATTCGAAATTTTTCGTAAACCATCGATTGTTTTATAAGATTTCAGGGACGTTTGAAACAAGAAAAGAAACAACTTAAGTTGTTGTCATTAAAATCCAAGAATTCTAATAATTTAAAATTCTAAAATGTCTGACGACGAAATTAGGAATCTTATAAACCCACCAACAAAAAATGACAAAAGTATTATTGTCGTTAATTAGACCTTGGGCGTGATCAGATTGGATCGAGGCACTCTTGCTCGACCTTTTTTGTTGCTTCTTGATGTGTATTATCTATGCAATTTAAAATTCAAAATGCAAAGCACGCTAGATATCTTGTTTTACTTCAATTATTTCACTAAATTTTGAATCTAATTTTTGTTTATCTAGGAAGTGTGCTGGTACATTAAGAGCAATGACCAAAGAAATAAACAACTACTTATAAATAATGTTCAAATGATGATTATTATTATTATACAACACCCATCAAATACAATAGACATCATAAATATCATACCATACTATATAATATATCTACAAAATTTTGTAATGTTCTATGTAACATAAACAAACCCTCTCCCCTGCCTGATCACTATGATTTTATTCATAATTTACCTGCCTAAACCCATTATTTATCTCTCTTCTTCCTTATGTTCTAATTATTCGACAAACATGAGTCATGGACAAAAAAATGTACTAATACATATACAAATAGACCTCTATAATCAATACTATTTTTTATTTTTTTGGCTGTAACTTATATAATAAGCACATGCATGTAATGTGAGTACTCCAACTCAAATCCAAGACTGAATTGGATAACTGCACTTGAAAGAGTTCACACCACTTATATGTGAAAATATGTCCGAAGAATCAACTAACTGTTCTTCTTCCTTTACCCCCACCTGCAAACCAAACCCTCGTTTTAATGGTTTTCAAGAAGACTAAACAAATTAGACTCATAATTGGATTAGTATTCTTACATCATCATCGTCTTCTTCATGATGGCCAGAACAAGCTTGTCTATTTGGTTCACCAAATTCATCATTTTTAGCAAATCGTCCTCTAACTCTTGGACGACTATCTGCCAATGTCTTCCTACATGCATACTACAAAACGAAACAGAACCAATAAAAAAAAAAAAATTTGAATATATCAGTATATGTATAAACCAATGGTTAAATCCCGGTTATGATGGTTAAGCACAAAGAGACCTTAATTTTCTTGCTGAAGTTCCTCTCGTTTCTCTTCTTCATGTACCTATGAATCTTCTCTTTCCTCTGCTCCGCTGAGAGTTTCCCGACTTTGTTGAAATTTGGGTCGTCTAAACCGGTTATCTCCGTCCCTAACTGCGGAAGAACCGGCGGTGCCACCATCTGGTTCTGGTTCTCTCCACCCTCAAGTCCCTATAACAAAACAAAACCCCATAACCGGTTAGTATTAGACCGGTTTACTAAACCTTTTAATTAGGCACTTCACAAGATTAAGAAACAAATTCATACCTGGAGAGGATGATCTCCTGGATTGAAGATGGGTTTGATTGGATCTGAACAGAACATTCCACCATTATCAGCCTGGATTTCCATCAATTGGTCATGTGATGGTTTGAAATCAGAACCGAGATGGATACTACCAGAGTAAAATCCAGATCCTAAACCGGCGTTCATCATATTCCCGGTTACGGCCATGTAAGATGGTAAACCGGAATTACCCAAAAAAGAGCACGTAGGAGAAGAAGGGTTTATGGAGCCAAGATTGTAACTTGGGACAGAAGAAAGACAATCTTCTTCGAAAGCTGATAAAGGCGGAGGCAGAAGCTCACCGGAGGAGGAAGAGTAGAGTGTATTCGGAGGCTGGTGAAGTTGAATCCCGGTGAAATCAAACTGCTCTTGGAGTTGATCGGAGACTGGGAACTGGATGGATGAAGAGAAGTCGATGGAAGCTGTGATGTCGTTATCGAAATCGTCTTGTGAGTCAAATATGATGGATAAATCCGCGTTGTCGTTGTTGTCTTCGTGATCTTGATTCGAACCACTGTTGGATTTGTCAGGAAAGTTGTTTCTGTTGTTTTCGACATAGCCGCAACCGTTTGAAGCAGAGGTCACTTCAGAAGTTTGATTGAAGGTTTCTTGAAATAATTGTGAATCGCAAAAATCGAAGATTTGTGCGGTGAGAGGGCTTGTGATCTCATCCTACAAAATAACAACAAAAGTATATCGAATTAGCTGAAAATAAAAGAAGTATAAATAATTATACAAGCAATTTTTTATTTTGGACATACTTTGAAGGCTTGCATAAAAAGCACTTGGTAGGAATTTCTTGCAAAACAAGAAACTCAGATAACCTAAAGGTTAATTAGTTTTAGTTTAATACAGTGCTCGTTTAAAGATAACTACACATTTATACTATCAGATCTTGTTCGTTCTATGTGGTTTTCATCAATACAGAATCTATAGAAGAAATTGACGATAAGGAGGGAGAGTTTCCATTAAAAGAAAGTTTTGGGATTCTAGTGTTTCTTTAGAACCAAAACATTGCCTAATTATAACCAACACCTGATTTCTTTAACAGCAACAAATAAAAGCCTAGATAAGAGCAAGAATCATTATTTTCTTGATACAGTAATTAATATATTTCTAATAAAAATTCATATGATTATATTTTAACATATAAATAAAGAAAAAGATGTTACAAATAATTAGCTATTAAAAAGTTCAAAATTATATTTACTTAAAAAAGAGATGTAGCATCTTTTGAATTCTGAAAAACTGTTTTATTCTATTTATGTCTTGTGATGATTTGTGGTTGGCTAGCTATCCAAGAAGGTACAATGAACACCGTACAAAAGAATTTAGAACTAAAGGGTTTGCTTTACAAATTATCGTTTCAGACGTTTGGAAGATGAAACGAGTTATAAAAGAACAAGAAATGACAGAAAAGTAAGTAAAAGGAATGAAGCAATTTGGCAAAAGATAAACCCGAATAACTAAGAAATGAATTCAAGAAAACGATGTTACCTACAAAAACATCAATTTTAGAAACATTGTTTTATTCCATTGGGTAAATTACATAGAAATAAATTTGACTTTTCATATAATAAAGTTTAAAGAGCGTTTGGATATACATGCAAAGTTTTCAGAAAAAAGGCTTTTTCCAATCATATGAGCAAACCAATGTTTGATAAAGAAAAGAAAACACCAAAAAAGAATTGAAGGGCGGCTTAAAACAGATTCAAGAACAAACAATTAGCATTGCACGAACTAGAAAAGAACTCAAAAGTGATGGACATGAGATTAATTTACGTACCATGGAGAGCTGCTCGTGAGACGAAATGACGTCCTGCGACATGTTTTTATGTGTTCTTTATGGCCTCCAACGTGAAAATGTTTCCTGGAAAAGATCAAGAGAGAAAATTCCCCAGGAAGAGAGGCTTCTTGATTCTTGAATGTGGTACCTAAGGAGTGATGGTCTGAACAAGAAAATCTACAGAATTAAAATACTGGAACGAACAAGAAATAACGATTAACACCAAAAAAGTTTGTTGTTGAAGACAGAGAAGAAAAAGAGTTTTCTTACAGCTTTCTAGAGAAAACTAAATTAGAGAGTTATGGAAGTTATCGTAACCAATTTATTTATATATACTTTTGGTTAAATTGTGTATCTATATATCTCTATCTATACGTATTGTATGTTGATGTAATGAACGAGTCCCTTGAGAAAATGCCAGCGTGGCAATTGACGTTAAACGCGCTGGTCCTAGAGTTTCTTATTCTCGTGACGTGGCGTTTAGTGAATGGTAACACGTGTACAATTTGAGTTGACGTGGAGACATTGGTCCACACACCTTAAGTGATGACTTAGTTGACCCGTAAAATAGAGTTTGACCCATATTCTTTTTTTTCGCGCGATAATTTTTCTTTTTTTTTTGGACTTTCTGACTTCAAAAGTACTAAAATTAAGCCTTCTATTTATGGAGTTAGCTTTTCTATTTTATTTTTAGCACTTTTATTTTTTATATTTTCTAAATTTTTACTTGGCTCCTTTTTTTTTTTAATTAGTGTTGGTAAGAAGTGGCAAAGAACAAAAGAAAGAAAATAAAGAGACCAGGTCAGTGAAAAATTGGAAGAAATATAAAAAGAGAAAGAGATGATTGTACAAAGTCAAATTTATTTCTTTCATGCAAATTTCAAGGAAAAAAAAATGTTACGTGATGCTTAGTTAAAATTCGATCACTACAACTTTCATATGAAAATGGTTTCCTTTGGATAAAATTCCGTGACAGTGATATAGTTTTTAGCATACCATACTTCGAGTTGTCGTTTTCTTATATTGTTGTTCTTCTTACAACCATAACCAAATTAATGAAGTGATCGTACCAAATGAAAAAGATACGTTTATAGATCGGAATATGTATATCGATCGAGACAAACGTAGACTATTCTCAGTTAAAAAATCAAAATCTTCAAAGTTCAAAATATCTCCTGATCACTTCAACATTTCAAAAAAACTTATAATTTTCATTACGCAGTAATTAGTTACGATGATTTATTTTGGTTCTCATCTAACTGTTTTTTTGTTTTGGTCATGGTTGGAACATCGCTTGTCAACATTCTATATGGTCCCAACTCTATGAAGCATTTGAAATCATTGCCTGAGTATCCAATTTTTCTTTTTTCCTGATATTTTATCCATAATACGATTCTACCAAAATTAATAATAAATATACATATACTAATAAATATATATCATATACAAAATACAATATATGTATCACCACTGAGGTATATATATACTTTTTTTGTTGGTTTATCTGTTATAAAATAAACATGCTCATATATACGAATACGATTCAAGAATTAGAGATATTAATGAGGTTGCAAAAATAATTTTATGAGCAAAAAATTGATTTATCAAGAGAAAGTAAAAATAGCAACTTGCTGGCAAGAGGAAAAAAAGAAACAGCTTGAGATCAAAGCTGATAAGATGAATCAATACTTTTTACAAAATAGACCAATGCCTTCTTCAAATGTACTTAGGGAAAAATAGAGATGTGCATATTTTGTTGATATTTTTGATATGATACATGAACATTGTATGAGTACATACATGAACATTGTGTATGAGTACATTGGTTATGATAACATATTGAAAATGTATGAGTACATGAACATTATATGATAAAATACATGAACATTGTATGAGTACATTTGATATGATAAAATATTGAAAATGTGGATATGAGCAATAATAGTAGGAGGAGCAGCTGGCGTTGGCTTTCTTGTCATTTGTTTGCTTTTTGCCAAAAACTTGATGAGGAAGAAACATGATGGTACCATTTTTCTTCACCTATCTTATACACACTTGCATTAGCCATCATACGTTTATAATAATATGACATATACATGTAGTATATAAGGCATATGTAAAAAGGTATTAGGTATATGCATGCATACATACAAAACACATTCACATGTGATGTAGAATATTTATTATAAAGGTAATAATACTATTGGAATTTGTTATAATAATGATAGTTTTTTTGGTAGACTATTGAAAGATGGAGAGGAAGAGAACAAAAGGAGTCTAATCCCTCAAAAGAGAGAGAGGCTGGCACAAGTTTAATTTTTTTTCCCTAAGAGGCTATTAATTCTCAAGTCCGAACTTTTATAGTTTAATGAAAATTGTTATTATATGTTAATTTTAATTTTGTTAGTTCAGATTTTTGGGAGGTAGGAAATATTTGTGGTGGATGGGAAGGACCATTAGTGGAATGTTCAAAAATTACTTCCAAAAATGTGAAAAAGAGATCTTTGTTTTTTTTCAATCAATTACACTAAATTATTAGTTCCAACTACTATAATGTTGTTTATTACCCGTAAGAGGAGGTTGATTAGTATTAGTCTCTTTCATTAAGAAATTCCAACAATTAAACTTCTTGAGATAACGTGGTCCGAGTGAATATGCAAGAGACATAAAATTGGTTTTTCAAGAATGAATATACAATTCTCTTTGGTCCAACATTCTATATACAAAAGATGTGCAAAACATGAATTCTTAGATCCATCTAGTTTATACTCACAAGCACTCTCTCCTATGTTCGGCTCACTGGTATCTCAATGAACTAAAACCAGATTCTACAAGACCACAATAGAAACAAGCACTACCACAATCACTGGACTAACCATTAAACCGCCTCTTGAGTAATCAAATTACCGGTTTGATTATGCCAGCTTCTTCCGGTCTGGTTATTATGTAATCAGTTCAATTTTAAACTCAATTACACTAAAATTATTAGTTTCAACTACTATAATGTTGTATATTACCCGTAAGAGGAAGTTGATTAGTAGTAGTCTCTTTCATTAAGAAATTACAACAATTAAACTTTTTGAGATAACATGGTCCGAGTGAATCAATAAACATTTATATTACACAGTTGGAACATTGAGGTTGATACTGCAAAAAAAAAAACATTCATATATGCAAGACACATAAAATTGGTTTTTCAAGAATGAATATACAACACATAAGAGACATAAGTGAAGCTTTTAATCTTATACAACAAGATTTTTTTCATGAAGAAAAAGAAAAGCTCATCAACCTTAGATTTTTAATTTCATCAGCTATAGACATCTTCTTCTTCTTGATAATCATTCTTCGATTTCCCATCCAAGAATAATGCTGGCCAAAACACCAGAAGATGATGATCAATTGATCATATTTCAGTTTTTTCAAATGTGAAAAAACAAAAGAAATGTTATGTAAGAGAGAGATACATGTCATTCGGAGAGGCTTCAACGGCCTTCACGAAATAGACCAATGCCTTCTCATGGTCACCATTAATACTCCAGAAAGCTTTCGCTTGATACCATTTATTTTGGTTCTCATCTAGCTATTTTTGTCTTGGTCATGGTTGGGACATTGCTTGTCAACAGTCTATTTGGTCCCCAACTCTATGAAGCATTTGAAATCATTGCATGAGTATCCAATTTTTCTTTTTTTCCTAATATTTTATCCATAATACGATTCCACCAAAATTATTTTGTTTAACAATAAATATACATATACTAATTAATATATATTATATACAAAATACAATATATGTATCACCACTCAGGTATGTTTTTTTTTTGGTGTATCTGTTATAAAATAAACATGCTCATATATACGAATACGATTCAAGAATTAGAGATATTAATAAGGTTGCAAGATCTAATTTTATGAGTAAAAAAATTGATTTATCAAGAGAAAGTAAAAATAGCAACTTGTTGGTAAGAGGAAAAAAAGAAACAGCTTGAGATCAAAGCTGATAATGATGAATCGATACTTTTTACATGGAAAACATATATAGGAGCATCTTCGGCAAAAAGCTTCCAGTGCAGTGTTGCACACGTATTTGTAATCTCCAAGAGAATGAACTATATAGACCATTGTTTACTAAAGGGCTTCTTAAAAAGCCCAATAACCCGTATCTCATGTTAAATGTAAAAAGGCCCAAACTTTAATAGCAAGAGAACTCTAATTTTTTTCGTCTGCAGCTTAAACAATTTTTTTTGGCTTCTCTCTCTCTATCTCTCTCTCCGTCTGCATCCTCCTTCTCCAAGCTTCTGCGATTTTTGTTTAGTAGCGCCGGACCAGAGAGTTGTTTAAACCCTAGTCCAGTCTCTTAATAGATTCGCCGATTAGTCTTCTAGTTGCTGCGTATACTTCTTCTTCTTCTTCTTCGTTTATACTTGGAAGATGAATTGTGCAAGTAAGTCACTCTTTCTTCTATATTTGCCGATTTAGGGTTTTCTATTTTGCTTGGTCTCTGTTGATAACACTGTGGGTCTTTTTTATTCCGTATAGTTTCCGGCGAAGTTCCGGAAGAGCCTGTGGTTTCGAAGAAGTCGGGTCTGCTCTACGAGAAGCGGCTAATCGAGAGGCATATATTGGTAAGTTAGCTCTTTGCTTTTCTCCGTTCGTTCGGCTCCTGTTTAGGGTTTTCAGCTCTTCAGATGTTTTCTTAGTGTAAATGTTCTGGAACTAGTGTGCTCCTTATGCACGATTTCCAAAATTTTGTCTGGTTATATTTCAGATTTGTCAATGCATCTGGTTTATATTCTTGTGGGAACTACTAGTTAAATCCCTTTGATATGTTGATAGTGTATCTCCGGTTCCGAAGATAAGAACTTTCCTGTGTATGCGTCCGTGATAATTTGTAGATTGCTTGTGGTACCTTATAGGATTTTGGGAAATGCCCGGTTACTGGTGAACCACATACCATTGAGGACATTGTTCCCATCAAAACTGGCAAGGTAATGATGCAACCGCTGGAATTATCATGTCACAGAGCACTGTTTGTAGAAACTTATTTAAAGCCTGATTCGTTCTCCGGGACTATTTTTCAGATCGTAAAACCGAAAGCATTACACGCATCTAGCATCCCTGGATTGCTTGGAGCGTTCCAGACTGTAAGTTTTTTTTATCTTGTTTAACCTATAGCTTCTTTTTCCGTTTTGTGCTTGCTTTTCTCGTTGCAAGGAAGGTCCACTCTGAAAAGTTCCATCTGTCTATTAAGGATTATATAGAGTTAATACGGATCAATGAACTTGATTATGGTCGACATGGCTATTTGAGTAGTTTAACATAGCAGATTGCAATCTACTCTTTACATTGAATTGTATGTTCATTTAGCATAGCATATTGCAAACAAAAGTGTTCACCGGTTATGTTGACTAAGGCAAAACAAATGCATAAAAAGTTTATTGTTGTGCTTGTAGGAATGGGATAGTTTGATACTATCAAATTTTTCGCTGGAACAACAACTGCATACTGCAAGGCAAGAGCTAAGTCATGCTTTGTATCAGGTAATTATGGATTAGTGTATCTGACACTACCTTATCAGACTACATGAATTACAAATATCTATTACGTACTCTAGTTTTCTTTTCCTGGATGTTTTCTTATATTTGCTAGTGATAACGGTGATTGATGGATTTCTTGGGGGTAAACTTTTTCTCCTGTTTGCAGCATGATGCTGCTTGCCGTGTGATTGCTAGGCTTAAAAACGAAAGAGACGAATCACGACAATTGCTCGCTGAGGCTGAAAGGCAGTTACCTGCAGTCCCCGAAGTTTCCACAGCGAATGCTGCTCTTAGTAATGGCAAAAGAGGTATGCTTGCACATTTGCTTCTCAAATTAAGTTAGCTATGTGGTCATATCTCTTGTAACAAGTTTGTTTTATTGTTGCAATATAGCTATCGATGATGGTGAACAGGGGCCTGATGCAAAGAAAATGCGTCTTGGCATTTCGGCTGAAGTTATCACAGAATTGACAGATTGTAATGCTGCTCTTTCTCAGCAACGTAAAAAGAGACAGGTAACGCGTACAGCTGCACATCTATCAGTATATTAGTTGGAAAATAGAAGGCAAGAGAGAACATGCTAGCTATACATATATATATATATATATATATACACATATATTATTTCTGTACTTTGGGAGTTTAATTGGATTTGCGCGTGGTTCTTTTGTCTTAATAATATCTCCTCATTGGTTCTTTTGTCTTTATAATATCTCCTCATTGGTTCTCTAGATCCCTAAAACATTGGCTTCAATTGATGCTATGGAGAAGTTCACCCAACTCTCAAGCCACCCACTTCACAAGACCAACAAACCTGGTATTTTTTCAATGGACATCCTACATTCTAAGGTTTGACATCTGGAACTTCTCAAATCTTCATTCATCACTTTATCTAGTTTTTGTCTGTTCTAGGAAGTCAATGCATTAGTAGTCAAAGTGACATGCTTACTTGTGCGCTTACATGAATATGTGCACTCCCGTGAATCCCCAGTTGGATGCTTATCAATGTTATTCTTGGGGAAAGAAAACAAATTAGTTTAAAAAGTATACTATTGTCTCTATTAATCTTAACAGTGCTTCTTTCCTATTGATTTATTGCATTTGTTTATTATTCAATACCTTTTGTTTGCGTAGGTTCCTGTATCTGTTCTTCTTCATATATTAATATTCTTAATTTCCTTTTATATGTGGTAATCAGGATATCATTGCTACAGGAGGAATTGATACAACTGCCGTACTCTTTGATCGTCCTTCTGGACAAATTTTATCAACGTTGACTGGTCATTCAAAGAAGGTCTGTCTTTTGCCGTGGTCTTTTTTTTTTTCTTATAACTTTTCCTTAGTTGGTTTGTGCTTGACATGCATTGTTCCTTTTGCAGGTTACAAGCATTAAGTTTGTTGGTGACGCTGATCTTGTGTTGACTGCCTCATCGGACAAGGTAAGTCATGATTATTATATGTAGTACGTGTACATCATCTAAGTAGGAGATTCTCTTATCCTTTGGAGTATTGCATGATTTTAGTAGTACTAGCCACTAGGAGATTAACTTGTCATTTAACAGCCACAAATCAGTTGACTTACATGATGGATTGATTGGTTTGGTGTTTTGACACTCTACAGACAGTCCGTATCTGGGGAAGTTCTGAGGATGGGAACTATTCATGTAGACATACATTAAAAGATCACTCTGCAGAGGTTAGGATGTAATTGAAGAACTTCTATAGTTCCTTTTATTCATATTTGTTCTGTTTAATGTAAAAGCAATGATGTGGTTTTCAGGTGCGAGCTGTAACTGTCCACGCAACGAATAAATACTTTGTGTCGGCATCTCTTGACAGTACATGGTGCTTCTATGATCTGTCCTCCGGTTTATGCCTTGCTCAGGTCTCCAACATTTTCATTCACAAGCAACTACTGATACCTATTTTCCAGTTTCAGCTTTTCTTTGTTTAATGCGAACTTAACCATGCTTATATAATATGTGCAAAATATTCGTAAATATTGCCTTCTTTCTTGGTGATGTGAAATAAGACTTGTTAGAATGAATGTTTCGTCAGTGCGTCTTTCTCATTATTGTTGTTGTCATTCAGGTGACAGATGCTTCCGAAAAGGTGGATTACACGGCTGCTGCTTTTCATCCCGATGGTCTCATTCTTGGAACTGGTACCGCTCAATCTATCGTTAAGATTTGGGATGTAAAAAGTCAGGTAAAATCTCTTTGACCTTCCTTGATCATCAAACTGCTGTCACTTGTAAGTTTGTTCTCACTTCACTTTCATCTAATCTGTGTCTTTTGATAGGCAAATGTGGCAAAGTTTGGTGGACACACTGGGGAAATCACCTCTGTATCATTCTCTGAAAATGGTTATTTCCTTGCGGTGAGTACTTTGATTTAAGCTATGTAGACAGAAGGATATCACCAGTTTCCTTCTGACTGACCAATATTTTATAAATTTTCAATATTTACAGACTGCTGCACTGGATGGTGTTAGGTTGTGGGACTTGCGCAAGTTGAAAAACTTCCGAACATTTGACTTTCCAGATGCAAACTCGGGTATTCAACTACCTGAGCACTTTAGTAGTCTAGTTCGTTGATTAGTTTTTTCATTTATTAAGACCTGAATGAAACTTTTTTGTGCAGTGGAGTTCGACCACAGTGGATCTTATCTTGGCATTGCTGCTTCAGATATAAGGTGAGGTTTACTTTGATACACACAATGTACGGAAATAATTTAATTAGGGGCCAACTTTGATAACGAGATATTCAAAGATAGTTGTGCAAACCCAAAGAACCTGCTATCACCAAAAATGCACTTTGGATATATGGATTTGTTTCTTTTGCAGATCATCTTATAAAAAAACTTGTGTTTCAATGTTGTAGAATATTCCAAACAGCTAGTGTAAAAGCAGAATGGAACCCAATCAAGACCCTTCCCGATCTGTCCGGTACAGGTAGATGCTTTATGATTGATTGAACTTTTGAAGTCACTGCTCTTCCTTCTTTTTTTTTTTGAGTCTGTTAAGGAAACATTGTAAATCCATGAATTTGCAGGTAAAGCAACATGTGTTAAGTTTGGACCCGACTCCAAATACATAGCAGTCACTTCAATGGACCGTAATCTAAGGATATTTGGTTTACCTGGCGATGACAATACCGAAGATTCTGCACAAGATTCATGAAAATATTTCTTAAGTCCCATCATCAAGAGTAGCTAAATCCTCAATCTTTCGATTTTTGTTGTATCTTTACAGTTCTGTTTGGTAGCTTTTTGATGGTCCTTTTACAATCACATACACGTGAGCTCTCCCTTTCTTTCTCAATCTACAATTTCAAGTCCGAAGGTTCTTGTAACATCATTACTTACAGTATCTGCAATTATTCACCTTTCTATCTTTAGTCTGAAAGAGTTCATATGAAGCGTTTTATGTTTCAGAGAAAGTTAGCTGCTCACTTTATGGTAAAGAGTAAATCTGTTGGACCTAAACGGTTAGAATTAAACACTTGTGCAAGGGCAGTCTTTAAGGGATTCCTAGTCTTAAAAGACAATGAAATGAAGACAAAAGAAAGTGATTGGTGGTCATGGAAATTAGAAAACCCTGAGATAGACACAGATTTTGACTGTACTCTCTGGTCAAAAAACACACTTCACAATCTTCCCATTCCCCACACCAATCTTAGATTCCTTTTCACTTCCTCCAACTCTTTCTCTCTCTCGCCTTTTTAGTTTTCCATTTATAGCCCATTTTTTCTAATTCCGTTATTAGTTAAATTTCGTAAACATGTTTTTTGGTATCAGCCAGCTATCAAGTGAAAGAAAAGTTTGTATCTTTCTCTACCCAATTTCCAAAGTAACCAACAACCACTACACCATACTGTATAACACAAAGTAAGTCAATGAGAAATTGACACTTTAGAAGATTAGATTAGAGATAAACTTACTTTGAATTAGATTCAAAGGCCACTAGTTGGTGGTAAAAAGGAAGCTAAAGCAGATAAATAAACACATATCTAAAGCTTTCAATCAATAAATTATTTATATTGTTTGCTGCAGTAAATCAAACTATTGTACAGTTTCAGAACTGAATGGCTCAGAAGCGTTAAAAGGAAATGAGACTCTCTCACTCAATCTTTCTCTCTCTTCTAATATCCCCTCACATGTCTTAGTTAGAGAGAGAGAAAGAGTGGTCATCCAAAGCCAAAGCCAAAAGAAAACAAGAACCCAGAAACCTAGAAGACAGAAACAAAAAAACATAAAAAGCTTTACTGAGCCACCAAGCAACCAATTACATAAACTCAAAAACCCATAAAACCAAAAAAAATCCAACAAAGATTCGATCTTTCATTCATCTCTACAAAATGAGAAAGCCAATGGTTTGATTTTTCCAACAATCTTGCTTCCAAGAAACACCCTCACCCCAAAGTTAAAAAAAAGAAAGAAAGAAACCAAAAGAGTCCACACACACAAACATGGGTATTTCAATCTCATTCATCAGCACCATCTTGATGATGTGTCTACTGCTTCCAGATCTCAATGTCGTCCTAGTAGAATCTGCAACAACCGAATACACAACCTTAATCTACAAAGGATGTGCAAAACAGGAATTCTCAGATCCATCTGGTTTGTACTCACAAGCACTCTCTGCTATGTTCGGCTCACTGGTTTCTCAGTCAACTAAAACCAGATTCTACAAAACCACAACTGGAACCAGCACTACCACAATCACTGGTCTGTTCCAGTGTAGAGGAGATTTGAGCAATCATGACTGTTACAACTGTGTCAGTCGTCTTCCTGTTCTCTCCGACAAGCTCTGTGGCAAAACCATTGCCTCTAGAGTTCAGCTCTCCGGCTGTTATCTTCTCTACGAAGTCGCTGGCTTTTCTCAAATTTCAGGTTTCTTCTTCTCTTCTTCTTCTTCCTCGTTGGCTCAATCGAACCGGTCTAACCATTAAACCGCCACTTGATTAATCAAATTACCGGTTCGAATAAGCAAGCTTCCTCTGGTCTGGTTATATATAATCAGTTCAATTTGTATCAAAATTCAAAGAGATTTTTCCCGGTTTGATTAGAATCGAATTGGTTCAGTGAACTAGGAAGTTTTCAGTTTTAGGTTTTGTATTTAAACCGATATAGACCGGTTTGGTTATTCTTACACCGAATATTCCGGTTTGGTTTTCTCGCAGGGATGGAGATGCTGTTCAAGACTTGTGGGAAGAGCAACATCGCCGGGACAGGGTTCGCAGAGAGAAGGGACACGGCGTTTGGGGTGATGCAAAACGGTGTCGTGTCAGGACACGGGTTCTACGCGACCACCTACGAATCTGTCTACGTTTTAGGACAATGCGAAGGAGATGTTGGAGACACTGACTGCAGCGGATGTATTAAGAACGCACTTGAGAAAGCTCAGGTGGAATGTGGAAGCGCCATCTCCGGTCAGATTTATCTACACAAGTGCTTCATCGCTTATAGTTATTACCCTAATGGTGTCCCTAGAAGATCTTCTTCTTCTTCGTCTTCTTCTTCTTCTTCTTCTTCTTCTTCCAGCTCTGGTTCTTCAAGTTCAGATGATTCGTCTTCTACAGGTTAGTGTTCTTGATCTCTGGGTCCATCAGAATCTTGATTTACCCAATAAAAACACAAGAAAAGAGTCATTTTCAAAGAATCAATCTTTTTCTCAAATTTGAACGTTTTCCGATTTAAACTAATATTCACTTTAATTTGAAGATTTCATTGTGGGACTTTGTTCTTCCATTTTTAGTCTCAAAGATTTCTTAAAAAAATAAAAATGTGTACTTTTTCTTTAAATAAATTGGTAACAGTTATACACCTTGGAATTTTCAATATTCCCTAATTAATAAATAATACTCCTTGGAGTACTTTATTTATTATGCTTTCATTAAATACTTTAATACCCATAAGAGATGTCTTAATTTATTAAAAATGGTCTACCACTAATTTATTTTCTTCAAAAGTACGTTTAGTACTTAGGGAAAAATAGAGATGTGCATATTTTGTTTATAAGAATGATAAGTACGTACACATACATGAACATTGTGTATGATTACATTTGATATTTGATAAAATATTGAAAATGTGGAACAGGAGCAACAGGGAAGACGGTGGCAATAATAGTAGGAGGAGCAGCTGGTGTTGGCTTTCTTGTCATTTGTTTGCTTTTTGCCAAAAACTTGATGAGGAAGAAACATGACGGTACACCATTTCTTCTTCACTTATTTCTACATACACATGCATTAGAATCATACATGTATACACATACAAAACACATGCACATGTGATGTAGAATATTTATTAGTATAAAGGTAATACTATTATTGGAATTTATCATAATAATCATAGTTTTTTGGCAGACTATTGAAAGATGGAGAGGAAGAGAACAAAAGGAGTCCAATCCCTCAAAAGAGAGAGAGAGGCAGCCACAAGTTTAATTTTTCTTTTTTTCCCAAGAGGCTATTAGTTCCTAAGTCCAAACTTTTTTAGTTTCATGAAAATTGTTATTATATTTTTAATTTTAATTTTGTTAGTTCAGATTCTTGGGAGGTAGGAAATTTTTGTGGTGGATGGGAAGGTGGAATGTTCAAAAATTACTTCCAAATATGTGAAAAAGAGAACTTCGTTTTTTTTTTCTCAATCAATTACACTAAAGACCAAACTATTAATTCCAACTAGTACTATAATAATGTCTATGAGTTGATTAGTAGTATTAATATCTTTCATTAAGGAAATTCCAACAATTAAACTTTTTGAGAGAAGAGAACGTGGTCAGAGTGAATCAATAAGCATTTATATTACATAGTTGGAAACATTAAGTTCGATCCTGTAAAAACATTCGAATCTGCAAAAGACATAAAAATGGTTTTTAACGAGATTCTCTCGTTTCTGAATTGAATATACAACACATAACGAACATGAGTGAAGCTTATAATACAATAAGCCGTTTCAATGAAGAAGAGAAGCTTATCAACCTTAGATTTTTCTTCAGCTATAGACATCTTCTTCCTCTTCTTGATGATCATTCTTCGATTTCCCATAGGAACCGAGCGTACTCTCCAAGAATAATGCTGGCCAAAACATCAGAAGATGATGATCATATTTCAGTTTTTTCAAATGTGAAAACACAAAAGGAATATTGTGTAAGAGAGAGATACCTGTCATTCGGAGAGGCTTCAACGGCCTTCTCGAAATAGGCCAATGCCTTCTCATGGTCACCATTAATACTCCAGAACGCTTTTGCGTATCTGCATAGCGTTTCTCCATCTTCTGTCTTGGACAAGCTTGAGCTGCTTTTTTCCGATGCATCAGCCTTTTTTTTTCCGGGGACAATAAAACAAAACTCAACATCAGAGACTTGAATCGAAAAAAGCCTATTAACAATAAAACATCAGGCAGAATACAAACTTGAGTTCTTCACCAAGTAACAACTGTCTACTTTGAGCTAAAATAACTACTACAAGATTCAAAGTGAGATTGGAACATAAAAGGTGACAAAACAAAACCCACCTCAACAACCTCTTTTCCTTGTCCGGTTAGAGAGTCCTCCTCCTCATCATCATCATCATTTATCTCCCAGAGGAAACTAGCATATGCCCCAAGAACATTACTGAAAAGGAAAATTACGTATAGTCAGGTAAATTATCATCACAGAATCACCAATGGTATTAGCAAAGAACGACCTATCCTCAGGGGATGCTTGAACAGCGCGTTCAAAGTAGCTCATGGCTTTAGCTTCATCTTGGTGAAGCTTCATAACTAATCTACCATAGTTTGCTAAAGCAACTCCATCACAAGGCTCAACTACAGTACACTTATGATAATACTCTTCTGCTCCACTAAGATCTCCTTTATACTGTTTTCCACATAACAAGAAGACATAAATATAAACTAGGTTCAAAAACAGAGTTCATTATGAGTTTAAAAACTCAATTGATACCTCCAAGAACTTGGCATAGTTTTTGAGAAGCAAAGGATGCAATGGATACTCCTGGAGCATGCCTTTGTAGTAATCAGCACAGTTCTCATCATCAAAACCAGGTAAATCAAATTTGATCTCATCACCAAACAAATCAAACTTATCAATCCCTAACCCTGCAGCTAAATGCATAGAAGGACTTGGTGGTCTTTCAATCCCAATAACCTCTTTGCCACCTTCACCGTCTTCTTCTTCTTCTTCCTTGAGTTTCGCAAAACTGAAGTCTCCGGCGTCAATGGAATCACCAATCGTAACAGTTCTGTCCAAATTCTTATCGAGATCTCCAGAATCGCAGTAACTCGAGAGAGATGCCTCAGTCTTCAGCATCTTCTTCTTTTTGGGTCTTTTCTTTCTAAATCCGTTGCAAATTCTTCGAATTTTTAAGGCACGTTTTGGTTCAATTGTCGTGGTTCACACAAAGATTCCTCGGAGGACCCCAACACAATGACGACGACTCAACGTAATCGTAAGTGAGAACCCAGTTTGAGAGAAGAAACAGGATAAGTGGGGTTTCAAACTTTTAGAGATTTCCTTGGGAAACAGCAAAACCTTCGCAAATTGGCCCTTATAGTCTTATCTTGTTTACAAATTCTCACTTGAACTTTACTTTCTATATATTTCACCCATCATTCCAAAAGCAAAACTTTTCAATTTTTTTATTTCAAAAAATTAGTTTGGGTTTCGATTTAAAAGGAGAAAAGAAGTTAGGTGTCTCGTGATTAAATATAAAGAAAGAAGGGGATATCCATCCACATGAGGTTGACCTTTTTTATGGGCGGCGATCAATTAGGTCCACACACATGAACTTCGATTTGTTGAGTCTAGACCCCGCAAAGGCATTAATAGGACAAAAGAGGATAAATCGTCTCAAATTCATTGGTCCATTCAAATAAAAAAGAAGCCCATTATAAATGTGACAAGGACGTGTAACATGTTCTTCTTTTTTTCCCCAAGGCCAGCCACAAAAAGTAAGTAATCAGTTTAGTTTTTAGGTTCACTTCTTTTTCTTTTCCAAACCGTTCATTTTGGACTACACACTAGTGACACACTTATTTTTGTGTATGAGGAAATTTTATCTTGTTACAAGTTATATTTGGAGAAATAAGTGAAACATATGGTCATTATAAAGGATCGTTAACTATTTTTAGAATAATGGGTCATGAATTCTTAGTCATTAACATATCACTCCAAAATATAATTTTTAAAATCTTCAAATTACATGGTGTAACAGAATTGACTTTATCGTCAATGTCAACTTGATACCTCACGAATGTCTCCATATATAGTAAACTTTAGCTCATAAACACCATATTACTTCTAATAGACAATGCTGTCTTTCTCACATACGTGAAACCCAATTATAGCAAAATGATTATTATTACCTTTCTCCACTCTTTGGAAAATTACCACCACCAATCAAAAAAATCTACCTCTTTCTCCATTTCATTATCAACTTCCCAGAATCGTAAATCGAGAATTGCGAGAGAGATCTCATTTTCTCATCTCTCTCGCAATTCTCCACTTTCTTGAATCCACCAAATAGATTTTAATGTAAAATTAATTTATTAATCTACAATGTCGATGATGTTTCCATCATTTCAATTGCTAGAGTTGAACATAATCTCAGCTCAAGACTTGGCTCCCGTGGCCCGCAAAACGAAGACTTATGCGGTGGCTTGGGTTCATTCTGAACGTAAACTCACCACCCGTGTTGACTACAACGGTGGAACAAACCCAACTTGGAATGATAAATTCGTATTTCGAGTCAACGAAGAGTTTTTATACGCTGACACTTCCGCCGTTGTTATCGAAATTTACGCATTGCATTGGTTTCGAGATGTTCACGTAGGTACAGTTCGTGTCCTCATTAGCAATCTCATTCCTCCTAATCGTCGGCCTGGATATCGAACCAACAACAATGAGTATCGTCGCACCCCACCTCCGGGAATGAGATTTGTTGCACTTCAAGTTCGTCGTACTTCAGGTCGACCTCAAGGGATTTTGAACATTGGTGTTGGATTGCTTGATGGTTCTATGCGAAGTATGCCACTTTATACCCATATGGATTCTTCTGCCGTGGGATACAGAGATTTGCTTGGAGAAGAAGATCAACATCTACAACATTTGCATTTAAACAGCAATAAAGGGAGCTCAAAGAATCCACAATCTCCTTCTTCAAAACAGTTTCAATCTGTAATCTCAAGGCCTGAACTCCGTCGCACAAAAAGTGATTCAAGTTCCATGGTAGTTTCAGATCTTCTCAGTAGAGCTGAACGAAGCCGTTTGGCTAATAGACAACCGGCAAGTGCATTGGTGAGCAGTGAATCTGAAACTTCACCTACCACGACGAGTTCTGATGATAAAAAATTAAATGGGTATTCGACTTCTAACAAAAACCCTAAGATTCCAAAGAAGAGGTATGATTCGATCGAATCAGACCTCATAGATCCTTCACCAGTAGAGAAACTCCATGTGGAGGCACCAAGAAGAGAGAGACAAAAAGTTGTGCCTTATGGTTCTAACCATCAATCACGTAAAACACCAAAAAATAAGGCAATGTATGAAAAACAAAGATCAGGAAAGGACTATGATCGTGGCCAAAGTTCTCCGTACTTATCAAGGCATGGAACGCCATTGAGATCAAACATCATCGCATCCACTCCGATGCGACCTAACGGAGTTGGATCGACTCCGATGCGATCCAACATCATCGCAATGTCACCAATGCATTCCAACATGGTTGGATCAACTACTATGCGAACTCCCATGAGGTCAAACATGGCAGGATCAACTCCAATGAGGTCAAACATTATCGGATCTACACCAATGCGATCAAACTACATGGCTACACCGATGAAAACTCATCATGATTTTGGTACACCAATGAGAAATTTTGCCGGAAGAAAAATCTTAACTGAATCAGAGTTAGGTCCATCGCCATCCGAAGTAGCTGAGAAATTGGCAAAAAATAGGTCGCATGAAACAGAGAGCTCAATAATCAGCGAATGGAGTATCGACGAATCTAGCATTGAAGGATTACGTTCCAAGCTCGATAGATGGAGAATGGAGCTTCCACCATTATACGACATTGGATCAAGCCAAATAAGCAGCAGTGATTATGATAGTGCGAGCATCCCCGCTGCGACCGCCGGTGGAGGAATGAGTTCAAGGCGGAAAACTCCAGCAGTAAAGAAGCATAACCGCCGTCACACAGACGGAGGTAATGGACCTTTTTCATGTTTTAGTAAGATTTGCGGTGTGGAGTGCAGTTTTGTTTGCGGTGGTGGTGGACCTGTCGACTATGATGGGTCAACTAAGAAAGGTGGACGCATGCATCGCACATATTCTGCTGATGATCTGAGCTTTGTGTAATTTTTAATTTTACATTAAATTCATATTTGGACCGATTCATTTTTTTTTTTTTTGAGTGGATGAATATATCAACAATGACTATATAGTAAGCAAAAGTTAATGTTACTGATAATCATCTTTGTGTGTCTTTTTTCCCTTTGTTTATTTTAAAAATATAAAATGTTTTGACGAAGGGAAAAAAACGTGTGTACCGAAAAGGGTTAAGAGTTCAAACCCAAGAAAAATTCAATCACTCATTTTTCTTTTCAAATGTAATTTTATTCCTAATTAAAATTCAATACTACCTAAATCCTAGCTTTACTATAAAAAGAAAAACAAAAAGAATTCACATTTTCTAATTAAAAGTATACTTGAATTTATAATTTTAACCCATTAATTTAAGCCACATAAACCTTTTATAAATTTGGGCTTACAGTTATAATAATAGAAGTAAGTGCATAGTTAATGTTTTCTGATTTATATAATTTTATTCAATAAAAAATTGTTCTAATTTCGCCTTTCCTTTTATTAAACTTATTAAAACATAACAGATACATTTGTGATATACAGATTCCGAAGCCTAAATCCGAAAGAGGAGTCAACTTAGCTGATGCTTATGGAGAGAGTGAGTGAGAGTCTTGGTGTTGTTGTAGCCGATGGTATTATTGGTATTGATATCTACAATAAAGAATAAAACTAAATACAATTCCGGATACTTTAATGTAGATATATTTGATTCATATAAGATACAACCGGTTGTTTATTTGTTTCATCTAACTCAAAATCGATTGAAGTTTCTATCAAATCCATCAATTAGAGCATGATCTTAACGTACTCCTTGATAATGATTTTGATGAAAAGTGTAATTTTCCACAAAGCAATTGCGCCTGCAAAAGTTTTCAACGGATCATCAAACATCATGATGAATATCTCATCACCACGATTTTATAATTACTATGTATCTTTTCCCACCATTCTCTCTCTATATATAGTACATTTTATCATTTTGTTCGACAACAATCATGGTCTAAGGAAAAAGTAAAAAAAAAAAAAACAATACTAGTTAATAATAAGAATGAATAAGGTGTATTTTTCTGTTTGTCAACTAAAATTATATTGTACGTTTTAAAATATACTACTATTATCTTAGTTATTATAGAAAAGAAAGATAATCAAGTGGTCGATATATGCAGTGGCATGATGATCATAAACAAATTTGCTCTTATAAAGAAGATGGACAACCTGTTAAAGAAACTCTAAATTAGGTCGAAATATAGGAGCAATGTAACTAATACACTTATACACAGAACCATTTCATAGTACACTTAGCAAAAAAAAAAACCGTTTTATATAGTATATGCAATTTAAACGTACAAATGGTTGTTTTTTTTTTTTTTTTTTTTTTTTTTTTTTGTCAAGGAAAATACTTCAATTGAAATAGAGTAGTTAACCGGTTAAACCGGGTACAGAGTTGAAACTAAAAAGACTTGCTTTTGCTAACTCATCTGCAACACAATTTTGAGATCGTGAAACAAAACGAAAGAGAGCTTCTTCAAAGTCTGAGGATAGAAGGAGGATATCATGAAGAATCCCATGGAGTTCCGTTTGGGGAGCTGCCGAATTGATTGCTTTGATCACCTGTAAGGAGTCTGAAGCTAGAGAGAATTTTTTGATACCGAGGTCTTTGGCATGGAGGATAGCTTGGTGGATGGCCATCGCTTCAGCCATGAGGGCCGATCGTACATGTCTGGCGGAGGATTGTCGGCGGAGGTCTAATTGGGATCCAGGATGAGAGAGAGTCCATCCGAAACCCGCATCCTGAGTGTCGCTTCGCCATGCCGCATCTGTGAAAATGGTGGTCAGATCTGGATTCGATACCGGTCGTGGTCCTGAGGTACTCACCCGGGGGGTTGATGGTTTTAAAAGTTGAGCTGCGTTCCATTCCTTTGCCTGGACAATCGCATTCGTGACGGTCTCTGCTGCTGAGATCTGACAATCTTCGAAGATTTTCTTGTTCCTCGATGTCCAAAGGTTCCACAGAATCCAAGGGGCGAGGGGGGCCTCTCCCAATCCCACTGGAGGCAAGGAGACTTGGCGTTGGAGGATTTCTACTCCTTGAGAAGGAGACGAGATTCGTGAGGGTGTAAAAAGGTTTTTGAAAGGGACCAGATTCCAAGCTTGTATAGCAAAGGGGCATTGGAAGAAGAGGTGAAGTGCGGATTCCTCTTGGTTGCAATGGGTGCAAGTCGCCGCCTCAATTCCACGTGTCCGCAGATTTTGTCCCACAGGTAGAGCCCCTCGCAACATTTTCCATAGGTGAAACTTCAGCTTCGGGGAGGTTTTGATATTCCATACATTGGAGGTCCAGCTAAAATCTTCAATCTGACATGTTTGTTTGATCGTTGCAGCGGAGTCTTTGGTGGCTACATAATAGCCAGACTTGGAGCTATACTCACCAGTAGCCGAGGAAAGCCAGATAAGCTTATCTCTTGCTCCCATAATGCTTGGTCTGATTGCTAAGATAGCATTTTGATATTCAGGAATAACCTCTGATATCTTTTCCAGGTTCCATGAATGAGTTTCGGGGATCCATAGGTCCGCCACTCGGAGAGCTTGGTCCTCTTTATTTGGGGGTCCCATTGGAGCTTTTTGTTCTGAAAGAGACAGCCAGTGATCATACCATACACTGGTTTCTTTGCCGTCACCTATAACCTTGCCAATATTTCCTCGGATGAGGTCTCTACCTGTACAGATTCCTCGCCAGCCGTGTGATGCGGCATTAGGGACGTTACAAGTAAGAAAGGAGGAGTGTTTGCAGTATTTCCCCAATAGGGTTCGCGCCAAGAGGCAATTAGGGTTTGTAAGGATTCGCCAGCTAACTTTTGCTAGAAGGGCGTCATTGAACCGCTGGATATCACGGAAACCAAGCCCCCCATCACGCTTCGATAGTGTAAGCTTATCCCATGACACCCAGACCATCTTCTTTTTCTCATCATTTGCATCCCACCAGAAGCGAGTCAGCGCTGACTTGATACGTTTACACAAAGAAACAGGAATCTTGAAGCAGGACATCGTATATGTAGGCATTGCAGAGAGGACCGAGGTTAGGAGTGTGGTTTTGCCAGCCGCAGAGAGGAATCGGGAGGAACAGCTAAGCGCCCTTTGTCTGATCCTGTCAATTATCCCATTAAATAGATCCTTTTTCTTTTGCCCAAAGAGTTCTGGGAGTCCTAGATACTTGCCTAGGCCTCCTTCTTTCTGGATGTTGAGGAGGTGTTTGGTAGCATCTTTAAGTGTTCCCGGGGTCTTTTTTGAGAATGTGATGGCTGATTTCTGAGTATTTATCAGTTGTCCTGACGCCTGTCCATACTTTTCGAGAATTTTGGTAAGTTCTAAGCAATTTGCTTCATTTGCCCTGCAGAAGAACATGGTATCGTCTGCGAAGAGAAGATGGGTGATTCTGGGGCATCCTTTGGCGACTCTGATACCTGTAAGCCGCCCTGCCGCCTGAGCCTTTGTGCAGAGACCAGAGAGGACTTCCGTGCAGAGGATAAATAAGTAAGGTGACAGGGGATCACCCTGACGGATGCCTCGTTGGGGTATGACAGAGCCTTGAACGGAGTTATTGAGAAGGAAAGAGTAAGACACTGAGGTAACGCATTGCATTATCCAGTTTGTCCAGATAGGATGGAAACCCATTCTTTCCAATACGTGTCGTATGAAAATCCATTCAATCCGGTCGTAGGCCTTGCTCATGTCAGTTTTGACTGCCATGAAGCATTTCTGCTGAGCTCCAGAGTTCTTGAGGTAATGGAGGATTTCATGTGTGATTAACACATTGTCTGAGATAGCTCGTTGAGGGACGAAAGCAGATTGATTTTCTGATATGATGTTTTGCAGGAGGGGTTGGAGTCGCAAGGAGAGCAACTTGGAAATGATTTTGTAGTACACCGTACACAACGCTATAGGTCTGTAGTCTGCTACCTTTTGTGGGCTTTTGATCTTGGGGATTAGCCTGATGTGTGTGACATTGATGTTTTTTGGCAGTTCACCCGAGGAGAAAAAAGATTGAATCTCGTAGATAACATAGGGTGCAACCGTGGGCCAGTGAGATTGGAAGAAACATGCTGAAAATCCGTCTGGACCCGGTGCTTTCTCCGGGTGGATAGAGAAACATGCCGCTTTGATTTCCTCAGGGGTAGGAATGGAGGTAAGTTTCGGAATAAACGTAGACTTGTGAAGGGTTTAATAGAAACAAGTTACACCACTAATGCCCCTAACCATTATATTATATAATGCATAAGTTTCTCTAGATTTTTGATTAGTCCTTTACCTCCAAAAAAGAATTGATTTTTAAAACAACGACTCTTCATCCGAAAGCATTACAATATAGCCTCTTTACACCAAGACAAAAGCAAAATCCTTGCACACACAAAAACACACAACTGTAAACAAGTTTCTTGGGACTCTCTATTCTCTTGTTGCCTGAACCAAACACAACGATAACGCAACGAGAGCACGACAGGTTTGACATTGATTGGGGGAAAAACAGGGGATTATGGTATGGCCATTACAGGACATATGGGGTCCCCAAATTCCTCATCACTCTCTCCAGTCTCCACCACCAAATCCTCCTCTCTGTCTCTCTCTCTCTGTTACTCTTGATCTCCCTCGTCTCTCTCTGAAACCCTAAATACCCTCGTGCTCTTCTTTTGTCTCCATTCTCTCTGTGTCCTCATTCTCTCAAAGCTTCTTTTCTTGGGTTCATTGAAAGACTCTTCCTTTTGGTATATTTTGGATTCTACGGTTTCTTGTTGACATGCGTGGTGGGTCAGAATTGGAGTTGGGGAAGAAGAGTAATAATGTTCCGGCTGAGAGTGAGCAGCTTGAATTGGGATTAGGGCTCAGCCTCGGCGGTGGCGCGTGGAGAGAGCGTGGTAGGATTCTTACGGCTAAGGATTTTCCTTCTGTTGGCTCTAAACGCGCTGCTGACTCTCCCCCTCGTTCAAGGTTCCTTCTTTAATCTTTTTATCAAGAAAGCTCAAATCTTTTGATGTGAATGTTAAAGTTAGCTTCTGTTTTACTTTACCCTGAATGTGAGAGTTGTTAATGTATCTTGTGAGAGAGCTTGAGAGGGAAGAAACGCCATTGATGAGCTTTTAGCTTGTCCTGTGCTATAGATATCGCTATGGAGTCATGCATATGCTAATATTTGTTCATAGGAATGTTTTGTTTGATTGATTAACATCTGAATTTCGAGAGTAATTGAAGTGGAAATCTTGATTTGTTGTGGCAGTCAAGTGGTGGGATGGCCACCAATTGGGTCACATAGGATGAACAGTTTGGTTAATAACCAAGCTATGAAGGCGGCAAGACCAGAAGAAGAAGAAGAAGAAGGGAAGAAGAAAGTGGGGAAGAATGATGAGCTCAAAGATGTGTCAGTGAAGGTGAATGGGAAAGTTCAGGGTTTAGGGTTTGTTAAGGTGAATATGGATGGAGTTGGTATAGGCAGAAAAGTGGATATGAGATCTCATTCGTCTTACGAAAACTTGGCTCAGACGCTTGAGGAAATGTTCTTCGGAATGACAGGTCAGTATTCTTGTCAAGTGATCTTATAATATCTACTCGATTATATATGGAGCTTGACTTGACATTTTCTGTTTAAAAACCATAAGGTACAAATTGTCGAGAAAAGGCTAAACCACTAAGGCTTTTAGATGGATCTTCAGACTTTGTACTTACTTATGAAGATAAGGAAGGAGATTGGATGCTTGTGGGAGATGTTCCGTGGAGGTAAGAATAGAATAAACTGAGCTGTGTTTCGACAATCCAAAGCCTGATTAGTTTTTATTAAGATCTAATATCATTATTCTCCCTTTTTTGTTTAGAATGTTTATCAACTCGGTGAAGAGGCTTCGGATCATGGGAACCTCAGAAGCTAATGGACTTGGTAAGTTTTAAATACCATCTTCTCTATTCTTGATTTCTCATTCTAGTCATCTTGATTAATAAAAACTAAAACAATTGAAACATTCTTAATGCAGCACCAAGACATCAAGAACAGAAGAGGGAGAGACACCCTGTTTAGCATCCCCTACCAAAGCTGGCATTGTTTTTATGGTTTTAAAAGTTTTGCAAGTTTTTACTCAATACTTTTTGAAGAAAGTATACCGGAGAATCGATAAAAGCAAGCACAACCTTAGATTTGAATTATAATCCGGGTTTTTGGGGATATGGTTGTTCTTTAGGTTCATTCAATTCGTAGTTCTTTGTTTCTTCTTTCGCTGTGTGTACCACCAGTTTTCTCTGTTCTCCTCACAGAGTGCTCTTGTTTATTTTCTTCTTTCATATTGTGTATATATAGTTGAAGGCAGCTATCTAAATGTGATAAGAGTTATGTTTCTCTCTTTGGGTGTTGTTGATTTCAAGGAATGAATATCACTTGCCTTTCATATCTGTCTGTCTTTTTGTGTCTGTTTCCATTCAAAACTCAAACGTTTGGAAGAAACAGATTGCGGTCAACTGAAAGATGTATATATGACCATCAGATTTTATAATTTTTTGATTCTTTCCATTTGTATTTTATTTGTTGCTGTAATTTTGATTTATGGATTTTACGTTGATGGAAATTACAGCAAATTTAGAACTACTACCAATTTATTTATTTAAATAGTTAAAACTTTAACAAACTTTTTTAATCTGTTATAATTCATTTTAATTGTTGACCAATTTTGTATTTATTTAGAAATTAAAGTCAATTGTAGTTGTAGGTGGCAAAGAAAAAATAAGAAATTTTTTTAATTCATTCCACCAAATCAAAATATTTGACAAGTTATTATAGTAATAGTTAAATTGGTTACCTACTTACTTACCTTAAAAAAAAAAAAATACAAGATACTTTAAGAAGTTAAGAGTCTTTTGCCCAAAAAGCAAGTTAAGACTAAAGAGTCCAACCAGATAAGAACTTAAAGTCAAAAAAGACCTGTATGAATGTAACTCTGTAGAAAGAAGAAGAAGAAGAAGAAGATTCATGTTTGTTTCTTCATTCCTAAAGACAACAATTTAGGAATGGATCATCATCATCATCACAATCAATGGCGTATGAGGTTCTCGTTCAAGAACGCCACAATTGCTCTCACTGTCGTCAACGTTCTCATCTTCCTCTTCCTCCTTCAGGGATTTTTCACTTCCTCCTCTTCTTCTTCTTCTTCCTCTCGCCGAATCGTTTCAGGTTTCTCTTGCTATTCCCCTCTCTCTCTCTGTAAACTCTTGTCATATAATTCCTTGTGGGGTATATCCTGATTTTGCGATTACGATCAAAGTTTGGTGCTTGATGGATCATCTTGTGATGGGTCTTTCTCAGATCTGTTCATAACTACAAAAAGTTTTAATCTTGTTGAATGGTTCTTTAGAAATCTGGATCCTTTCCTTAGATATTTAGTGAATTACGCTTCTGTATCACTTCAATTTCTCGAATTCGATTATATCACTTGGATTTTAATCTTTCTACACTTAGAAGAAGCTGTTGACATCAAAGTTGTTAAAGAGTCACATTCTACATTACTCAATAGCTTTGTCTTATTTTTGGGTACCTTTTGGATAACTGCAGCTCAGCTTCGGTACATCAAGGAAGCTGAAGAGATTAGGCTAAAGATACAACCTTTAGAGCTCATCAAAAGAGTAAGAGCACACTATACATTTAGTAGCCACTTCTTCTAATTGCATTACATATGCTTTTCGAAAGATTAAAGATCTTTGGCTCTATGGTCTTTGAATGTATAGGTCAGAGAAATCGAACAGGAAGCATCCGGGGGACAAGAAACTGAGCAGCAGAAAGATGTGAAGCAGACTACAGCTGTTGATCTCTCTAAACGCCTCAAGGACTTCCGTGCACTAAACGATGCATCAAGCTTGAAAGGTAACGATATAACAACATATCTTTTTGTCTATGTTTTGAGCTTTAAGATGACAAAACAAGATGAAGGTTTTGATCTGTATGACAAATGATTTTATAATCTGCACAGCATTGGAAGAATGGCGAAAGCGGAAAATGGAACGAGCTAGACAACGGGATCTTGAGAAAACCGGAGGAGTTTCGTCCATCAAAACATAATCATAACTACTTATATAAGTCATTCATCCTCAGATTATATCATCTGGCTGCTGCCTGCTGCTATATAAAAAGATTAAAAAACATTATGTCTCATGAAAAAAATCATGTAAGCCTAATATACACAGAACAAACCTGTTAAACGAACTGGAAGAAAGAAAAAGAAAGAAAATGATCTAAGTGTATAATGTTAAATGTTTCAGACAGTTAACATTGCTTACACCAAATTATATTGTGAAATGTGAACGCAACTGAATTTGGTTCAATTGAACCAATACCATTAGTAACTTAGTTATATAGTCTGGTGCTTATGCTTCTCCACAGTCTTCACCATTGTGGCCTCTATCATCTTTATCATAATAACTTTCATTCTGTCTGTTTAGCTGCTTCATGTTTGTTAATTGTTATATTTGATCGCTCTATTTTTAGAGGAAACAACAAAAAAATGTAAAACAGCCGGTGACGAACATGTTTGGAGGGAGATCTGGTTATTTAGTGTTTGGGCCCAACCCCAACAGGCCCACGAAGAGTCGCCGGGCGCAAGTGCCGTATGCAATCGAATGTATAACTCTTTTGAAAAAAAGTCAATTTCGTTCGTAGTAGCTATAGTAAATTAGTAATATATCAAAAATTCAAAATCGACATCTTCGTGATTAAGATAAAAGAAAGAAAAGCAACCAAGTTCCATATACTACATTAATATTATAGTCGGTGGTAATTTTTCCTCTTTATTTTCTAAATCCTTAATCGAATATTTTTTTTTTCTTTCTTTTGTCGTCCTTCAAATAACTTTGTTAACATTGTTATAAAATAATTCATACATATTTAAATAAAATAAATTAATAAATATATTTCTCCCAACATATGGCTATGTATATTATAAATGTTAATTCTTTCCAGGTGGATTATTATAAATAAATGACCCCAATATATGGTAACTTGGAACATTTAATATGATAAAAACGTAACAAGGGGATAATATAAAAGAAAGCAGTTTGGAGATTCGAGCTCGATGACAACACTGGCCTATATCCAACACTTTGGAGAAACGTCACGACACGTGTCCCACCACCTGTTAGCAGCTAAACACAAAGGGTCTATCTCGCATGGCACGTGTTCCTTTGCCAAATAACACCTAAGCTCGGTGTATATATAACTATGTCCCCCATGTATCTTTTCCATTAAGGATCATCATCACCGAAGACGTTAGCTAGCTTTGTTGTTGGATCAGAGAGAAGAAAGTTTCGGAGTAGCAAAGGAGTGTTTAATTAAGAGGATATTCATGGCGACGACAGTGGGAAGAAACATAGCAGCACCATTGCTGTTCTTGAATCTGGTTATGTACCTGATTGTGCTTGGTTTTGCAAGTTGGTGTCTCAATAGATACATCAACGGCCAAACCCACCACCCAAGTAAAGTTTTTGTTTTGCTTTCTTTCTCTAGATAAATGAGCTATAGCTAATATTAATCTGATCAATTCGAGTAACTAATTATTCTAATATTGAACATGTAATAGGTTTTGGAGGCAATGGAGCAACGCCGCTCTTCTTGACGTTTTCCATATTGGCAGCGGTGATAGGGATAACGTCGAAGTTGGCCGGAGCTAATCATATTAGGTTTTGGAGAAATGATAGTCTCGCTGCTGCAGGGTCTACTTCCATCGTTGCATGGGCCGTCACAGCTCTTGCCATGGGGTAAGACAAAATCTTCTATATATAATTTATATGATGACATATATATATTCTTAAGAGTTTCTTTTCTTAAAATATGGTGTAAATGATCTAGGTATAATTTTGACAACTATTATTCTTCCAAGTTTTATATTCAGGATATTAAAAACAGTAGGTGTTTTGGATGCAAGTGTGTGACTTGTAAATATGTAGTTTAACGAATTTTATACTGGTGAAGGTTGGCATGCAAGCAAATAAACATAGGAGGGTGGAGAGGATGGAGATTGAAGATGATTGAAGCCTTCATAATAATTTTGACGTTCACCCAACTACTCTACCTCATGTTGATCCACGCGGGTTCACTTAGCAGCAAATATGGTCCCGGCTACAGAGACCAAGACTATGCTACAGGCCAAGGTCATGGTCATGTACCACACACTGCTGGCGAGCACAAGGCTGGTGTTGGAACTACTATGGCCGTTTAATTTTAAGTTTGTGTGTTTAAATTAAGTTTGACTTTTGGATAGTAATTAAGTACCCCTTATCGTAGACAAATTAGTTGTGTTTTTCGAAGTTTTATGTAATAATGTAATTCTATCCATCTGACGAACGAAAGAAACCTTCTGTGGTCTTTTTGGTAAGTGTTATGGTTCTGTGTTTCTTTTTGTGTTTGACGCCCAAAGCAAATTTTCTCTTAGGAAAATTGGAATTGGATTGAACAAAAGTAAAAAAAGAAAACATTTCAAATCAAGTGATCGCTACGCTACTTTTGACAATTTTATAATTCATTGTCGGTATCAAGAATTCTTAATTAATTTTTGTTCGGATTGAGTTCGGTTTGGTTGATGTCCAATCTTAACCGTAACTGTAACCGTAACCGAACTATGGGGCTAGGATGTAAAACTTAATAAATGTCAGGGTTTTCTCCTGTAATTATTAAAACTTCCAACTGAAACAGGGTTTTTTGTGAATTCGTGATCTTAGAGAGGGCTTTGTCATGGCATAGTGCATGTGCTCCGTTTCGCAAGATGGTAATTGGGTGACGACTGTATCATGTACTTGCCCTGAGGTTGATTCATGGTTAAAGTATCAAATTTTGGTTTCGTTTTCAACAGTTTTATAGCGACTGTGGAAAGTTTCGTGAAAGCCCGACAAGTGTTTTGATAGAATGCCTAAAGAGAAGACTATTAACTATTTCTTCGATGTTAAGTATTAGGGAATGGTTGTGGAGAGATATGGACCACTAAATCGTTGATATCCACCTCAACGTAGGATCCAAGAACAGTAATATGATTCGACAACTTAGAATAGGATTGGTCTCTAGTCTCTACGGAGTCATCAGCCAAAGAAGCTATCTTTTTTTCCAAGAATCAGACACTGTAGCATCCAAATTCAGATGACATTCATGAACTAATGATAATTATAATCTATGTATATTGGCGAACAGCCGCAAGGAACAGAGAAGAGAAAAAAAATAAGGAAAATCTCAGTATATATAGACAAAAATATACATGACCAACACGAGAGAGTAAAAAGCTTCTTGGTCACAGTTGTGGTTTCGCTATTCTAATTTCGTAGTTTTATTTACTATACTTAAAAAAACGCTATCTTTGTGCTTCTTCTGATTCTCTTTCCCGTCGATACGCAACGATTTCTTTATCAACTACTCTCCCAACACGTCTGTTTCTCCTGTTTCTTTTACTTACACCTCTCTTGCCTTCTTTCTCAATCACAGGTTCCGACATTGGGACAAAGTGTAGGAAACACAAAGGTATCAAAGCTGCTAGGGACTGTACGAGAATCCCTGAAGACAAGTTTGAGTAGTTACTTGACGTTATACCGATCAGATTAGCCAACCCCACGCCTAGGAATGCGCTAACTATCTGTGATAGACACAGAGCTGAAGCAAGAAACGATGTGACTGATCCTTCACACCCTCGTGGACACATACTGGCTAATCGTACTGCAAAGGGAAGGATCTTGAACTGTGCTAGGATCTCTGCTAAGCTTGAAAAACACAGCACGTAAACCTCGTTGGAGATTCCTAAAAGTAGGTTTATTTGCTTCACCAAGATGAAGTCGAGGAGAATGGACAAACCGTACGAGAGTTGGATGATATACATCAGTGGTCTCATGGGAAGTGTCTTCAAGTAACGATCATAGACCACGGTTAGACCAAGAAGCATCATCTGTCCAATAACTTTCGACGATCCAATAACCGAAGGCTCTAGATTTAGAACTTGAGTTTGGTAACAGAAGACTGAACCTGAGAGAAGAGGGACCATGGCAATGGATACTGCTGCCCAAATCAAAGGCTGAGAGATCTCATCCGCCTGAATTGCTTGCGTCAGATTTGATAACGATTTCTTTACACTGTCTAAAACCGAGCTTGTCTCTACTATCCGTGGTAAGTCGAAAGATTCTTCCTTGGAAGATAAAGAAACAACGAGCTGAAGAGCCAACAAACCACTGAAAACAAGAAAGGAGAACTTTGGTGGTGCTGTGAGTAAGAGATATCCTCCAAGTAAGTTCCCAAGGACTCCACCAGCTGCTGAAGCCATGAGCGCATAAGACTGGAGACCGTTGATTCGGTATCTCAGACCATATTCCGCAACAAGAGCGTCTTTTGCAACCTCGGTGATGGATGCTCCAAGGTTACTTAGCAGAACAAACGCAATGAGAGAAGGAAGCACTTCTCTAGCTCCTTGAAATATTCCCATTGAACCCCATGCTAAGACCTGCAGAAAAGCTGGCACATTCAAGATTTTAGCACATATTTGAAAGGGAACAGAATCGCTTCTAAAATCTCAAGTTTGCAACAGTCAAAGACAGATGATTTCAAGACAGAGCAAGAGAGAGGGAGAGACTTTGGAAAAAACTAACCTCCAATGGAGATGTAAGGAACTCGACGACCACTTCCGATGTAAAGAACATCTGATAGAACACCGTAGAGAGGTTTAGCGACCATGGGAAGAAGGCAAGAGTACTGCACAAGCTGAAGCGTGGATGGTTGGAGAGCAAGGGTATGAACCATATGGAAGTTAAGTGCAAGCCATGGGAAACATCTTGAACCTTGTACCCAATAACCTAACCCACACAAAATCGAGATTGCTTTTTTACCACCCACTTGTTCAAACCTCGCCGCCGTTTCACCAGATTCAGAGACGACACCACCATCGTTGTTTCTTCTTCTGCTTATGGAGAGACACGCGAATGTCTTCGCTCTTCTTGGTTTGGTTTCCACCGTGAAAAGGGTATTATTGTTCTTCCTCTGCCTCTCTTCTTGTTGTTGTTGTTGCCTGCTGACGAAAGAAAGTGGTGGTTTCAAGAACTTGGTTGGAGAGTTTTGGATTGATAACAATGGATTTATCATGATTCCTTCCTTTGCTCCAGACTCCAGAGAGATTTAAAAACAGAGGAGGAGGAGAGAAAGGAAGAAGCTTTACTCTTTGTTAGAGAAAAGAATTAAAGTCACAAGCTTTGTAAGTATCGAGATTTGTGTTTATATAATTTTTCCAAGACAAAACCCCTAAGCATCGTTGATTCGAGAGATGAATGAGACGAAATAGGATTTTCTCATTTCTCAATATCGGAAACAAATCAAAAAAATTAAAGAAAGAAAGAAAGAAAAAAAAGATATTTTGAAGGAAGAGAGATCTAGAAGCGTTGTACCAAAGAGAGTAATAAGAGGAAGACAAAACTCCAAAAAAAGTTTTAAGTACAAAGGTTGTCTTCCACTAATTTAATCAAGGTTATGAGTTTTTTAATGTAATTTAACCAACGGTTATGAAGGCTTTAGAGATTAATTTATTTTCAAGGGATCCATAGGAAAATATCCTAGGAAATTGGAAACGATGAGTCATCTGATTCAGATGGTGACGTGTCGCTAAAGTTTGTTATAAATTCTCTATCACAAAAAGAATTAGTAAAAGAAAATTTCTAATTTTAATTTTATCAGGTCGACCCATGAGTTGATCACGTGTATGCAATTTTTGTTTTTCTGGACTTTTTTGGTTGCCCCCTAAGATTCAACGGTGCGTGTGCGTCGGTAACGAGTAACGACCACACGACGGACAGGGAAATTTTACATGAATTATGTGGCTTACAATTTTATTATTATTATTATTTTTGGTAAATTACTTTCTTTTTTGGATATATAAATATCATCTACGATAGTTCAAATAATATCTTAGCCGACTTCTTTGCGCACAAATTAAACAAATTTTGATTTTCTTGTTCATATTTAGACATTTTGGGTTTGGTTTAATTCCATTTGTTTGATATAATATATCTTATGTAGTTTGCACAAGAAAAAGTTACAAGTGGCCGTGTCCTTCTAATCTATGAAGAGTATCGTTGATACCAAAGCAATAAAGTAACACAACACAGTTGTGGAATGGAAGACTATGTTATTATTATTAATATGACGTGGAACGTGACAAATTAATAGGACACTCGTTACTATGCTGAAGTCAAATTATCCAATGTCTTGCCAAATGCCAATTTATTTGTAATTTGTACAAGACAATTCTCGTTCATTAGCCAAATTTGGTTAATTTTGAATTTTAAACTAGCTTTTTAAAAAATGTGATTATTTTGTATCAAATTACTTTTTTTTTTTGTCAACAAATCAGATTACTTTATATAAACTAGTATTTGCAAATTATTTAAAACCATTTGTTTTTCACATTATAGAAATTTAATACTTTAGTTTTTATTTTTGTTTTAATAAAAATATTTTGTATAGTTAAAAACTTTAATTATATATAAATGCTTTACATATTAGTGAAAAATCCAAAAATCAAAACTTAAGTGCTAAATTCACTTAATGTGAAAACAGGTTGAATTTAGAATACCTCTAACGGACCAAAAGAAATCTTAAGGACGGGATTCCAAGTCCAGTTTGTTTCTGCATTATGAAAATTTAACATTTATGTTTTTGTTTTGAAATAAAAAATATTTTGTATAGTTAAATAAAAATTACTTATTGAAAACATTTTAGTTTAAAATTAAGTTTTAAATCCAAAATTGGAAAATCAAAAGTGAAAAACATTTTTACCACCAAATCAATTATTATTATTTGTATAGGCTTATTAAATTTGTAAAAGAAAAGCAGAGCATATAATTTGTTACCATGTCTTCTTTTAAACTATTTGTTTTCCACATTATTGAAATTCAATACTTTAGTTTTTATTTTTGTTTTAATAAAAATATTTTGTATAGTTAAAAACTTTAATTATATATATTAATTCTTTTTATATTAATTAAAAATCCAAAAAACAAAACGTAAGTGCTAAATTCACTTAATGTGAAAACGGGTTGAACTTAGAACATCTCTAACGGACCAAAAGAAATCTTAAGGACGGGATGTCAAGTCCGGTTTGTTTCTGTATTATGGGAATTTAACACTTACGTTTTTGTTTTGAAATAAAAATATTTTGTAAAAATTACTTATTGAAAACATTTTATTTTGAAATTAAGTTTTAAATCCGAAATTTGAAAATCTAAAATGAAAAACAGTTTTACCACCAAATCAATTATTATTATTTGTATAGGCTTTATTAAATTTGTAAAAGAAAAGTAGAGCTTATAATTCGTTACCATGTCTTCTTTTAAACCATTTGTTTTCCACATTATTGAAATTCAATACGTTAGTTTTTATTGTTGTTTTAACAAAAATATTTTGTATAGTTAAAAACTTTAATTATATGAATTTATATATTAGTTAAAAATCTAAAAATCAAAATTTAAGTGCTAAATTCATTTAATGTGAAAACGGGTTGAACTTAGAACATCTCTAACGGACCAAAAGAAATCTATGGACGGGATGCCAAGTCCAGTTTGTTTCACATTATGGAAATTTAACACTTAAATTTTTGTTTTGAAATAAAATATTTTGTATAGTTAAATAAAAATTACTTATTGGAAACATTTTAGTTTGAAATTAAGTTTTTAAATCCGAAATTGGAAAATCTAAAGTAAAAACATTTTTACCACCAAATCAATTATTATTATTTGTATAGGCTTATTAAATTTGTAAAAGAAAAGCAGAGCATAGAATTCGTTACCATGTATTTCTCTGTAATCTGTATCATTCCACGAAACCGAATAGAGTCTTCCGCTGCTGCGCCTCAAAGACTTGGCCAATCAAGAAATAAGAACCTACAGTAACAAGAAAACTCTAGGTTAACTAAGAAAGAAAGATTTAAAACAAAAATAAATATTAAGTAGCGAGATCTTTGTTTCTAACCCTAGGTCAGGTCAATACCGTAAAACTACAAAGCTAGCCTAATTAAGTTCATCTGATTAATTGCAACTAAGATTTAATTGCCTTAATAAAACCAAAATTCAGTAGGCAAAGCAACAAGTTAGGGTTAAACTGTAAAATCCAAAGTAGCGAGATCAAATAGGAATAGTGACGAATCGTTTCAGAAGGAACAAACCTGGCTCTCGTTACAACGGCGCGTATGATGCATGCATCCATGGTTTGCGTCGCCACCTCGGTGAGATCGTCCATGCATGATAAAAACAGAGAAACGGAATAAGAATGGTGGCGAGATCTTTGATCGTGCGGCGTGAACAAAAGACGAGTAACAGTTCCCACGGCGTTAGTACAGATTGGTCATCGAGATCGGTGAGTCCTCTCTGTAAGACATTAGCATTGCTTTGCTCAAGATGAAACAGAGACTAAAAAAGAAAAAGCAGAACAAATTAGGTTTTTTTTTTTGCTCTCGAAGAATTATGATTTCTCAAAGAGCTGAGAGATTGTTTATATAGAAAAGGTTGCCAACACGAAAAAAAAGGAAAGATTAGGTTTTCAAACAAAAAAATAAAAAAGGAAATCACTCAGAACAAAATATATATTAGAAAAAGTAAATTTGATCACAGCGGTGATAAAAAGTTACCGTTACAACAAATATATCATATATATATATGAGATATATATATATATATATATATATATATATTTGACGGCCTAACAATTTATATGTGACTTGCGTTGGCTGTATTTAGAGATTCAAATATAAAAACCACAAATAATCAAGAAACTGTTTTATTTTGATTCTTCAGTGATCTTCGACTGTTATTTTAAGGATATGTTTTCCATTCTAAGTACTTCTCTACGCTTTCAAGGCCACAAAGCTGCTTCACTACTGGCATAATCGCTGGAACCGGCAACTCAAAACCAATATCAGATATGTCTCTACGATGATCACCATCAATGCAATTCCATGAAAGGTACTGTTTTCGAGCTTCTCTAATGGCTGATCTTGTTGCACAGTGCACAGAAGCCGCCACAAGCAACGGAGGCTCACCTGAAGCTGCAGCAGAAGAAGAAGGCAGTTTCAGCTACAACCAATATTAAGAAGAGAGAGATGAAACTCAGTGATTCTTTAGCTATAAAAACCTTTAGAGGAGAGAATGCGGTTCTTGTGATGACCACTGTTGAGAATCTGAACGTTGAACTGTTTGGGAATTGTGTCTATCGTCGGGATTTTGTAGTCCCATGTGCCTTCTTCATTCACAAGTCCGTTTTCATCTGTTGTGTACTCCTCATACATGAAAAACCCTATTCCTTGAACATATGCCCCTTCGATCTTCTCAAAGAAAAACAAACAGAAAGGCCAAGTAATCAATCTGTTGTATAACATTAAGTGTACATTCATAATCCAAACAAGACTCATGCTTACCTGTCCTAAATCAACAGCAGGATTAAGGCTTTTTCCACAGTCGTAGATAATATCTGATCTTATAATTTCTGTTCTACCTGTCACAAGGTCTACTTCCACCTGCACATTTTTACATATATATATTCGAAGATAACAGATTCTGTCTTAGGGAATGGTTGAAAATATCGGCGATGAGATTTACCTCACTGGCTCCAACGCCATAATTGAGATATTCTGCAGAAGAGGACTCTGGCTTATAAAAGGTTCGAGCTGATAAGTCCACAGATTGAGCATATGCCTGCAGTTTCACATACGGAGATATTTCCTTGACAACTGGATTAATATACGAAGAATTATCAGTAATTAAGTTGTATACCTGTTGAATGAGCATGTCCCACGTCACGGATCGAGCATTCTCAAGAATCTGATTCATGGTAGGTTTTAGCCTCTCCACCAAGATACCACAGCAAAGCCTCACTGCTTCACAACAGTTCTCGGAGGTTGTGCTACCCGCAGTGTAACTGCTTTGAGACATACTGAGTGTGTCAGTCTGAAGAAGCCGTATTCTTTCAAGCAGATCTTCACTTCCGTCGCATTTAATCATACCAAGACCATAAGCAACCATCTGTTGTACCTTTGTCAATAACCCTTGCCCCACCTCAATACCTGCAACCTCAACCGCAACCGAACCATCACTCAAAATGCTTACTTTTCCTGGAGTTGGCCTATGGACAACTAGATGGATGATGGGTACTCGAGAAATCCCCCTTTTGCGCCATACATTACAAAGGTTAAACTCTTTCACCGATTCAGCCCTTCGCCTGAAATCTGCAGATATCTCCAATTTGTCCCATAATAAAGGCAAAGTATATTCATCAGGCTCACCAGCATCTTGCTTATAGAACTTTCTGAGGCTTTCGTAAGTATGAAGATTTATCCTTCTCACAACATCCACGTCCATGTTCAGGGAAGATGCTACATTCTCAATAATGGATTCAGCAATGTATGAACCTTGTACCTCACCGGGTGCCCTCAAAGATGTTCTGCTTGGAAGGTTTGTCTTACACACTTTGATATCAAATGACAATGCACCCCAGTCATATTTCCTCAAGGAATTCATTGTATTCAATGGCAGTATTGGACTTACATCCACATCTATCCCTGCATCTATTAACATACATAGCTCTAGTGCAGTGACTTTACCATCACATCTGAAACCTACACTGTAAGTTATTTTCATGGGATGCCTCCCTCCAGTCATTATCATATCAGTTTTACGGTTGAGGTATATCTTCACAGGACGCTGCAATTTTTGTGCAGCAAGCGCACAAGCTGTCGCAACCTGAAATCATCTTCAACAGCATTAGCATCAAACTACAATAAAAAGGTCTCTTGCTACTCTCCTAATGACTTCTATTCAGAGAAGAAAATATTACTTACAGGCATAGATTTAATAGCTTTTCCACCAAATCCACCTCCGACTCTTCTGGTGATGACTCGCACGTTATGCTCTGGGATGCCAAGGCATGTAGCAATCACTGATTGTGTATACTCGGGGGCTTGTGTTGAACTGTAAACCACTAGACAATTGTCTTCGTCTGGCAAGGCAAGTGTCGTTTGTGTCTCCATATAGAAGAAGTACTGTGACCCGAGTCTCAACTGCATAACCGTATTCAACAGGACACATGAGTGTAAGAATCTATTAGAAAACAATTTTGAATAGATCGAGATCAAGAGATAAGAAAGGAGTTCCAATACTTCTACTGAGCGTATCTTGCGATCAGCTTCAGCCATTCCTTTTGAAACGTCGCCAACGGGTTCGGGGTGATATATGGGAGGAACCTCAAAAAGGCTGGACCTTTTGACTGCATCCTCCACAGATAATACTGGTGTTCCTATATTCTCTGAATCGTACTCAACTACTGCAAGATTTGCTGCCATATCTGCATGTTTTTGTGTGTCTGCAACCTGATAGTTCACCAAAAATGGACAAATATATTGAAGGAAGTTGATTAAGCATCCCATGAAGCTGAGTAAACCAAACAGCACAGATTATGAAAATGGAACTATTGATTCAGACCCCATATCGAAAGGAGAGTTTAGTTTTCAGAATTAAACTATTTACATTCCTTTTATCATGCAAGTATGTATATGCATACTGTATTTTATATTCTCGTTGGACCTTTTACTAGTATAATACAAAAGAAGACGGTAAAAATTGGACATACCACAAGAGCAATTATTTGTCCGGCAGATATAGTAACTTCATCTGCAAATAGAGGCCCTGTGCCAAACATAGTAATGTAACCAACGTTTTGCCCTAGTTGAGGAATATCCTTGAAAGTAATAACTGCCAAAACTCCAATTGGTGCCACATTCCCTCCAAAACCAACTTTCTTTATCCGAGCCAATGGCTTTGTGCTATAAATGAATGCTCCATGTAGACACTGGGGTAAGGATGGAATATCATCAACGTAAACAGCTTCACCTGGAAAGACAGACACTCATGTAAGTTCTTATGCTGTTTGTCTAATAAACATAGTGACTAATGATCTTAAAGCATTTCTGCTTGAATCTTTTCACCATAGTACTATAAGGTTATTTAAAAACGATCAAAGGAACACAATAGTACTAACCAGAAGCCTGCATTTCAGCTCCAAATTTGATAATGGCTTCACCAACAGGGTGATATTTTTTACTTTCAAACACCTGCTGTGCAGATGACAGCAAAGGTGGACATATTGTTGGATCGACGTGTCCATCAATATGTTTTCTTTCTGAATCCCAACAGCCACTCTCGATCAGAGGATAGAGAAAATCAAAGAGAAACCCAACGGCCAAGCTTTTCTTATACTCAGGGTATGAGGTATCTATGCTGGGCACTATGATCCCTTTAAGTAACCTCACAGCTTCATACAAAACACCGTGGCTGAGTATTTTACCCGTCAAGAAATCTTCAACTTCCCTCGCCCTGATGGAATGATACCCACCATAAGAACCAAATGCCAATCGGCATTTATCCACAATGATGCCTCTTGATGATGCATCGCGAGAGACTACTGCTAAGAAAGCAGCGTTGATATAAGGCAATGCACTTCCAATAGGGCGAAGTGCAGCTCGATAGGTTTCAAAAAGCAAACCAGTAGTGGAAGAAGCAATCCAGCTAGGAATATGAACCTTTAAAAGAACAGTTTTAGTGTCTAATATTGGAGGCGCCACAAGATACTCTCCCATCCTAAGCTTCTCGTGTCTCCCTGCATTTATCATATACACAGATGCATCTGCAGCGAGCAAAAGTGTGGTTATGTCGGAAGGAAAATTTTTGCTCTGTGCCATCACTAGATTACCACCGATACTCCCTGAGTTTCTGATAAAATGGTTGGCCACCTTCTCCATATGGACACCTATTTTCTTGAAAACATAAGCAGATGAATTTTCCTCCATCAAAGCATCAATAACTTTAGATATGGTAACGACTGCTCCAATTTCAATTCCTCTGTCATCTTTCTTGATCATTGACATCTCTGGAATGTGGCTAATATCAATATATCTAGCATATCGTTTCTCTTCTTTGTAGTAACCTGTTCCTGTGTTGCCAACAACTAATTTTAGCAAACCTCTATCACCGCCGGGGTTGGTTGTTGCCAGTATTTCTTGAAGCTCTGCAACGCTAACAGGAGTGCTCCAATGATACCTTGTCTGATCCAAAACATTATATTGACACTTTATCTTTTCCTTCAAGAATTCTGGAAAAGTGACAAGATCTTTATCAGGGTTGTAAGGAGGCAATTTCTTAAACATCTCTTCTCTGCTTTCACCTTTCCTCCAAAAAGAGTTGAAACCCAAATCCTCTATATCGACATCGGCAGCAAAACTCTTGCAAGCATCAGCAATGGGACGATACCCGGTGCAGCGACAAAGATTTCCAGCGATGGACTTCTCTGCTGCAAGAGCAGTAAGGCATTCTGGAGAAGATTGTGAGCTTTTGGAGTTATGGGCGTTTGAAAGAGCGGAGTAGAGAGAGATGCACATCCCCGGGGTACAGAAACCACATTGAGAGGCATGAAACCCCGCAAATCTCTTGTGAATTGGGTGGAACCCTTTTTCTGTGTTCCCGAGTCCCTCGGATGTGGTTATGGAACACCCATTTATGCTGCAAAGAAGGGTCAGGCAAGAGTTTATAGAATATTCCTCGACGTGGTCTAACACAGGATCATATTTTGATAGAATCACGATGCAAGCACCACAACCCCCTGCATGAAAAATATAATTGATTCAATGAGAGATATAAACACTGAAAATTCCGGACAGGCAACAAAAGAACACAGAAATATTCAACAAGGAGAAAAAAACATGTTCCTAAACTCATCTCAGTTTACTAGACACTTCTCAGACAAGTGGTTGAATTCAGGTACATATGAGTGACATAAACCAAAAACATAAGTCTGAAAAGGAAGGAGTAAAAATAAACACAGATTTTAACGATTTGTATAAACGTTTACAGATTCAAACGTTAAATTCATGAATTTTGCTTTTTGTGGAGACAAAAAAGTGGTAATCATCCAGGTGCAGAGAAGCTATCGATATTCATTGTAAAATAAACAGTGTGTGTGTAATACCTTCACCGCAGCTGAGCTTAACACTCTTAAAGCAAGTGTTGGAGCGCAAGAACTCGAGTAAAGTCGTAGAAGGATTAACTGACAAGACTTCAAATTTCTCTCCATTAACAGCAAACACCAAATCTTCACCCGCCATTCTCTTCCCAAACTTAATTAATATCAGTGGACAACACAGTTAGTAGCTGCATGAAGAGCTCAAGCATTGGCAGAATATATAAAGAAATAAACCAGTTGCAACAGGAAATGCAACAACAACAAGAGAAAGTGATTGACAAGAGGTTCTTAGAGTCAAACATAAAATCCACTGACATTATCAATTTCAACACGAAACGAAAGCAGAGATTAGTAAATTGGACGCAAAGCTATCTATCTACCAAAACGAGTCCCACTCTCCACTATAAATATGAGTGATAAAGCAATGCTGATTTTTATTTAAGAGGTGATGGGTACAAGATATGGGGTTTCAACTCTCTAGTCGTAAAGGTGAGAGAGATCAGAAACTGGAACATTGTATCTATAATGAGAAATAATTTCTTATAATGGAATTCATAGTGTTGATGAGAACTACGTCATTGTGCCCATAAACTTCTAATCAGGTTTACCAAAATTATAGTAACTCATTCCGTATTGGGTGAAAAGCGACTACTTTAACCCTCTAATTTCAACGTTTTACCTAAATCGGAAGGTGACTTTGCCCTTGGAGGTCCGATTGATTTCTCCGGAACCTTTACTCTTCGGTCTTCCCCACTCGATACAAATTCCGTTTTGTTTACGCGAAGCACTCCATCCCGAAATATCCCATTCACACTTGATCTGGAATCGAAGCATCTCTCTGTTTCGAAGGCTCGATACGTTCGTTCGCTCACCTCCCGGCTTCCCAGACACACTGCTCAACGCGTCGTAACGATCTCCCGCAAGCCCTAAAATTCGAAACTTTTTTTTTTTTTTCCTTCAATTTTTAAAACCCAATGTAACCGGAGATTCTAGTTTTGGTAGGGGTCCAATCCGATTGAAACCGATTCAAACCGATTCAAATCGTACCGAATCACTCTTTAAGAATTTAGAAATTGAGACTAAACCAATCTGAATGGTGGTTATGTTTAGGTAGTCTAGTTATGTCATATGTGACGTATTGTATATTCATTGTCCAATTTCGAAAAAATCAAATGTGATCTGGTTCGGTTACGGTTTAACACGATTTTGCTGTTGCGTCCTTGACAAGCAAACCTAAAGCCCTATGTCTCTGTAATAGTGACGCACTCAAACCTTAAACTCTGAACATTACAATCCATCAAGTAGAGATATTTATATTTTAAATCCTACAACTTATGCTTCATCGTTTGTCAGTGGCACCTTCTGAATCTTGGTTTGTATCCACATTTTCTTTTAGCTCTTCCTGTGACTCAGTATTCGCTGCATCTATTACGTCTTCTGTGGTTGCTTCAGGATTCCTAAGTTCTGAAATCACAAGTTAAACAGTTAAAAAACTCATGCGGTCAGGCGAAAGAATCTAAAGGTCTTAAGCACATTAGTCCAGTATCAATGGCTTTAAAGATGGTTGAGGATATATATATGTGTAAAATCGTCATCTACCTGGTTTCTTTTTCTTCCTTGAAGATCTTGTTGATGTTACATCAGATGCTGCACCGACAAGTACATTGCAGTACTTCGTCACTACCCTTTCTTTCTCATCTAGCATTCCCAAAAGCTCATAAGCATCTGCCACTGTCTGCACAATGTGTTTGTCCGGCGGTTTACGGTCATAACTCTCCAGATCCTTAAATAGCTACATAACCCATATACCAAATAAACAAGGTTTGATGTCAGTACAAAATAACTTACTAGTTCTGGTTTAGTATCAATGAGCAATATCTTCTATCGAATGTCCGGCCAGTGAAGAGACAAGGAGAAACATAACGAACCTTAACAAGTTCCTGTAACATGTTGTTCCGGAAATATATGCGCATCATTTGTAAGCATAATTGCCAAGGTACAGAATGCAGATCATTCCCAATTTTCTTTCGCCAGATAACATGCGCCTCTTCTGCTCTGCGATCCTTATCTAACGCCCGTATCAACTGTCCATACGTCCCCATCGTGTTCCCTTGTCCCTTACTTAGGATCCACTTTATCACCTACAATGATTAAACAGGGGAAATTAAATGAAAACATCCAAAAGATTCTATTCTACCCTTCTAGTTACTATAGAATTAGTCGGTATGTTCTTGGGTATTTGATTATTCATGGTTCATGTCTCCCAGGTAAGAGAAAAAAAGAAATAGAACATTCGGGTGATAGATACCTGGACCATTCGATGCCATTGCTGTTCCTTCTCAAGAATAGCTATGACTCTTTTGAGGGAAGCAATGGGGAAATTGCGTTCCCAAGCAACCCAAGCATCCAAAGCTCCATAAACAACCTCTTTATTATCTTCTATATCAAGAAGCTGCATTCACATCGTAATAAAGGTTTGGACAGATGAGCCAACAGATAAGCAATAACAATAAGAGCTAAAAACAGGGTTTAAACAAGCATTTGGAAATTCTTATCATTGTCAAGCCACTAGAAAGGCAAAAAGGACTAGCTTAATGTATTAAAAATTTCTGCTTACATTGTTTACAAGAAACTTTATTTTATCCTTCTTGGGTATGTTCTCCCCAAGTTGATGTTTTCTAGGGGTTCCAGCACTTTCCTTCTTTGATAATTTAGAAACATCTTGCTCATCCTACAACAAGAAGAAAACTAAGCATCACAAGGACCTTATTGGTGACAACAACGCAAGAGATATACATGATGGAAGCCAAAATTCTCAGGAATCGCTAACCAAAAGTAAATGGATAAGAGAAAGTAACTTGATCATCAGATATACTAGTTATGTCATATGACTATACGAAACTACTGAGAGAGCTACAAGCCACTGAATGAAAATTTAAAATTTTGTTTAAGATGTAAAAGATCTCTCTGAAAGAGAAACTTAATTGAGCTCACACTAAGACTTGGACAGCAAAACACAAAGCATAAACTCAGTGTATTCTATTGTACCTCAGTTTTCACAATACGTCTAGGAGATACATGAGAATCAGCTACAAACTGATAACTCATTGATTGGACCCTTAAAAAGGCGGGCTTGTTTTCCTGGTTGACCTGAGAAATAGCATGTCACACACAATGAGATGTCTACAAAAAGAATCTTACAAAAATTTGTTTCAGTAATCACAATCAGTACCTGACATTCATTTTACTGTCTAGATTTCTAAGCAATGTTTGAAAAGTTTTCTAAGACAAAAAAACATATCACAAATGAAAACTTACCCTGAGAAGATGATGAAATGGACCAGTTAGCACGCCAGGATTACCAATAATGTTGTGCTTTCTGGAGAAGTATGGTAAAACATCAGAGTCAATACAGCTCGAGAAACATGGATTTTGCATCCATGTTTTGGTAAATTAGTGAATAAAAAATGATGCTAATTGATCCAAAAATCGAGCTTTTACCTTATTCGATTGGAATGAGAGACCATTCCTGGCTCACCTACAATAAGTTTCAAAATTAAAAACAGGATTCAACAACTTTAATAAGAACAGTCTACAGAAAAAAAGACCCTTTCGAAGCTCCAACTTCGAACTCAGAGATTCCAATTTTATTAACCAAAAACATCACTGTGCAATAATCTTAACAAAAGTATACAAAAACGAATTAATAAGCAATACCACCAACCATAAATTTCTTCACATCCCCCTCCGGTGAAGAGATTACGTGCTGCCGCAATAGCAGACAAATTCGCCGTTAGGTTTCCGGTTGCGCTACTAACGGCGCGTTTAAGAGACGTTCTAGGAATCAGAGAACTGAAACCCGCCATTGGAGGTAGCGGAGTGAGGTGAACGGAGGCGTAAAGTGGTTTCTCTTTCTTCTGTACAATTTAATATCTTTGAATAAAATGATAAAAATCATAATAAGTCTAGCCCCATTAGGAAAACAGTCGGCCCATTAAGTCTGGACTAGTAGGAAAACAATTGGCCCATTAATGAGAAAGACGCTTGTACTCTGTTTTTATTTAGATCCGTTGAAATAAACCGGATCGGTTTAATTGAGAAGGGTAATTTCGGAATGAGAGAAATATGTTTCATGATTCTTCTTCTCCGTTCGATTCCCAACGTCCGTGGGTGGGAGGGAAGACGAAAAGAAGAAATAAACACGGAGAGAGAGAGAGAGAAGGAGACTTTTTTCCCAGATTATGTTCTGCTTCTGATGAGACAACCTCTATGTTGGGAGGGAAAAGAGGAATGTCCGTTTGTCAATTTCGTTATGGATCCATGTTGTTGTTAATTGGGATTTCAAAATTTTCTGTGTGTTTGATGTTTCTCCTCCTGTTGGGTTTTGCTGAGCCGAGATTGTTTTCTGATCAGATTCCATCGTGATTATGGTACGTGCTTTCTCCATTGCGGTTTCTACAATAAAAATTACTCCTTTTGGTTTCTTCAATAAAAATTACTCCTTTTGGCTCCTCTCTCTCTGTTGTGTGATGTCGATTTTAATGTGTAACAATGGTGCTTTATGTCGTTGATTATAAAATTTGATTTCATAATAATGAAATTTTGAATGTTGTTTATGGATGAGAGAAAGAAGAACAATAAAAAAAAATTCTTTCTTTTTCTATTCGATTTTCATATTCTCGGAGTACCATGTTTCGATTTGTGTAGTTTATGATGTGGTGGTTAATGCGCAGGCTGCTTCAGCCAAAGTAACTGTAGGGTCTCATGTCTGGGTGGAGGATTCAGATGATGCCTGGATTGATGGGGAAGTTGAAGAAGTTAACGCTGATGATATCACAGTAAATTGCTCGGGAAAGACGGTAAGAATTATTAGTATAAAACTTGTTAGATAATGCTCCCAACCCTGAAAGTGAGAAAAAGGCACATATCTGATGCATTTGTTTCATAGGTTGTGGCAAAGGTAAATGCTGTCTACCCCAAGGACCCCGAGTTTCCTGAACTTGGGGTAGACGACATGACGAAGCTTGCATATTTGCATGAACCAGGGGTTCTTCTCAATCTTAAGTGCCGATATAATGCTAATGAAATATATGTAAGCTTCCAGCCAGCTCAATCTTAATGTTGTTTACATTTACCATCACGTGATCTAAAGATGTCTACACAGTTTCTTGCAAGCTAATTTTTTTTATGATGAATCCAGACGTACACAGGAAATATATTGATAGCTGTGAATCCTTTTAAGAGATTGCCCCACCTTTATGGAAGTGATACAATGAAACAGTATAAGGGTACAGCATTTGGTGAGTTGAGTCCACATCCTTTTGCTGTTGCAGATTCTGCGTACAGGTAACTCTCTTCTGTTGTGTTAATTAGCTTGTATTATGGTGGCACTTTTAATTGTTTTTGGGCATAAGAATCACCAAAAAATATAAAATTTAGGAAAATGATCAACGAGGGAGTGAGTCAGGCTATCTTGGTGAGTGGGGAAAGCGGTGCTGGCAAGACAGAGAGCACGAAGATGCTCATGCGATATCTTGCCTACATGGGCGGAAGAGCTGAGAGTGAAGGACGATCCGTGGAGCAGCAAGTTTTAGAGGTAATCAATTTCCTAAAATACAAGGCTACATTCTTGCAATAGATAGACTTAGTAGTGAGTTTACTCCAGCAATATCTGTTCATACTCTGACTGACTTCCCTGTTTTGCAGTCCAATCCAGTTTTAGAAGCGTTTGGCAATGCAAAAACCGTTAGAAACAATAATTCAAGGTGGAGGAGAGGCGTCTCACGTTTTTTTTTATTTATCCACTTTTGAACCTCACAAATTCCTTTTTGCAGTCGTTTTGGTAAATTTGTGGAGATTCAGTTCGATCATAGGGGAAGGATCTCGGGAGCTGCTATTAGGACATATTTGCTAGAGAGGTCGCGGGTTTGTCAAGTCTCTGACCCTGAAAGAAACTACCATTGCTTTTACATGCTTTGCGCTGCACCAGAACAGGTAAGCCCTGATCTCTTCTAAGGCGGTGTTAGCTCGAAACCTTGGAGATCCTATTTGTCCCATGCTTGACCTTACATGAGGTTCACGTTGACTAAACAGTGTCTTCATGAGGTTTCAGGAAACTGAGAGGTACAAGTTAGGAAAACCAAGCACATTTCGCTATCTAAATCAGTCTAATTGTTATGCTTTGGATGGGCTTGATGACTCGAAGGAATACATAGCTACAAGGAAAGCTATGGACGTTGTTGGGATCAATTCGGAAGATCAGGTACTTTATTTTTGTCACTTTACATGCCAGAGTCAGGGAACAACTCTTCTTACATTCTACTACCATAGGATGCAATCTTCCGAGTAGTGGCTGCAATCCTTCATCTGGGGAACATCGAGTTTGCAAAGGGTGAAGAATCAGAAGCTTCAGAACCTAAGGACGAAAAATCACGATTCCATCTAAAAGTAGCAGCAGAACTTTTTATGTAAATGCTTCACTACTCTGTATATTCTCAGATGAACTGTTTTATGGTCTGCCAGAATTAGAGCCTCGACTTTCTCTTTGTTGCAGGTGTGATGAGAAAGCTTTAGAAGATTCCTTGTGCAAAAGGGTCATGGTGACTCGTGATGAAAGTATTACAAAGTCGCTTGATCCTGATAGTGCAGCTCTAGGAAGAGATGCACTAGCCAAGATTGTCTATTCTAAATTGTTCGATTGGTATGTTTACTATAACTGAACGCTTCTTTAAGGATCTATTATATTCTTGGGGTTTCTATGTAAGAGATTTCAATTTTATTTCGTACAGGCTCGTGACCAAGATCAACAACTCCATCGGCCAAGATCCAAGTTCAAAACATATTATAGGTGTTCTGGATATTTATGGATTCGAGAGTTTCAAGACAAACAGGTGCTTAACCGGTATGCTTTTGTTTTCACTGGCATGTTAAATCTCTGGAACTGATAATTGAATTCTTACATTGCTTCATACATTTATGCTCTCTGATTTAGCTTCTTTTAAAATTAAGCTGATGGTTTGTTATACTTCAGTTGCTTAGATAAGAGCTTTCTTGTGATTTGGAACAGTATAGTTATCTGGTTTTTGACCGTTCCTTGCAGTTCTGTGGTTTGCCTGTTTGATTATAATTCTTTTGTTAATTCCAACATAGTCTTCTCATTTTCACGAACAATTTGCAGTTTCGAACAGTTTTGTATAAATTTGACAAACGAGAAGCTGCAACAACATTTCAACCAGGTTAGAGACTTAATACACTAGATTGATCTGTTTCTCGACTGGCCAAATATTTATACATACCTTCCTCTTCTCTACAGCATGTGTTCAAGATGGAGCAAGAAGAATATACTAAAGAAGAGATAGACTGGAGTTACATAGAGTTCATTGATAATCAGGATGTCCTTGATCTTATTGAAAAGGTTAGGAGCACACAATGTACAATGTTGGAACTTATGATCATCATACCTAGTGTTAATATATTGGATTTGAGTATCTCATGTGTGGTTTTCTCATGTCAGAAACCTGGTGGTATCATTGCCCTTCTAGACGAGGCTTGGTAATGTTAGAAGTTCATGTTTGTTCGTTGCTTCTCTCTTTTGTCTTCATAAAGCATGATTGGGATTCTGTTTGCTTCTACAGCATGTTTCCAAGATCAACACATGATACATTCTCTCAAAAGCTGTACCAGACTTTTAAAGACCACAAACGTTTTGGGAAGCCAAAATTGGCTCAAACAGACTTTACAATTTGCCACTATGCTGGTGATGTTAGTGATCACCACAACCATAACTGTTTGCTATAAGGCTTGTCTTGATGTAAATTATCTTGGTCCAATGACTGTATACTTGTTTAATTCCAGGTCACTTATCAGACAGAACTGTTTTTGGACAAGAACAAAGATTATGTTGTTGGAGAACATCAAGCTCTCCTGAGCTCTTCAGACTGTACTTTTGTATCATCGTTGTTTCCACCATTGCCAGAGGAATCGTCCAAAACATCAAAGTTCTCATCAATAGGTTCTCAGTTTAAGGTCTGAACTAATGTTAAGTTACACTTGATTCTGCTTATAATCTCTACTTTGGTTCTCACCACGTACTCAAATACAGCAACAACTGCAATCTTTGCTTGAGAGTTTGAGCACCACGGAGCCACACTACATACGATGTGTTAAACCAAATAACCTTCTTAAGCCAGAAATATTTGAGAACATTAATATTTTGCATCAACTTAGGTGTGGGGTAAGCTTTTATTGTTTCAGAGAACCTTTGAACTTTGCAACTGTATCAAATTATTAAGCTTTCTTATGATGTTGTGGAACTTCCTGTATCTGATCTCAGGGAGTCATGGAAGCCATTAGGATTAGTTGCGCTGGATACCCTACTAGAAAGCCTTTCAACGAGTTTTTGACCCGGTTCAGAATTTTATATCCAGAGACTACAAAGAGCAGGTAGCTTAACCAATACTTAATTCCTGTAATTAGTCTTACATTTAAATCATATTCTCGTAGTTTATTTTTATAAGAGACTTGGTATTAGCATCACTTAACAACTTTTTGGTTCTGGATTTATGTTAATAGCTATGATGAAATTGACGCTTGCAAAAAGCTACTAGCAAAAGTGGACCTCAAAGGCTTTCAGGTGCAGTTTCATAATCTTACCTCACGCTTTATAGTGTGTAGCTTGCTTTGCGATTACTAAAACACAAGTAAAGGGGACTGGATGCATTCTAGCTTTATGTGTCTGCTTATATATCACTCGATATGTAATCCTTACTAATAATTTTCTTGCATCATAGATTGGGAAGACAAAGGTGTTTCTTAGGGCAGGTCAAATGGCAGAACTGGATGCTCACCGAGCTGAAGTTCTTGGTAATTCAGCACGGATTATACAGAGAAAAGTCCTTACTTATCAATCTCGCAAGAAGTTTCTGTTGTTGCAGGCCGCTTCAACAGAAATTCAAGCCTTATGTAGAGGTAATACATGTTGTATGCGTTTGTTGGTACAAATATTTTGTTGGTTTCGAAAAATCTTATCAGACTTTCTTATTCCTTCCCTAAACTAAATTTAGGACAAGTCGCACGTATTTGGTTTGAGACCATGCGAAGAGAAGCTGCTTCTCTGAAGATACAAAAGCAGGCACGGACTTATATTTGCCAGAATGCCTATAAAAGCCTGTGCTCGTCTGCTTGTTTAGTTCAGACAGGGATGCGAGCAAAAGCTGCCCGTGTCGAACTTCAGTTTAGGAAGAAGAGAAGAGCGACAATCATTATTCAAGCAAGTTTCAGCTCACATATTGATGAAATTGTTTCTACTTTTGCCTATTTTATACCTATCACATACATCTACTTGTTTGAATATTGATGACATGCAACCTACTGGTTACACAGAGTCAAATCAGAAGATGTTTGTGTCATCAGCATTATGTGAGAACGAAGAAAGCAGCCATTACTACTCAGTGCAGCTGGAGAGTGAAAGTTGCACGCCGAGAATTGCGAAATCTAAAAATGGTAATCTTAACTTCTTTTCTTATAACGCCTTCTGTGGAGAATGTATAGATCTATTATCTCTAGTGTCAATTTTTTATTACCAATTCACTAGATAATATATAAGCAGAGATTTTCGTATAATTATTTACTCTTTCAGGCTGCTAAAGAAACAGGAGCACTTCAGGATGCTAAGACTAAGCTGGAAAATCAAGTGGAAGAACTCACTTCAAACTTGGAGCTTGAGAAACAGATGAGGGTACACATCATTTCATCAATGATATTATGCTGGACACATTACCTGTGACGCAAAATATATGATTTTTTGAAGAATTGTTCATTGTAAAACTGGATCATTTTGTTGGTTCTGTATGAGGCATCTGATCAGTGTACTGGTGCAGATGAAGATCGAGGAAGCCAAATCTCAAGAAATCGAAGCATTGCAGTCCGCTTTAACAGATATAAAACTTCAGCTCAAGGAAACTCAAGAAACCAAAAGTATGGAGATCTCAGACTTGCAGTCCGCTTTGCAAGACATGCAACTTGAGATTGAAGAACTCTCTAAGGGACTTGAGATGAGTAACGATCTTGCTGCTGAGAATGAACAGCTTAAGGTTAGTCATAAAACTCTGTCTGAGCCTTTCACTCCTCGGTAAGCAGTGTCTATGTTGAAAGATCATGTTTATGATTTTACGTGTATCTTCGTCGTTTTTTGTCTTATCATCTTTCCATAAAAGGAGTCGGTGAGTTCGTTGCATAATAAAGTTGATGAATCCGAGAGAAAATATGAAGAAATAAGTAAAGTAAGTGAAGAGCGGATAAAAGAAGAAGTTCCTGTAATTGATCAGTCCGCGATCATCAAACTTGAAGCTGAAAATCAACAACTGAAGGTAGGATTTTTCTAGATACTGATTTTGATACACAATTTGAGGTTCATACTTTCGATTTTTTCCTCTTGATGATATATATCTGATCGAAAATAACATATTCTTAGGCGTTGGTAAGTTCCTTGGAGGAGAAAATCGATGCATTAGACAGAAAACATGACGAAACAAGCTCAAATATCACAGAGCAGTTGAAGGAGAACGTCTCATCTGATTACGAGACCGTGAGAAATCTTGCAGCTGAGAATGAGCGGCTCAAGGTAATCTTTTCTACAGATGTAGCACGACCAAAGAAAACCAAATGGATCAGCTAAGTGTTTTCAGTTTATTAGTCTCATTGAACTGATGAACGGAACCACTTCTTAGGCACTTGTAGGTTCATTAGAGAGGAAAGTCAATGAAAGAGGGAACAATTCTACAAAGGAGAGAATGAAAGAGGAGAGTTTGACAGAGGATGCTTCAATTGATGATGAGAGGGTAAAAAAATTGCTGATGAAAACAAAGACCTGAATTAGACCATAGATAAAGCATTTCTCTGTTAACTATGTGGATTTTGTCTCCATCGCTAACTTGATTCTGATAATTTTTCATCAGGATCTGGTACGTTCCTTGGAAAAGAAAGTAGATGAAACAGAAAAGAAGTACGAGGAAGCAAGTAGACTTTGTGAAGAGAGGCTGAAACAAGTTTTAGACTCAGAGACAAAGCTAATTGAGTTGAAGACATCAATGCAAAGGTTTGACGTCCTTTCTTCTCCACAATGTCAATCTTTTATCTTTTCTCCGAAGTATATTTTGCATTCGCATTATTTAGTACATATGAAGTAGTTACTTGATTGTTGTTCTCTTAACTAGGCTTGAGGAAAAGGTATCTGACATGGAATCAGAAGAACAAATTCGCCGGCAGCAAGCGCTGGTTAATCCTGCTTCCCGGAAAATGTCTCCCCAGGTGTCATTTACAGGACCACCGGTAAATTTACAATTTCTCATACTTCCGTGTAAAATGTTTTGAAGAAAAGATGTGACTTATTTCCTTTACGTCTTTCAGCCTCTGGAGAATGGACATAATGTAAGTGATGAACTAGATAAACTGATCTTGCACGTTCAATTGTTTATAAATATTTTTTGCATTCTGACGGATATTGTTTGCATTCTTACAGGAACCAATTGCTCCTATACCGTCAAAAAAGTTTGGGACAGAATCTTTTAGACGATCTGAAATTGAACGACAACCCCATGTATGTGCCTAACGAAAACATTAGCCTAATTAATAGTTTCATACTTCTTATTCACTGGTTAGTTGGTTGTCATATTTCTATGCTGCAGGAATTTGTTGATGTTCTTCTCAAATGTGTATCCAAAAACGTCGGTTTCAGTCATGGAAAGCCTGTTGCAGCTCTTACAATATATAAATGTCTTATACACTGGAAGATGTTTGAAGCAGAAAAAACAAGTATCTTTGATCGAATTGTTCCTATTTTTGGTTCTGCAATAGAGGTAACCTGAGAAGTTAGGAATTTTACTTGTTTTGTATTACTTACGGTCATTAGTCAGAGGCCATTGGATATGCGGCTTGACAAAGCATGCATATCCATGGCTCAGATAAGATGACCAAAAAAAAAATGCTCTGACTTGTATTGTATTAGATAGAACTTAACAAAATCCTCCGCTTATTTATGCAGAATCAGGAGGACGACAATCATTTGGCTTATTGGCTAACAAACACATCAACACTCTTATTCTTGCTTCAAAGAAGCATAAGACAGAGCTCAACTGGCTCAAGTCCAACAAAACCTCCTCATCCAACTTCATTTTTTGGAAGGATGACACAGGTAACAAGGAAACGGAAACGAAATTATTTTCTTGATGTCCATGTAGCTTGACTTATCAAGCTCTGAACTCTTATCATTATTCCTGAATCCTCCATATCACTCAAAATTTATGTAACTTACTACAAATGTGACTGTTTTAGGGTTTTCGTTCAAGCTCTTCCCCGAATCTTGCAACCGATGTGGTGCAGCAAGTAGATGCTAGATATCCTGCTTTACTTTTCAAACAGCAGCTTACGGCCTATGTTGAAACAATGTATGGAATAATCCGAGAGAATGTTAAGAGAGAAGTAACTTCACTGCTTTCTTCCTGCATCCAGGTATACCTTTAGTCACCAGACCAATAAACTAAATAGTTTGAGAATCTATCAGCTTCGAAGATAGGATTGTTTCATATAAATGACTCTCTTCTAATGATTCAGAGTCTGAAGGATTCATCATCTAAATCCTCTGTTGTGAATTCACCATCAAAGTCATCTGAAGAGCATTCACCGACTAAGCCATCTGAAGAGGATCTCCCTGCTAAGTCATCTGAAGAGAATTCACCAAAGAAGTCATCTGAAAAGAATTCACCCACTAAGTCATCTGAGGAGAATTCGCCGAAGAAGTCATCTGAAGAGAATTCACCAAAGAAGTCATCTGAAGAGAATTCACCAAAGAAGTCATCTGAAGAAAATTCACCCACTAAGTCATCTGTAGAGAATTCACCAAAGAAGTTATCTGAAGAGAATTCACCAAAGATGTCAGTGGAAGATAAGTCACCAAAAAAGTTATCTGATGAGATATCACCATCTATAGAGGGGCAAGCAGTGAAGTCTTCTGTAGAGAATTCACCAGCAAGCTCTTGGCAAAACATTATTGGGTTTTTGAACTACAATCTCTTCACATGGAAGAAAAACTACGTAAGAATATTTTTATATGTAAGCTTCACATTACTGCTTAATTTGCCTACTAAAAACGTTCTCTTTCAGGTTCCTCTGTTTCTCGTTCAGAAGATCTTCAGCCAAACTTTCCAATACATCAATGTTCAACTCTTCAACAGGTCATTGTTTTTATCCCTACATCACCTTTCACTTGGATAAACCATCAGTCGACGTATTAAACTAGATATATTATCTGAATCATGCAGTCTTCTCCTTGAACGAGAATACTGCACAGTCAACATGGGCAAAGAAGTGAAGGCAGGGTTAGATGAACTAGAGTCATGGTGCAGCCAAGCGACTGAAGAGGTATAAAGTTGCCTGAAAATAGTTGTAGTAACCAAACAATTTTAGGGGCATGATTTCACTTGCTACTCTTGAATGCAGTTCGTAGGATCTTCTTGGGATGAACTGAAACACACAAGACAAGCCGTAGTACTCCTGGTTTGTCTTCTTTTCTTGACAGTGTACGAGTACTCTCCCTCTTCCTTTCTCGTTCATGAATGTTTATCTGCTTTTTCTTTCAGGTTACAGAACCGAAGTCCACAATTACATACGATGATCTTACAACTAACCTTTGCTCGGTGAGTCTCTACTTCTCTGATGTCACAATTCCATTAAAGAGTAGAAGAACAATTAGACATCACTAAGGACAGGTTTCAGAATCCTTTGTAGCCTTCTGTTATCTCTAGAAGGCTTAATAAACCTTCTTCCAATATGTCTCTGTTTGTCAGGTTCTTAGTACTGAGCAATTGTATAGAATATGTACTCTCTGCAAGGACAAAGACGACGGCGATCATAACTTATCACAAGAGGTAACATTGCTCTGAGCTCTGACAAACCAAAAAGAAAAAAGACACTCTCTACTAAATTATTCTATATCGGTGTTCACAACGCAGGTGATTTCCAACTTAAAACTTCAAATGACAAATGAAGATGAGGATAGCCGTTCCTTCTTGCTAGACGACGATTCCAGGTACTGACTAAAATCATTTACAAAAATTGTTCAGACATCTTGAGCCTTATATACGCTCATAAGTAATTCCACCGTTTGTGTGAACACAACAGCATCCCTTTTGAAACCGATGAGATCTCGAGTTGCATGCAAGAAAAGGACTTTGCGAATGCAAAATCAGCATCTGAGCTCGCTGATAACCCCAACTTCCACTTTCTTAAGGATTGAGAAACTGTTTATTCAGCCTTGGTACAATACGGTTCTGGCTTTGTATTTATAGAGACCTCCATAGTCCATAGCTTTCTTTTCGTACGCCTCGCTCTATATATTCTTTTGATTGCTCCTCCTTACTTGTGAGACAAGAAACATAAAGAGCAGTATTTTAACAGTGTAATACAAATTTTGATTTATATACGACGGCCCAGATCGGGTTTCGGATTGCCACGTCACTCGGTCAACAAAAACCAGAATGGTTACGAACAAGCCAGGTTGGTAACAAACCGGTTTGTCTTTGGTCAAAATTTACGCATATACAACATGAGATATTGAGATTGATACATGAACATAGATATTTTTCTTTCTTTTTGTTAGTTTTGTCAACTTCTTGGGTAAAACTTTAAAAGTATGATGCTGAAGAATTTTAAATAAAGAAACCGTGACGATGGACAACCACGCATAAACCCTATTTAAAAACTTATAGACAACTGCAGAAGCAAATAACAACAACGTATAATAATAATAATTAATAGCAATAATTGAGCCATATTAGTACTAGTATTAAAATAGGTTTGACATATAAATAAGGGGTGAAAAAAGAAAGATGATAAAATTTGAGGCAAAATGCAATGTACATCTGCAAGAATCTTGGGAGACGGCTTAAATTTTACCCGTTTTTCTAAGCATTTAATTCCATGAGACAATTAAAGTTTTAACAAACACCTTCTCTTTGCTATAATTAGCTACTAACATCCATGTTGTATATATATAAATAGTATTATTAGTTGGTAGTAATTTAATACTCTCTCAGTTTCAAAATATAAGATATTTTGAGTGAAAGTACGCATATTAAAAAATACTACTAATTTTAAAAAAGTTCAACTAATCATAAACAAAATTGCATAAAAAATTGAAAACATCTTATTTTATGAAAAACATCTTATAATTCTGCTCATATGACATATCGTAGTCATACCAATATATATATATAAATAGTATAATTAGTTGGTAGTAATTTAATATTCCCTCCGTTTCAAAATATAAAATGTTTTGAGTTAAAGTACGCAAATTAAAAAATAACTAATTTTAAAAAAGTTCAACTAATCATAAACAAAATTGCATAAAAAAATTGAAAACATCTTATATTATGAAAAACATCTTATAATTCTGCTCATATGACATGACATATCATAGTCATACCAATACAATATAGAGAAAAGCTTCACTCTCGTATGCATTTTGGGGTGGTACGTTGATTATTAAAAATCGGTAAGCCAGTAAATTACTTTGAAATATATTGTAAAAACGGGGGAAAGTTATATTCTTTGTTTTCATAATGAGAGTATATAGAACATTTTTTCGTTGAACAAAAAAATCATTCACTCCATAATCAATCGGCGCTACAGTTTATTTAGTGCAAAATAATAATGAGAATAACATTCTCCTTCTTTCTCTAATACAACTCGTCGAGTTGACTAATTTTTAGCAGATCTCTATTATACACTTCTTTCGAATACGAATATAGGAAAAGATTCATAAAAAGGATATATATACTAGTAATTCATATTTTGGAATTAATAAAGAAACTCGTGACTACATAAAATAACCCAAAAGCCAATTACTAAGAAAAGTACTACTATATATTTGTGATTTATTTTGTTATCAATTATTTAATCACATTGATTTGTTAGCTACCACATGCCGCTTATTATGTATGACACGATACATGACGCTTAGAAATCAAACCAAACTATTCCCTTGATACATAGATGTAGTAGTCCTTTTTTTTATATATCAGAACATTAATACTGTAAAATACAGATCATATATATATATATGAAATTAAATCTGGATGAATTAATTCGGACTAAAAACTGTTCTGGAAAAACCCTACAAAAATATGAATAAAGTATCGGCAAATATGAATAAACCAATGTTTTTTTTTTTTTTTTTTTTTTTTTGACAAACATATAAACCAATGTTTAAAACCAATTTTTTTAGTATTCCAACCAAACAAAATACCCCCAAATTAGTAGCAACAAACTATGAATAAGATCATCAAAATGTCGACAAGAAAAATCATACAGATCATATAGTTTTAAGGGTTGACTAGTAAAAAATAGTTCACCAAAAAGGTCAAGAGAAGACACCTGAGGCTGATGGTATAGATTAAATCAGAGAAAAACATGTGAGATCACATGGATTTCCCATCTTTCACTATCTCAAACTTTTTTTTAAGGGAACCATTTGACTCCAATCATTTATTATATTTCCATACCCTTTCAGTTATTACAGTTATGGAGTTAGTTGCATCTCTATCTTCTTCTTCTTCTTTCTTTTTCCTCTATTTATATTTTAGTATTCCATGTTGTGCCACATATTTTTCCCAAAAAAAAATAAAAAAATTATAGTATATCTTTCTCAAGATTATATTTTACATATAATACATATATTGTTTTGAGATTTCTATCATGTGTAATCATTGATGATGTCTTCCATGATAAAATTATGCCGGTTCTTTCGCACCTCCAAGAACCTATGATGTGCTTCCGAAAATCTTCTCGTAATCCATTGTATTTTCTCTTAACGTCTTCTTTGTTAGAACTGTTGGAATAGTGTGATACATAGCTAAGAATGTAAAAATGTACTTGCCCTAGACTGATCCGCTATGGTTGGGTTAAAGTTGGAGAGTTTTTTTGGCATGTTAAGTTTCTTAGAAGTCAAGCGGGAAATTATACGGAAATGAGAGTTTGATCATATCCTTTAGATTTACTGCAAATCTCATCTCATTTCTGAAAATTTCCGAGTGAAAACAAATACTATATAGTTTGGTTTTTAAATGAGTTTATGTGACAAGTAATACGAGTAGTAGCACCGAGTCACCGACCCCTAGTGTTGAGGATCAACATCGCATGTTTTGTTTTTTTTTTTTTTTTCTAAATGGCTTCAGTACTATGCGTTAGTCAAACACGCAGTAATCCACATAAAACAATTAGGAGAAAATAAATGTTCGTATATTTTTCAAGATATGCTATTCATCTATAAAAAATTTACAGGCAATAAAAAAAAAAGAAAAGCAAAACACAAAATTGAGGCGGCATAAAATTAGGTAGGCTTTTATGCTAGACTTAAAATTGTAACATGGGATTTTGGGTCCCTAATAGTATTTTTTTTTTTTTAATGAACTCACATGATTAAGACCGATCGAATCTGGTTAATGTCAATAAAAAATACAGTATGAGTTTATATAGTATAAATTAATAAATATATGCAACAAAAAAAAAAGTATTTCGGAAATTCCATTTTACTAGTTTAGCAATAATTTGTCCCTTTCTCTCGTAATATATGATAAATTATGTTTTTTTTTGCTTTGCGAGATTCTCTGGCAATAATTACACTTATTGGACGAAAGAGTTGGTATTCAGTAAACTAAAATATAAATATTATTCTTTTTATCATACCAAATAATTTTTCAGATGTTAGAAATGATTGGCATTACATATATACCCACCAAAAGATTTGACCAAAATTTGGCTGATAGTGTCGCATATTTGATGATTATGTTATATGTCAGTTTATTTTTTATTGAGTCCACTTATGGTCTTCATTTATGGGTAGCAAATATGGGTTGGTTTTGCTAATGGTCAAATGAAAGATCACAAAGTCAAATGATTTTTTTTTAAAAGACAATTTTGTGATTAATTAGCACAAAAAAGAGTTTACTATTCCATTTCCCATGTTTCCATGTGAGATATACACAAACTATGCGTTCCCATTTTGTATTCGCCATAGATATTATTTCTCTTCAGTATTAACTTTATTCCAAAAAAAACATAAGCAAAATCCAATATTCTCTCCCTCGAAAATATTTTTTTGTCCGCTTATTTGCAACTGAAAATTTTATTTAATGAATTTAAATGTTTTATAATCCAATACATTTCCAATCATAGTGGAAATTACAACTTTAATTTGTTTGATTAAGAATTTAACTTTCTATTAATTAATTACTAATTAGATACGGATTTTTAGAAGAAAAAAAAACTACAGAACTAGAAAGAAAAAGAAAGAATATAACTGGATAACTAAAATAAAAACTAAAAAGAAATATAGAAACTACAGTAAGATATTGGTATGCATGTAGTATCAACGTATACAATACATACATAGTAACATAAACGGGCGAATAGCACGTATGATGTATGCACGTAAATCAAAACAGTGCACCGAACATTATAATTAATTTTAAACCAACATACCGTAAGAATACTTAAATTATGTGTAATCGGTGCATTAATGTTAACTCTCGAGGTTTCTAGGAAATGAGACCACACCACTACCCAAGTCTTGGAATATGGTAAATGTAATCAATTCCCAAAGTCTTTTTAGTTTTCACTTCTCACTTTGTGATCTCTCAATCAACGAGAATGGAACACGCCTTCAATTTCGATTCTCTATATCTATGCATCAAATTAACCAAAAGATAGTGTGTATTCCAAGAAATGTTCAGCAACTACCATTATCCACAATTCCACATGTGAACTTATTTAACTTGATGAAACTTACATGATGAGTACATCTGTACATATAAATAATGATTTGACTAGATATTATGAGTAGTAATAATTTTAAACACATAAAATTTATTCTACCATTCATTTTAGGGACTACAAAACGTAAAACATGATACTCTAACATGTGGATTATATACGATTACATATATTCGTACATTAGATTTCATGAATCAGTCTAACATGTAGATTATATACGATTATACATAGTATAATTACGAGATAGTTCCAACTTACAAGGATATACTGCGATTTTTTGGGTTAAGTACTTAAATAATAAAATGTGGTTTTCAATATGTTGAGTAACGATTTTGTTTCCTTTTACGGTTTTGAATTACGATATTATATTTTGGTAAACGAGTTATGATATATTTCTACATAAATGGTCGGTGAAACTAAAGGCTAAGAAGTTCAGAATATTCTCGAAAACTTCTATTCAATTTAGTTTCATATTATCCGATTATGTATGGAAATTAAAGTTAAATACGTCAAATTCTCTGCCAACGCAAACGCATGTTGGTTCTCCTCTAGATTGGTGCATTTTGTTCTACACCTTTTTACGCTCATACATAAGTGCATATTCTTTTTCTTTTAAAAAGGGTAAAGTTTAGAATAATATTAACATATTATTTATTTCTTCAATATGCATATGAGGTATGAATTCATAGTTTGACAGATAGCATCGATAGTTTTATTGAAATAAAATCTTTTACTTCTCATTAGTCATTAATTATAATTCGAAGTTGGAGCAAATGGGAGTTTTGAGCAATCACATCGTGTTTCTAGTTACTAAAACTATTGTCTTTCGATGAAAAAGTTGTTAATTATTTATCCGTTTCTATATGTCAATTCAATATATTCGAAGTTCGAACGTTCATGTATGTTGCTTATTCCAATAAGTTTGTACATGTAATTTGGAAATATGCAACATCCCAATGAATGTCTTAACAACTAAACTATATACTATAAATATAGATAGGTTCATTGGATCTTGATAACAGTTTATCACCACACAGAAGAAAACTACAAATATGTATAAGTATAGATCTATTTAAAACTTAAGATTCTTTTCGCATGTATGTTGCTATGAAGGTCTTATATAAGAAACAGGTGTAACTGCTTGTATTATTCATTTTATAATACTGTATTCAAATTATATACATCTATATAGAAAGGACAATATATTTCCCTTTATAATATGTGTATCAGAATACAAATTCTTTGGCAGTTTGGATTAAACCGTTCAATCATCTGATCACTCGGTCATATTTAAGTCCTAATCCTCCTAACTAACTATCATTAGGATGGAAAATTATTATGACAACAACTTGAAAATTTTGAATAACGATACTAAAATTCGAATGGTAAGAATTATGAAACTCAAGTTGTTAGTACGTGGCTCTCTAGACGTAAGTCATCGATCATGTGAGTAAGTAGACGAAAACACACTTATTGAAACGCTCTTTAGTTATAGTAAGAATAGTTTTTTTTTTTTTTTTACGCTCTTTAGTTTTGTTCTTCTTCAAAATAGAATTACGTACGTACTACTTTTCGAGTAAAAATTTAGTAACTAATTCTAAGAGAAGTTGTTACTATTCTTACTATATCTCTTAAAAATAATTATTTCTTTTTCTCATGGATACAAGATAGCTTGATGTGGCGATATCTGTTGACCCATACGTCAAGCAAAACCCCACAAATCATTATTACTTTTATTTATTTATTATACGTACATATGTATATGTTCAGGGTGGGATTACATTTCAATTTCCTTTTATTTATGAAAATAGTTAATTCGTCTGTGGATTGGGGAAGTCTGTGGGATGTGTAGCCACACCTGATGGAGGTTTAACCACGTTGCCTCAAATTCGACAACCATATATACTTTCCAATTAAAATTATTTAATCGTCATAGAAAATTACTAGTAAGTACTAAGGGCATTTCCAATGTTCTCTATTTTTGCCTCTATAATAGAGATAACTCTATAATAGAAGTGAGTTTTACTCTTTCTCTATTCTCACCTCTAAAATAGGAATTGCTATTTTTTTCTCTATTTATAGAGAAACTCTATTTTTTTTTTTACAAAGGTTCTTCTATAAATAGAGAAATCTCTATTTTAGAGGTGAGAATAAAAAACCACTGGAGTAAAACTCACCTCTATTATAGAGTTCCTTTATTATAGAAGAAAAAATAAAGAAAACCATTGGAGATGATCTAAGTAAAATATTTTTTAGGAAAAAAAAAAAAAAAAAAAAGTCCCTTTGTGAGTATGTTACTCACAATAACTCTTTTCCTTAACAGTTTTTTCTCCATAAATTATAGTATGTTCAAAGTTTATGCCTGCACCACATGACGTACGTCGAAATTGTGGTATTTCTACAAAACAAAACCAAAGGGGAGCAAAATAGAAATTCCCAAGTACCAATGGACCTTTCATGTTTATGTATATACATGATCGAGTAGCAAAATGCGTTGTCATGTCTCTTCAGTGTAATCGATCATATAAGCAACATATGTGTAACACTTCTGTTTACCCTTAATGATTCCCACGTTGGCAGCAACCTGACATCAAATTTAATTATCGTGCTTTCTTTCTCTTCTCAAGTGTATATCTAAAGTCATGTCTCTTCTCTCAATAAATAACGCTTTGAATCCTGATCTTAACTTTTTATTTTTGGACAAACATGAATCCTGATCTTAACTAATAACCATTTAAAGGGGTTTGTAATATCGGCGATTGCTGAATAAAAATGTAACACTTTGGGCACATTTAACAACATGTATATCCTTGTAGCCAAAAAAATACCATTGATCTCGTTATTTATTAGAAGCCATTTTCTTACATCCGGCAAATTTAAAAACATTTGGTTAGTTACTTACTAGTTCTTTTACTAATTAAAAGAGTTAATCTCCATCCAGTATACTACTGTATACGTAACTGATACTTGTCATGCAAAGAAAAGGAGATGCAAAATATTGAACCACTTTTCTTGCGACTAAATTATTGTATTTGTTGGACGAGGATTAGTTTAATACCAATAAGTAGAACATATGAAAAAATAAAAATAACCACTACTGTATTCGACCGCAAGTTATAAAATACCAGAAATTTTATTAAAAAAAAAATGAAAAAATAAAAATAAATAAATCATGGTGGGCTGCAAGCTTATCATTTGAGATATAAATAACATTCATAAGTTTAAAATATAATAAGCAATAATATATTTACTAATTTTACAAATACCAATTTGCTTTAATTTTTCTTCTCTATTTATACATCTTCTTCTTCAATCCAACAAAACACACACATACACTCACATCTCCATCCTCTTGTCCTAAAAACCTTCCAATATCTGATTAAGTTTTTTTTACACATTCTTAAAACTTCTTCTGGTTTTTTTTTTCCTCAGAACCATACAAACAAACTCTAACGTCTGTGAAAGATGTATGGAAATAATAACAAGAAGTCTATCAACATCTCGAGTATGTTCCAAAACTTCATCCCCGAAGGCGACATATTCTCCCGGCGTTGCATCTGGGTCAACGGTCCGGTCATCGTAGGAGCTGGCCCGTCAGGTCTAGCCGTCGCTGCGGGTTTGAAACGTGAAGGAGTACCGTTCATCATCCTCGAGCGAGCTAACTGCATTGCTTCTTTATGGCAAAACAGAACCTACGATCGTCTCAAACTCCATCTCCCTAAACAGTTCTGCCAGTTACCAAACTATCCTTTCCCGGATGAGTTCCCGGAGTACCCTACCAAGTTTCAGTTTATTCAGTACCTTGAGGCCTACGCAGCCAACTTCGATATCAACCCTAAGTTTAACGAAACGGTCCAGTCCGCTAAATACGACGAGACGTTCGGGCTGTGGCGGGTTAAAACCATTTCGAAGATGGGGCAGCTCGGTTCTTGCGAGTTTGAGTATATCTGCAGGTGGATAGTGGTGGCTACGGGAGAGAATGCTGAGAAAGTTGTGCCCGATTTCGAAGGTCTAGAAAACTTTGGCGGCGATGTTCTCCATGCTGGTGACTATAAATCCGGTGGAAGGTACCAAGGGAAAAAGGTTTTGGTCGTGGGATGTGGAAACTCCGGTATGGAAGTCTCTCTCGATCTCTACAACCACGGAGCAAACCCATCAATGGTCGTTCGTAGCTCTGTAAGTACCAAAACTTCTAGTCTTTTAATTCAAAACAGAGCATCATCCTCTGTTTCTATTACTCTGTTTCAAAACATAGCATTTAATACTCTGTTTGTTTCAGGTTCATGTGTTACCAAGAGAGATATTTGGGAAATCAACGTTTGAGTTAGGAGTTACGATGATGAAGTACATGCCGGTTTGGCTGGCGGACAAGACCTTACTCCTTCTAGCAAGGATAATCTTAGGGAACACCGATAATTACGGTCTAAAAAGGCCAAAAATGGGACCGTTAGAGCTAAAGAACAAGGAAGGGAAAACTCCTGTTCTTGACGTTGGAGCATTGCCTAAAATAAGATCAGGAAAGATCAAAATCGTTCCCGGAATCATAAAGTTCGGAAGAGGAAAAGTTGAGCTAATAGATGGACGTGTTCTTGAGATTGATTCCGTCATTCTAGCTACCGGATACAGAAGCAACGTCCCTTCATGGCTTAAGGTAATATATAATTAAAGAACATGTACATCTCTTTCATTGTTTCTTTCTTCTAAAGATTTAGCTTAAATTTTAATGATGTCGGAAGAAAAAAACACAAATATCCACCCGACCCGGTCCGAGTTTAGTGAAAACCCGACTCAAACTGTGTTTCGAATGTGACCAGTCATTAATGCAAACATTGAAAAACATTTACGTTAGTATTTTCATCGAAAAGGATACAAAATTCGTGGTACGAGTTTTTTTGGTTTTGAGTCTAAATGTGTGTACTAATTTTTTGATGTTTGGTTAACAGGACAATGACTTCTTCTCGGATGATGGGATACCAAAGAACCCGTTCCCAAACGGATGGAAAGGAGAGGCAGGATTGTATGCCGTAGGGTTCACAAGAAAAGGGCTGTTTGGTGCATCGCTGGATGCGATGAGTGTGGCTCATGACATTGCTAACAGGTGGAAAGAAGAATCTAAGCAACAGAAGAAAACTGCTGCAGCTCGTCATCGTCGATGTATCTCACATTTCTAATCATTCAAAACAAACAATATTAGGGAATATTACACTATCAATGGATGTGAAAACAAAAAAAATCAAAAAAGATAATTAAGCCCTCTCCTTGAAAGAAAATAAAAACCCTCAAGAGAAAGAAAAAAAAAATTGTGAAAAAAAAAATGTTTTGGGGGATTTTTCTTTGTTTATTAGGAAGATGTGGCTTATTTATATATATTTTTATTTAATTTACAAATGCTTTATTTTGTTGTTTTGTTTTGTTTCTTTTTTTTTTTGTTCATTTAGATTTTGAACTCTGTAAGAAGTTTTGCTTAATCTAATATGACAAATACTTTACGGTTTTTGTAATCCTCGTGATGCATTGTTACAAGGGTTATCTCTATCATTTTTGCTGTTGTTGATTAGGAAATATGGAGAAGATTAAAATAAAATAAAGAAACAACTAATTTCATGCTGTTTCATTATTGGAAGAATACTCTCACAAGTTAAAGCTGTTATCTTAGTGATTTGGGAATTATTAGCCATTTTTGTAATGTTTTAATTTGGCAAATGATTGAGATTACACATGATTATCGTAGACCATCCATATATACTCAAATCCCACTATCCCAGGGAAGAAAAAAGTTTTATACTAAAAAACATGCTTTTATCTAAGATATGCAAAATCCATTACGGATTATGAAAAATTTGGTCTATACACAAATGAATAATTTTTATCCAAAGATTTATAACATTCTCAGAAAAACATGAGTATCCACTTTAGATTATAGCTGATAATTAAAATATGGTTGATGGTTTATCTTCCCCATAACATGAATTAATGAAATCATAGTATTATAAGTAATATATATTTTGTAAACGGATACAAATCCAAAAATATGCAATGTCACCAACATTTTTGACATTTTTTATCTGTCAAATTGCAAATAAAAAAGAATTCAACTAAATATATCACTGAATATAGAGAAACAAAAGCGTTTATATACTCTGTATATGGACAAAGTCTCTGTTGAAAATAATTAAAACTATGGTGCCAAAGATGAGACATTTATGAGTTTCACTTGAGGTTCTGAGAGTCTGCAGCAAAGTCAATGAACCAGCAGAACAGAGAATTGACAAACTAAAGGACAAAAAGAGCAAAATTGTGAAATGTGGTGATGACTGATGAGTGAGTGAAGTAAAAACAATGGTTCCTTCTTCTCTGTCCAAAAAAAAAAAAAAAGACATTAAAAGCTAATTCCCCCCAACGGTGTAAATGTCTGGTTCCCATCCTCTTAAAACAGTTATTCATGTTCTCATGCAAAACCCTGCAACCTTTTACTCAGACATCACCTTAACCTAGAGATATGGAGGAAGGAAACCACATGGGATGATTAATGATTTTGATTCAGCCGCTGATTTAGACTGTTTCTTATTCCCTGTTCTATGTCAGAAAACACCAAACCGACCCATCTTTTCTTGCCGGTGTCTTGCCAAATTCACGAGGGAAATATTTTTGGATATTACTAACATACTACAAGTTGAGAAACAGTAGGACCAATGTACATTTACACACTGTAGGATGAAATATACACTTGCAAACTTACATGAGAAGACCTAAAACGTTCACTTCTTGGAGAGCATTTGATCTATTTGGCCGTTTTTGTTATACATTTCCACTATCTTTTTGGCATATGATGGCATGTGGCTGTTGGCTCTGCAGATCAATATGCCACTTTGCTTATTAGAGGGCGATTCGATAATAGAGATAGACACAGTTAGTATAAACGTTTATCTATAGGGGTGTGCTTCAGATTTTTACCTTTGTTTCCCCCATTTTCGGTTTACATACAAATAGTTTCTGATGGTATGGTAATCCAACGAGTACCGAGCAAATTCTAGACCCTTAGGACCAACCTGAAGAAAGCATGCTTTTGCAAGTTAGGAGAGTCTTGACTTTTTTATGCAATGAGCCTGCCTCCCTGTTTTGTTCATGAGAAAAGAATCTTACCAAACTTAGGATGAACGCAATAATGTTCCCAACAAATAGTGGCGCTGGCTGAGCAGGACCTTGACCTGAGTAATTATAGAAAAGTTAGAAGATTAGAAGACTACATCACAAATGTTAGTCGCAAACATTTCATGAGAAATTTCTTTTTTGGATCTAGCATTAGCTTGAACTGGATTATGTCAAGAAACAAAAGAGTTTTGAAAACATACCAAACTTAGCATCATCATCTGCCTTAACGGTTTCTGTCACAAAAGGTCGTCGATCACCCTGAAACAACAGCAAAAAGATGTGTTCGTTTGAGTTTTGTATTAAACAGACTCTTAAAATATAATAACAAACCAAAAATGTCAGAAACTTTACGCTGCTGATTGTTGGAGTGATCTCCAAAAGGTTTTCTACCAAGCTGAGCATTTCTTTCCCACGTTCATTTCTGTGGTTTAAGGCATAAACAAAACTATTTTTATCCAACCAGGCGAACATATATGGTCCATTCTTATGTAAGTAGAAATATTGACCTCACTGTAATATACTGTGGATGGTCAGTCATGTTCAGACCTGAATACTTTGGAACACCCATGTAACCGATAACCAAATCCTAGATTAACAAGCGCATACATAGGGAAATGTTTGAAATTGGGAAATCAAGTGGAAAGACATCTTAATTGCTAGAAACACTTACCGCTAATGCATTTGTGTAATCAAAGCAGCTGCAAAATGAAAAAAAACAAACAAAGGGTTTGTGATTGTAGACAAGTTTTCACAAATTTACTATAGCTAGTCTATTTCAAGTTATAGCGCCAATGAAGAGACTTGTATTACCTATAACATGATGGAGCTATGACGTCTACTAAATCGTTTGCTGGTAAACAGAAATAGGGAACCTGTTATAGCGAGAAATTTTTTGAAACGACTTAAAGCTGCAACATTACAGAATACAGAACAACACAACGTTTGTGTTTGAAGCGACTATACCTCCTCAATGTGTCCGTCCAAGTGTTTGAGTTGGACCTATAAGAGGAGTTGAACAAGATTAGCATCTTCAAAAAAAATGTCAGATAAGTATGGTTCGTATTAATGCTAACCTTGTAATCTTGCATAAACTCATAATGGAGAACAGTCTCTGGCTCCTTACTAGCCGCTTTCAGAAACTTGTCTAGTCCATCTCGTGTACCGTTGTCCACTATTGATTAAAGATGTTTATTATTACTTGTTCAAAACATGTAATAAGCAATCCTATACCTACGCGTACGAGACCCCAAAGCAACATATACAACACAGAATATATAAAAGCACAACACAAGAACTAGTTGTGACGTTTCTGGAGAAATAACAAATCTAGATAGGATGAGGAAATTACCACAATTGGTGCCTAGAACATACAACTTTTCCAGATTCAGATGCTGCTCCACTGATCTCAATGCTGCAGTATAAGAAATCACTCTGCATTACAATACTACGAGAGTCACAGTATGGAGACACTTGAAATATACGTCCACAAAAAAGTATGTTGGAAACATACCTTGCACTTGGCAACCGACACCACAAAAAAGAAGACGTTTCACTCCCGAAGTCTGTTATAATGCAACTTTCAATTTCAATTGAAATGGACTCAGCGATAGAAAAAACAAACGAGAAAGAGGGTTTTGCAGATAACCTCAATTAATTCAAGCGTATTCAGATTAGGAGACAGAGTTGGCTTGACGCCTCTTGCAGCCAAAACTTCTTCAGGTGTCCTTGGAGTGAAAAGAAATGAAACATCAAGAGGCATTTAAAGTCAGAGTAATAGCTGAATATGGATCCACAATAAAAATGGAGACTTGCGGAAGAATGGTTTAAAAATAAAATAAACCACAATAGAAAGGTGAAAAACCTGGCTAATACTGGTCTTGGAGATAATCTGTCTTCAGGATCACTGTAGTTTTCAATAAATGAGTTACATGATTAGATGGAAAAAGCTAAAGCATGGTTGATAGATGTCAGCCTAGTCCATTTCTAATATTTAACAACAGTGTTACCTCTGCACACAGACAACAGCTTCTACCATGTTAGTTTTTAACATCTCAATGGCTATGGTTGTGACAATTCCAGTCCACTGTGCTCCTGCAACCAAAAGATAGAAGGAAAAGTAAACCACAAAGCTAAGCCCAATTCAAGCTTAGGTGGACATTCATCCCTATTTACAACCACATGAAACGCAAATGCTACATAACTTTCAAGATGAGTTTTAAGATCCAAACAAAATGTATTTAAGCCTTCGTCCACAAATTAACCAAAAGACTAAACCAGTAAGACAAAGTATTTTTTTTTTATCTTGAACGATACACAAAACTAGAAAATGTAATAGTGGTAAGGAAGCGTCTGTGTACCTTCAACAGGCTTCAACTTACGAGCATAGAGCTGCTCTTGATGCACCCCAAAATATGTATCTGCTAAGGAATCTGCATTCCTTCCTCTACCATGCACAACAGGTTCCAAGCTCTGCAAAAAAACTTAAAACAAAATAAGAATCTTAAGCCATCAATTTAAAATGTAGGAAATGTTATCCATTTCAAGGCCATATGGGCATTACCTCAATCCTTGACATTCCATCTCCAAGAAATGCACATGCATCCTTCACATGGGCAATGTAGTAGGTGTCGCATAACCCACATTGACTGCAAACCCATTACAACACCAAGGATTTTGATAAGAACAAGACAAAAAAAATAGGGATGTAAACAACAACAACAACAACAACAGAAAAATAAAAGACAAAACCAAACCTGCAATGGTCTTTAGCTGGATAGGTTCCTCCGGGTGGGATAGGTCTGGACTTTTCCCTCCAGTCTTGTCTTAGTTTAACTTTATTTTTTGGCTCTGAATTCATATCTGCATTAGAACCCATATATGAGAAGGCTTCATGAAAAAACACACACAAGGCAAAGATCGATGCAAGATGAAACGAAATCTGTTAATAAATTCTTATACTTTCAAGCATAAACTACCACAGTGAAGTAAAACATACTAATCTAACACAAAATTGTATCTTCAAAGTTTCGAACTCGATAGTGACAGACAGCCATGGACGGACCAGTTCAAGCATTCGACAAACATAACCAATATGTTCAAAAAGAAATTCCCAAATCTAATAGATAAAATTCCATCGCTTTAACGAGTTTCAGGGATCGTTTCCACTCGATTTTTTTTTTTTTTTTTGGTAAAAGAAGGGTCTTTTAAGAAATTGAAGAATCAACAACGATGTGTTGTGAACAGAGAGTGCAACAAAAACGAAATTGAGCACCTTTCGAACGCGGAGAGGAAGAGTTAACGACAGAGAAGCATGGAGGAAGGAGAGAGAGCTTGGAGGTGACAGTAATCATGGTTTACTCAGCGAGAGAGAAAGAGAGAAGAGAGAAGAGAGAAAGAAGATATTTTTTTTTGCTTACGATATCTTTTGGGTTTGATATAGGCAAATCACTAACGGACACCTGTTAGAAAAAGAACCAAACCGGGTAATAAAGAAAACCATTATAAACCGGGTCTTGGTTCGTTTAATACAGTGTGTGAAAATTTCAGATGTAAAATGTCATTTAAATCAGTTAGATTTTCGTTGATTTAAATCCCCAGTTTATAGGAGAAAACACAAACTCTTTGTTGAAAAATCCCAAACTTTTGTTGATTTCGCATTTTAGACACGCAGTTTGGACCAAATAAACGCAGTTAATTAACCGTTAACAATTACCGTTTATAATAAAACGATGTCGTTTTATTTCTCGTGAAAACCCCTAAATTGAAATCAATTTCTCATTTCCCCCAATTGACAAACCCTAATCCCCAAATCGATTTCAGTTATCCCAAATCAGAAACCCTAATCAATTCTTCAATGACTCCGAAGAATTGTGATCCCAAATCAGAAGCTGAACTTGTTGGCCGAAGAATTATTTTTAAAACCATTTTTGAACTGATGTTCTCATCTCTTTTACCAAGGTACCGATTCAGTGGATGAACTCCCCAAGTTGGAATATATGTGTTTGAGAATCAAAGCTGTTGCAGAGGCAATAATGGAGAAGGAGAAGCTTCTGATTCTTGAGAACACGAAATCGAGATGGAAATGGTTTCAACTTCTACCCCAGCCTTTTCAGCCCTCTCATTAATAAGCCTTGTACCTTCCTTCCTCAGTCTCTCTTCTAGGTTAGATATCGTATTCAAGCATTGCCTGTATTGAACAAGAGCAGCTTCCTTTTCAGTTTCGGCTTTAGCAAGGCTCTGCTTCAAAGCGAGAATTTCAGCTTCAGCTTTGCTGGCTCGCTCATTCATTGGGTCTCCTCCTGCAACCCAAATCAGAAGCTGGTTGTGATCCTCCTTGGCCAAACAATTCGCTCCTTGGTTCCTGTTTTAAAAAGTGTGAAAATCGATTGAAGAATTGAAGAATTGATTAGGGTTTCTGATTTGGGATAACTGAAATCGATTTGGGGATTAGGGTTTGTCAATTGGGGGAAATGAGAAATTGATTTCAATTTAGGGGTTTTCACGAGAAATAAAACGACATCGTTTTGTTATAAACGGTAATTGTTAACGGTTAATTAACTGCGTTTATTTGGTCCGTCTGGCAACTTAACGTGGTGTCTAAAATGGCAAAGTCAACGAAAGTTTGGGATTTTTTTTTAAAGTCAACAAAGAGTTTGTGTTTTTTTCCTCCAAACATAGACTTGGGGATTTAAATCAACGAAAATCGGAACTTGGGGATTTAAATGACATTTTTCCCGATGTAAAATAGACCAATTTCTTGTAATACCGTCATTAATTAAACCGAAAACTAAACCACTCTTGGAAGCTTGCTGATGAAACTGTTTTAAGACTCATTTATTTTTACTGTTGAAAAACAAACACAGGCTGATGTTCCAGCAAAACCAATACAAGAAGAATACTGTATGTTGAATCGTTCTCTTATTATTACCCGATGAATAAAAGATTAAACAAGAACATGTCAATCCTCGGTGAGATATTCATTCATTCATCATCATCATCATTTGCATATGAGAGAAACTACCACAAATCACCAGACATCAGGACGGAGTTCCCCAGTAGCCGGTGGCATCCAACGACCAGAATTGTACACATTCTCACCAACTTTCCATCCGGGAACATCCTTCATTACATCAGCTTCGTATTCCAAATACTTTTTCCACTCAGACACAAACCTGTTAATACAAAGAATGCATAACCGCAGATTGAAATAAGATTTTTACCGTCTGTAGGTTGCTGTAGGAACAAATACTTAAAAAAAATTCAAGAATATTACCTTTCATCTTCTTCTGCTTGAAGAATGGGAAGTATTGTCCTACGAGCAGCATATTTCTCTTCCTTCAACGCCCTAGACATCACATCAATGTTGATTAGAACATTGAATCTGAATACTTACTGATACAAAATCACATTTGTACTTGAGATAATTTATGCAATTCGAAGTATCCAATCGAGAAGCTAAGGATGTCTATGACAAGAAATATGACTGTTAGGAGCAAACCACATTGCAAGTCCTCTAAAGACCTATAGCTCGATACTCTTTCTTCTGAGTTCGACTGTTCGAGATAAAGGAGCATAAGAAGATGAAATATATAATACTAATAGCTAGCAATCTAACAACTGAGAACCAGTATCCCAAATACTAGTATCGTAACTTACAACTTGATGCTTGCTTTCTTTATACTAGATTCACATATTAACAATTGTGGCTTACTTTATATTCTTTATAGAAAGACACAACCTGAAGAATAATGTCATACTGATCAACCTTCAACCAAAGTGCCATGGAACACACAAAAAAAATGATTCGAATAAGCCATCAAATCAGTAGCATTAACCAATGCCTAAACCAGTTAACAGAACAACCTTAAATCATTAAACTCCTTAACAAGGCTATGGTTCCATAGACATGTCGAGCTTCAAATCAAGAGTGATCCCGAAACAAATTCCTAACACCAAGCTAAAATATTCACCAACATCTCTGATTACCATATACTTCCTCAAGTTTCATCAATTACTAACCACAATTTAACCTTTTTTTTTTTCTTTGCTACCATTATTCACTCCACAACACAAATTTTAGCAAAGGCGATCTCACTCTTTCTTACGTACCTGCGGATTTTGTTTCCTTGGCCGACCTGGTACATTCCCCAAGCAAAAGCACCAGAAACAGCAAGGAACATGGCCATAGCACTCGGACCCGTATTGGATATCCGGCGAGCATATCGTACCGGTGCAAACCCACCCGGTGGCGGACCATCCTGAAGCAGCGGCATATCCTTCACACTCGCCATCCCTGGCTTATTCCTTATCATCGCCTCCGTCATCTTCAACCCCCAATTTGATCCGATTTCGATTTGATTTTGCTCAAAATCGAGTATTGTTGTCTAGGGGTTGCGATGAAGAAGAAAGAATATGCAAACAACAAAGATAAACTGGGCTTTTACTAGGCCCATGTAAGATATGTTCAAAGACCCAAGTCCATTATTATTAATAAGCAAGTCACGTGACCCCACGTGATCTTCTTCTTCTTCTTCTTCTTACATATATAAAAGCCCTAAGTCTTCAGAATTGATTTAGCCGCCGCTTAGTTCAGTATCGAAGAAGGAAAGCATGGTGGGATTTAAGAACAGATACATGTTGATGGAGGTATTTATGGATCCAGACAAGGATCTTCTCGGAGAAGGAACACCGATTATTCTCACACAGTTCAATCTCTCCAAAGCAATCAAAGACAGCATCCTCGTAAATTTCGGCGAGTGTGGTCTAGGTTCGTCTATGGGATCGTTCCAGGTGAAATACGTGAATCCAATCACAAAGCTGTGCATTGTGAGATCATCAAGAGAGGAACACAGACAAGTTTGGTCGGCAATCACGTTGGTGAAAAGCATAGGAAACTGTCCGGTGGTCTTGAACTTGCTCGATATCAGCGGCTGCATTAGAGCGTGTAGAGACACGGCCTTGAAGTGCGACAAGGAGAAGTTTGAGCAGTCTAGTAAATGCTTGTCTGAAGAGGAGACTCGGCAGATGAACAGTTGTCTCGACAAGATTAAATTATTGGAAAACTGAAACTTTTTTTTCTTCGAATTTGACCCCCTAAGTTTTGAAAGTGTACAATTTTTCCCTTTTATGTGTATTTTTCTCTGAATTCTTCTAAAATACACAAAAGGATTGGAAAACATCATTGGGTTTTTCTCTTGTTAAAATTAAATTAGAGGAAATTTTTTGAGATATGTTATATAGATACGGGCGTATTTTTGTGAAATTTAAAAACTTGGGGTACAAAATGCAAAGTCGTTGAATTTTTGAGGTTTGTATTAAATCTGAAGTTATCTGGTGGAGAAGAAACAATTCGGTGGAGGAGAAGAATTGAAACGATATCGGTAAATCTAGCTCTCTTCAAAGTCTCTCACTTTAGCGATTACTTACTTGCTCTTGTAACCATGTATTCGATCGCTTTATGGGGTTTTTAATCGGTTCGTAATCTGATCTTGTAATGTCTTTTTTTTGTCAATGCATGTTAAGTGTTCGATGAAATGCCTCACAGACCTTGTACCTAAAAACTATTCATGTTAAGTGCTCCTCAGATTTGATTCTTAACTCTATCTTTGGTTCTTTTTGGAATTATATTTGTTGTTATAGTCATGCGTTTGGATCCCATCAGTTATATTAAGTTTTTCTTGGGAATTATTGTGTGTTTTAGCTCTAGTAATCATCCTGATTAGCTTAAGTATTTAGAGCTGAAGTGACTAATTATGGATTCTGTATGTGATAATGTGCAGGGAATGAGATCCCCTAGAACGTTGGAGGTTTGGAGGTTAGGCACTGTCAATTATTTGAAATCCCTGAAAATTCAAGACAAGTTAGTTTCCGAGAGAAAAGCTCATCAAATTCCAGATACCCTCCTCTCCCTTGAGCATCCACCAACTTACACACTCGGTAAACGTAGAACAGATCACAATCTACTGATCCCTCAATCTGAACTCACAAAAATTGGTGCTGAGCTTCATTATACTCAAAGAGGAGGAGACATCACATTCCATGGCCCTCATCAAGCCATTTTATACCCAATTATTTCTTTACGCAGCATTGGTTTTGGTGCTAGGAACTATGTGGAGACATTGGAGCGGT